>NWSH02000505.1:12959533-12981895 GCA_002382865.2 Heliothis virescens
GTATGTAGCAATTACTTCGTGTTTGGGCTTATTTAATTTGAATTGGCGAGATCTTTGCACAGAGAAAGGTTTGATTGCCATTGTGTGACATGTCAAGTTTTACTCCATGCGTGCCTACAATTTTCGAGAGTTGCCCTTGATTTTTCAGGGTTTCCAGTTCATCATCAGATCCTGGACATCAAAATTAAGATCTTCCTTCTTTTGAGAAGTCGGTTAGCAATGCAAACTAGCGTTGTGATCTGTATAATCCTCTGAAACCGTTTGATTATTATATGTTTTTAAACGATCCTCTACATTCTTCTCCATGAAATTTTAATGAAATATTTATATACAATGAAAGGTCCTATTATTCCCTTTAAATTAAAACTATTTTGATTCATGTCCGTCACTTTTCGCAAAGCGGGTCCAATTCGCCCAATGACCTATACAATAAGAAAAAAAAATATATAGCATTATTTATAGATATTTCATATAAAATAAATTGACATAAACACTAGAGGGGCACAAATCGAGTAATGCCCAAAATAACATAAAAAATAACTGTGTAACAAGGGCCTAACTTGGTGTTATATAATTTATTTGTATTTTTTATATACATACGGTCCGTATCTTTCTATTATTGCTAGATGATATTAAAGCACAGTTAACATAGATGTACAATGTCAAGTTTCATGACTATAGGACAAAAAATAAAGAAGTTAGAACCAATTATTTAAAAAATCAGTATTACTCTCTTTTGTTTTTCGGCGTTTCCCAAAAAAGTGATTTTTCGAGTTGTGCCCATACATTATTGGGGGTGCGATATAGTCACAAAGTAAGTTAAAATGAAAATATACTAACGGCCAATTACACAGCTGCCAGATAGAGTTCTAAATAGCTTTCTGACAAGTAGTCAAAATTAAAAACATTTCTATGGCACTATCTGTCAGATAGCTATCTAGAACTTTATCTGGAACCTGTGAAACTGGCCGTAAATAAAGAAAATACAATGTTAAGGGCTCAATATTTTTGAAAACGGTAGATCATAAAAATAAGGTTTACTTGGAAATTGCCTGTCCAATCGAACGTTTATTCCCAATAAGCTCTGAATAGAAATAAATTCAAAGTTAAGTCACGTTTAAACTGTTTTGGCGGAATTATTAATGTACAAAATGTTATTTCCAAAATTATAAATTAGAAACAAAATATTCACTGTCATAAGTTTAATTTTATATGATAAAGGTAAGTAATTAAAAAAATCAGAATTTCTTAAAATTCAAGTAGCTATATTTTTAGGTATATGATAGCATAGCTTTTTTTTATATCGATGGGAAATCATCAGTATGACCCCTCCCGCTGTGGGTGACAGCGGGAGGGAGTATCAGACTTTTACTGATTAAAACCCACCGTGAGAAAAAAACTAAGTATTTACTGACGCAAATAGGTGGTGAGAACTATTGCGCAGATTCAGTCCTTCAGGAGCCCTTGGTGCGCCAGGGCCGCGGTAACTCTTTCGAACAACCCGCAGCTGCATAGCTTTTTCTTAGATCATCTTCCAGTGTAAAAAAGTACAGCTGATTATATATCACATGGAAAAACAAGGACTTTATTATTAGACGCTTTTTAGGGTCTTTTTGGTCTTTGGGTATGGAACCAAGATTTCCCTGTCCGTCTGTCTGCCCTTACGTTATTTATATATTTTGTTTACCAGTATACAACATAAAGTTTGCACAACATTAGCTGTTAAATGATACTAATAGAGTTTTATAGCCAGCCTGTAAACGTAAAGGTGAAATGTTTACAATAGTGGCAAAAACATTCAGTTTATTTCTGTTTTCACAATGCCCTTCTTACGACATTGGTGTAAACTTGTTTTAAAAGTGAGAGATTTTTTCTATCTTTGCAAATGAAATTCAAGAATGATTTGAGAGTGAATGTCGTTGTAATTTATCTATGTGAGAATATAGTAAGTAGTCCTCATTATTAGGTGCGAAATAAAACGTTTTATGCCTTGTAAAACTTATAAGTAAATCAAATAAACATAAGGGTGAATCTGGTCTCTAAGAATTTCGAGTAATAGTGACTGGTGGTGGAGTTACTTTAGAGTACTACTATACAATCCTGAAACTTCATTTTTTTTTGCTGTAGTCTTTTAATTTATCTCGAACAAACCGTTATCCAAATCGAGAATTTTATTTTATAACTAGCTTCTGCCAGCGACTTCGTTCGCGGATCATGTCGCGAAGATATGTAGTGAAGAAGAGAGATTGAAATATTATTGAAAAGGATTGATAACAATACTATAGTAACCGATTTTTGGCTTTGGTCACGTTTTCCGCTTAAAACAGATTTGTCCAATTGAGATGACAGTGGTTACAAAATATACACGTATTTTTTGTACGCCTTTTCTGTCTCTTGTGGGCGAACAACCTAATTATTTTTCATTTAGAGCTAGAAATAACTTTAATTAATTACCTAAGCCAACAAACCTAGTACATTATTACAGGTAACCTAGTGTATTAATAACAATTACCGTTCTTAGACAAATATTATGGTTTCAGCATTTCAGTGGTATATTACATAACTAGCTTCTGCCAGCGGCTCCGCCCGCTTCCCGAGGGAACTATTTCCCGTACCCGGATAAAAAGTAGCTTATGTTGTTCCTCAGGGTCTATTCTATCTCTGTCAGGGGTGTATTTACCCTTAGGCTAGAAGGGCTATAGCCCGGGGCGGCAGGCCGCGAGGGGCGGCCGGCAGGGCGCCTCTGGTGGCTTGGTTTGAACGTTTGAAAAAATATTTTAAAACGTAAAACTAAAACATCCCTGAGCCACCTTTTGCACATGTTGATTTCGTGTCTGAAGAAATTTGAAATTCTATTAAAGTATGAAAGCCGCCCTTTGTTTCATGTCTCAAGAAATTCGAAATTCAATTAAAGTATTCAAGCCGCCCCTTGTCCTTTCCGGAACCGGTTAGAACCGTCAATTTTTACCGCCTCGGTTTTTTTTATGTCTGAAGCCCTAATCGCTTCGTGCAAGTGAAGGCGCTAGGCGTCGGCGACGTCGGTGACCGCCGCCGGCCTCGCGCCTGAGGGGGCTTCGCAGGAAAATTTGTTACGTTATTTATTTTCGTTTCGCCAAACATGTTTCATCCTCGAACTGATAAAAATTTTCGCGCTCGCTTCGCTCGCGCATTCATATTGGATGTAGCCTGTTCCTGCTCGCTTTATGCTTTCACAAATTAACTAAAACTAAACTTCAGCTTTCAACAAATCGCACTTGCTCCGCTCGTGCCCTTTTCTTTTCGATGTTTACACGTCAAGCTGAATAGAATATTTCGCGCTCGCTTCGCTCGCGCATTCTTATTTTTTCCTATGTATTTTCCTATATTTCTTGGCTTCATAAACTATACATTATCAAATAAAATCATGAATTGTTACTTGACCAACACTGTAAAAACCCACCCGGCACAAAAGCTGGCGAGCCTAGGGCCTAGGGCGTCGCAAACTTGATGTCGCCGAGGTGCATATTTGGTCTAGCGCTGTCACTGCTTGGGCACACATTGATATTTAGACATGAGATCAGTGGCGCAGCGTGTGGGAACAGGGAGGCAAATGCCCCGGGTGGCACTTTTAGGGGGCGCAAAAAATAATATAATTACGTATTGTAAAATTTTATCTCTTCTAACGAAAAAAAATTTCAACCCAACTTCTTTTTTCTTTGTCTACCTTTGAGTCTCCAAACTAACAAAAAAAATTTGCGCTCGCTACGCTCGCGCTATTTCTATTACCTACTCACTTTTGATGTGCCCCCAACGTTATAACTGAATGCGCTTTATTTTCAAACTTACGCATTTTGCGATTTGGACAAACTGCGACGTAGTCAATTTGCATCCTAGTCCTATCCAATTATATTAATGAAAATGAAAAAACATATTGTGTAGATTTGAAATATGAAAAATGCAACACGCCATAAAAATGGTTTAAAATCACTGATCTAGAATATATAGGATGAATCGTAAAAGTTTTTTCTGTCTCAGGAACAAAAAACTGAAACAAATTTACGCAAACTAAACTTAATTATTAAGAAAAATTACCTGAAAGTGGCCTTTCCTTACATTAAAATTGCGTTGCTCATATTTCTTTGTACTGTAGTAACGAATTATAGAGCAGAACGCTCATTCTGGATTACAAAATATTTAAACTACGTTAAAAAAGCCTGCAAACACGGTTAAATTACAAACTTAGTTCAGAAAATATTTTTCAAAGACTGTTCAACTAATCAAGTGCAAAATAATGTTCCAAGAATGTCTTTTTAATGTGGGAGATTGTTTTTATATATTTTTTTAATTACAGTTCAAAAGAGTGGGGAAGATACATTTTTTTCAACTTCCGGAGTGATTTTTTTCAGAAAATATTAACACTATCAAAAAATTATTAAAGTGAACTCCTATTAATTTTTAAATATCTATTCAACAATATGTGACACGTTAGGGTTGGAATGAAAAAATAAACTAACTGCCCACTTTATATGTAAGGGGAGTACCCTAAAAAATATTTTTCTTCTTTTTAAATAAGCGTTCCTAGTTGACTACGGAAACCTAAAAACTATTTAACATCGCGTCTTATCGAAGAACGGCTGATCAATTTCATAATTTTGAACATCGAAGCCGATTTAACAAATACAATTGACTACGATGATGTAATAAACGAATTAGTTAAAAATGTTGTCCACAGAAAAATAATGTAAAATATAAAATCTATATTTTTTTTTTCTTTCATTCCTTTATGGGGCGGAAAGCTACAGGAGCCCGGGGCGCACAATCTTTAAATACGCCCCTGATCTCTGTACCAAATTTCGTCAAAATCGGCTCACTGGTTTAGGCGTGAAAGCGTAAAGGACAGACATGTGTACAAGACGTAATTATGAGTACAGACGACAGTGGTCAACCTAACTGAATCTGACAAATTTTACTATTCAAAAATTAACATTCCACTATAGTGATAAGGTTGAAAATCTACTGAAGAAATTTGACAGATTGTGGTACCTTGATGTGCTATCTTTTGTACCTACGTAGAAAATTCGATATCACTCTTTGATCAAAGGCACGAAATTAATTTGACACACTGTTAATAATTTTCTCTTTGACGTTTATACATTATAATGGTATGGTGTTTCGTATCGCCAAAGGCATTCTAATAGGCGTGGGAACATATTTTGGTATGAAAGATCAAAGGTAGGTTCTGTAGGTATAAGTAACGCAGCAAGTAGGTGTAGATAATATAGGTATAACTTTTACTACAGTACAGGTTCCGTTGTCACCATATTATGATTAAATTGAGGCTTATATGGGACAATTTTTTTTTTGCCTCTCTTGTACGAAACGACACAACTTGTTGTGGCCGGATGTTTTGTTGCTACCCTAACGTTATATAAAAATATTTAAGTACAGACGACTGCAGATAAACCTTCCCGAATCTGTCAAATTTTAAAGGAAGAGTAACCTTCCAACTTTGTGATAAGGTTGAATATCTATTGAAGAAAGACAGAGTAAGGTAAGTTGATGTGTTGTCGTCTGTACCAATGTTTTATACAATACACAAATATAAACAATCATGTGGTGTTACGCGAATGGATCGAGTGAGGAATGAGTATGTAAGAGGAAGTTTGAAAATGGCACCGGTAACCGAAAAATTGTGCGGAAACCGGCTGGCATGGTATGGGTATGTGATGCGGAGAAGTGAGGATCATATTGTGAGGAAGGTTTTGAGCATGAATGTAGATGGATATTGCGGATGGGGACAACCAAAGAAACGATGGATGGATTGCGTGAAGGTCGATATGGCTAGGAAGAATGTTACTTGTGAGATGACGGCAAATAGAAGAGAATGGAAGAAGAAAACATGCTGCGCCGACCCCAAATAAATTGGGATAAGGGTAGGTATGTACCTAATATGGAACCTTAGCAGTTACAAGATTTCGGCTTTCCTTTCTCACATTCTTGCAATTGAAACAAACTAATGAATGAACTGGTCCGAATCAATGAGGGTTTTTCTTTAACAAAAGAAATGCCTTCAGAATCAGGGATTGCTTCGATATTTTTAACTTTGGATGATTTCTTTAGGACCTTGTTTTAATTAAAAAGTAATTATGAAGTTGGTGTTTGTTGTATAATAAAGTTTGCACCCGCCAGTGATTTCACCGGCGTCCCGTGGGAACTATTTCACGCACCGAATAAAGTAACCTTTAGACACCCTCTATCAATGATCTATCTCAAACTTAAATATTTTTTCAAATTCACAAGCTTTATAACGTTAGTAACAATCATCTACACATCGAAATTTTAACATTTTATAACAGTTTTCCTTATACATCTTCTTATATATAAAAATGAATCGCTAAATGTGTTGGTAAGCGCATAACTCAAGAACGGCTGGACCGATCGGGCTTATTTTGGTCTTAAAATGTTTGTACAGATCGAGGGAAGGTTTAAACGATGAGAAAATATGATTATGTAAAAATCAGGATTCGCGTACGAAGTTGCGGGCAGAAGCTAGTATTATTATCTATATTTTTGTCATGGAATGTACCATAGAAGACATACTATTAGATGTACGTGTATTGTCTAGCTACCTATAGTTTCATCTCATAAATCACTGAGCCGCTAAATGGATCGGTAATAGCAAACTACACCGCACTTTGATCTCACCTCAAATTACTTGGAATACCACTGTCTGTCAGTTTGTTGACACACTTGAAAGTGTGTAAATAACCAACGGTTTAGACTGGAGAATTCGCAGAAATTTGGAAAAGCAATTATAGTCTTGTTGAAGAGACTGATAGGATTTGTTAACTCAATTTTTTTTATTCACAAAGTTCTGTCCAGGACGAAATCTATGCCAAAAGTATGTTGAAGGGGTGTGATTGGACCTGCATTGTTAGTTTATGAAAGCTTACATTACTAATAATCCATTATCCAGATTACTATAAATCGTAAAGGCATGCGTTGAACTTGGGGTTATGATGAATAAATATAATTAAGTTTTTTATTTGTTTCTTTGTAGGCTCCGAAATTACTGTACTAATTTAAAAAAATCTTTCACTGTTGGGAAGCTAGATTATCCCCTTGGAACATAGGCTATATTTTATCCGGGTACGGGCAGTAGTTCACACGGGACGCGGATGAAACCACGGGAAACCAGCTTGTCTTCAACAAATAGATTCACCGTTAACCAAATGTAGCCGTGTTATACATATACGTAGTTATCAATAGGCCTCATTTTTATGTTAGCAGGTGTACCTTATATTTTTTAATAGACCCTGTTCTCAAATCTTCTGTCGTTATTCTCAAAAGTACAGACGACAGCAGGTCAACGTATACAAATCTGTTAAATTTTACCAATCAAATATTAACCTACCGCCATTACGATAAGGTTGAAAATCTATTGCAGAAATTTGACAGATTGTAGTAACTTGATGTATAGTCGTCTGTACAATAAAAGACCCATTATCACAAATTGAAAATGAATCAATGGTATCTCCTGAAAGAGATTACAGCTGTGAAAATTAAGTACAAATTGCTTTCAACCGTTTTGGGGATCTCAATGTAGGTAATTGAGTATTGAACTTTTGGATTTCAATTCAATTGATGTTAGGCATCTATTGGCGCTTATTTATATTGTTAAGGCATAAAATTAAATAACGTATCTTCGTTTTTAATGATAATTATTTGTAGATTTTTATGTTTCAAAAACTATTTTCCATACACACTTCATTCTTATATATTTGTCATTTTTATATTTTTCCATTTTCTTTTACTAAATTTGGAATGACAGTTGTCATTCCATTCCCCATCCTACTAATAAATCCGAAAGTTTGTATTTTTGTTTGTTTGTTTGTTGATCCTTCACGCAAAAACTGCTAAACGGATTTTGATGAAACTTGGCAGTAATTTAGCTTACCTATATATCAGAATGATAAATAGGCTACTTTTATCCGGGTGCGGGAATTAGTTGCTTGCTGCAGCTGGTAGAAGCTACTAAAAACTCAAAACTCTCCAAATTGATTAGTTAATTAGTTCTCATAATTTCTAGTCACGTTTACAACCTATAATGTTACGATTAATATTCAATAGGTAGTTTAGAACATTGATAGGGAACTATAATTGCACCATTTACATGGCAGTTTGTATGAAAGGCATTAGGTATTCATTAATGGTAATATTCAATTAGTACTTGAATATCGCAGTAATAGAATTAAAAAGGAGAGCAAAAAAAAAACAATTTTGACAGAACAATTTACGGAAAAGCAAATAGCTTTTTTTGGTGGGACGTCATCATAAAACACCACTTTCTGTGTGGTTACAGCGTGAGGGAGTGTCAAACTCTTACAGACTAAAACCCACAATGTTCCTTCTAGAGCCCTTTGTGTACCTGGGCCGCGGTAACTCTTTCGAACAATTCTACAGCCCCGGCAGGAGTAGCTCACAGCTGATGTCATAAGAAGTAACTAAGGTTTTTTATTAGAATGTGGTTAGTAGTTCCCTTTGGACGCAGTTAAATCCACTGGGAACAACTAGTCTCAAATAAGTGCTTAATTATCTTAAACCCTTCTAAACTTAGTTAATCCAGTTAATACATTATCAAAAGCAAGCTTATCCCAACATCTTAACTAAAATGTTCTCACTAAATAATACCAAACACTCCATTATGAAGATATTTTATTAATTAAATTAAGTAAACTTTACCTTTCATTAGCCCATTGAACAAAATACCTAAGATTATAACTACGTAATTAGAATAAAAGGGCCTGAATATCAAGTTTAATATTTATTTAAGGTGTAAATATTTGTTAATTAAGTGAATATTGTAGGAGCAATGAAGGGTATGTACTTGTATCTGTTAATGTTTATTGGCTCTTAATTAAGTACAAGCATTTATATCTTTAATCTATACTAATATTATAAAGAGGAAAACTTTGTTTGTTTGTTTGGTTGTAATGAATAGGCTCAAAAACTACTGGACCGATTTTAAAAATTCTTTCACCATTCGAAAGCTCCATTATCCACGAGTGACATAGGCTATATTTTATCCGGGTAAGGGCAGTAATTCCCACGGGATGCGAGTGAAACCGCGGGAAAACGGCTAGTGTATTATAGAATTGATTTGAATAAAATAAATATTTTAGACGTCTGCATACAACAGTTGTGATTTTTAAAACCGTTTTTGACCGGTATTTTTAATTCCTTCTACTTTTAAATGTTCAGCTTCATTTTACAGGGTACTTATGTCAAGGCTAAAACTTTCCTAACATACAACTTTAACTAAACTATAAGCATCTTTCTTGCGCATACTATACTTATACCTAATTAGGAGTCGCGGGTCAAAGCCCGCATCTAATAAATCCCTGTAAGCGACGTGACATTAACGTGTACATTCTCTTCTTAGCTCCTCTTTGATCTGTGCTCCTGGTAACGGAATTATCTTCATCTAAAGCTTTGAAGGTAGGCTTTAATCATAGATGATAAGGAGGAATGAGAAAGGGAGAAACGTTAATTCGAAAATAAGAGGTTGTTTTTTGTGGAAGTTGTGTAATCTGGTGTATATTTATTTTGGAGGCCGTTTTTGTTTCTGTGACAGAATTTGTGGTTTGATAAACCTTTAATGCTCGTATTGTAGTAGGCAGTGAAACTGAATTTAGGGACAAAATAAATTCTGTTTACAATATTAAGCTATGTTTGATACCTAATATGTCTAACAATTAACTTATTTAAACCTTGCTGATATCATAAATGCGAAACTATACTTGTTTCTCTTTTACACTAAAATAGCTAAACCGATTGAGATGAAAATTGTCATGGTCAGTTTTGGTACCTTGGCATCAGAGATAATCTACTTTTAATTTCATTTGAATCTGGCTCTTAAAACCCTAGGTTTTTTCGAATTCCCAAGCAAAATATTGAAAAATATGAATAAAGTTACCAATTTATATAACCAAACCCATTGCCCATTTTTAAGACACATGACACCAGTCAGCGAAACACGACGCCGACACTTCGTGTGCAGTAGTTTTAGTAATAGTTTATATAATTTTATGTATTAGTTTATAAGTATTGTTAAGTATATATGTATTTGTATTCTATGGGCCCTAGTTGCCTGAAATAAAGGTATAAATAAAAATAAATAAATAAGAACCGTTTGTAAAACTTTTTAAAACAATAACCGCAAGATATCACTGAACCCCTTAAAGCAAACTTTGCGTGCACAAACCCATTCGCGTATCAGACACGTATGTAAACATAAACAGAGCGACGCTTCCTATACCTATTATTTGTGATTTTAAACAGCGGCTCGTAGAAATAGTGTTGACACACGACATGAACAAGATTTATTGCGTCGCTTGTGATACTGGGGTTTGTTTACGTGTGAATTTGATGGAAAAAAATGCTTTTTTGGTGCGAGTCTTGTTTAGCACTCTGCTGGCTAAAGTGTCGGCCGATAGTTGCCCCGAGTCTGTAAGATGCTATCCTGATATATTAACGCTCAATTCTATGATGAAAAGATGGCAAAAAGCTTTCAGGAAAGTATCATCATTGTCATCATCAATGACAATGATGATTTCCTGAAAGCTCGTCAAAAATTTAAAAAATAATATATCAAATAAAATATATAATAATAAATAAAATATATAACTCACGTAATTTGGCCTATGTGCAAAAAGAGAAAATACAACAATTTTGCTTAAATTCTGTCAAAATAACCTTATTTGTTCAAGCTCTGCCGAAAACAATTTAAAACTCATTTCAAGTATTTGATAACAATTTTATCAAATTAATTAATTACTTTTGTAATTATAAACTTGTTAATAGTTTGGAATTTCATTTTTATGTTAAAGAAGCTTTGAGACAGGAATATATTATATAAAAATTACTTTAGTTTTAACTTTTCAATATATTTTTATCCTCGTCGTCTAAAAAAAAAGAATTTAGTAAGAATCGGAATACATAAAAGACATAATACTCTATTCTACTACGTATTAAAACCTTTCTCGCAGAAGAAAAGTTACACAAAAGGTATAACTAAGACATAGAAAAACCAATACTGACTTTTACGATTCCTTTCCCAAATAGGCAGAACGGACAGTTTACGTACTTCTTTCTTACTGCTTTAGGGAATAGTTTTTAGTTTTTAGTGCGTGGCTCAATCCCGATCATATTATTAGGGTCTATAGGTTTTAGTAGGTACCTATAGAATCGTAAATCGATTAATTCATTGAATTTCAACTTATATTTTGAAAGAGCAATGATATTCTGCATTGATCAATATAATTTCGGATTAAACCTGCAAAACCTTTTTTATACAATTCATGATTAGTGACTCTGTCATATAAAAACATTTAGGTGATGTTAGCGTAGATAAAGTTGATAGAAGAAAAAAATGACACAAAATATGAATCAGAAAACATTAACTCTCCAAATAACCTCAATGAAATCTTAAAACATGCCATACAAAATTACAAATTTAATTGTACGGTCCTTTCAATACCAATAACGAGACAAAAACAGTTTACAAACAGCTCATTGGCTAATTTCTCAAAACTGGTATTTGAGAGTATTATAAAAGAAAATCACCTTATTTTCCTGAACTTCAGCGATTAAGTTCTCGTAATTCAAGTTACTTAACCCACTCGGGGCATTTCATTATAGCGAGCTTACGTGTAAAATTTATATCTCGCTAGAGCCGGCCATCCAATATGGCCGCCGGGATTGGGTGGCGTGCAGGTATGAAGGTTTAAAATTATATTGTGGGGGTAAGATATTTTTTAATATTTGGAGATAGTTTTTTAAGAAAAAGTCACAAATTGATGATTTTCTAGGTTTAAGTATTTGATTGATCTGAACAAGAGAATTGGTAAAAATTGTTAGGAGTATGCAGAAACCAGAAAATCTGACAACCAATCTTACCATGGATTATGCATTGCCCGTGTAACTTGTTTGAGGAGGTCAGATAGGCAGTTGATCCATGTAAAACACTGGCACTTAGCCGATTCTACTTTGACTGAAAATCAACCCTAACATAGTTAAGAAAGTCTAGGCGATGATATATTCTACGCAGAAATAAAAAATATCAATTACTTAATTAACCCCAAACACCAATTTAACTGAAAACGAATAACCCAAATTAAAGAAACATTAATTTAAAAACGGGAAAGTCCCGTTAACCCGGAACTACAGACTTCACTACTGAGGAAGCCGTTGACGGTAGATTATAACGCAATTTATTCACGTCGACATCACCCCTGAAACTCTTTAAAAAATATAAATTACTTGGTTTAATCGTACCTGAAGCTGGCAGGCTATTTGGAATCTTATTCTTGTAAGTATAAGTCTCAATCTTGCGTGGCAGTAGCTTGAGTAAGAAGTGGGGTAATATGAAGGTAAAGTCACATTGGTTTCTTAAATAATTTCGGCCTGTAAAGGTTTTTATCCTACACCTACAAATATGGGTAACCATCCTATCAAAATGCTGATGAGAAGTTTATTCACAGATAATTTCTACCAAATTGTGTCAAGCTTAAACAATGTCAAAATTGTTTATGATACGTAACAACAGGCATATTAATTACTTAACTAATATCAGTGTACCTAGGGGTCTGAATTTAGGTTCTAAAAGAAACAAAAATCCTCAAAAATACTTCATCAGCTTTTTCGCGTCCAATTTTTGGCATTACACATACCTACGTAAATTCCTACTGATCTGTGAGCTCCTTTGGGAAATCAAGTGCTCACAACGACGCTATCAGTTAAATCAACTTCATACTTTGATCCTTCATCTACTGAGAGATGAGGTAACTTAGATTTAGGGCTAAATTCTTGTAGTTCAAATCTTATGAACGTTCTCATTTATGTTATCTATTAGACTAGCTTATTTTTTCTACTTATGTTAGAAGTGGGAGACATCCTTTTAGAAGGATATTGTCAAGTATGTGTCTGTATATTTGTTAATATTTCACATTAAAAATTCGGTTAAAGCCAGTAATATAGCTTATATTTACAATATAGACTTTGATCCAGGTGCACATAGTAGTTCTCACAGAACGCGATTGAAATTGTTGTCAGAAGCTTATAAATTATATACTCATTTATATTTATTTGGAATCAGTGTTTATAATACCTAACTACAAGTAGTAACAGAAATCTTGCTTATAAAAATTCCGTGGCTTAAAAACAATTAATCCCAGCAAAACCTTGTTATTTTCTTTGAAACTTTCAGTTTCACAATTTCCCGTGGTCACCCGTTTTTCTTTGGAGGAAATCCATTTATTATTTCATTAGTAACGTTTACTTGGGTTTTATCCCGCTATTTGTCTTACTTCTTGGGGACGGAAGATTTCACGTACAGACTGACAGTTCTTAAGTTTTTTGTACTAGTTACTAGATTTCGTCCGCGACTTTGTCCATTACGAAAATTTATTTTGTACTGAAGTAAAAATACACTTAAAAAAATACATTTTGTTCAGGTAGCTAAAACATCTGGATTTAGGGATTTGATATTAACACCATTTTCATCAACAGTGCTTTCACACTAGCCGATTTTGTCCTATGTTTGTTTTACTCGCGAAGTGTAAATATCTGTGAGCGTAAATATGGTGTCTTTGACTCTCATTATTCATTGGTAGTTTGTAAATACAATACATGGCAGACTACTTTCCCAAAAGTGGCTATTATGTATTTTCTACGTTAAAAAAAAAAAAAGTATTATAATAAAATTATTTGGAAAGCAATGCCTACTTTTTCTATCAAACATTTCTGTCACTCAAAAACCTCAAACATGCACCACACACATTCATACATTATCTGCAAACAAATCAAACCAACACCAACAAAGTATAAAGTGTCAACCCTTAATAAACCTCATTCAAAAATGAACTCAAAATGTTAATGTAAATTAGATTGAATTTCGTAAAGCAAACCGCTGACAAGCTTGTATGTACTATACTAATATGTTAATTGTATACTAAGCTGAGTAAACATGATACGTTTTGTATGCACGGATTTATAAACACTAACGTTCTCACCTACGTGGTAAAGTTTATACATGGCTTTGAGTGAAAATCATAGTATGTTTGTGACAGGTTTTGTTGAACTAGTTGTGCCTCTTGGCTTCTTCATATTGTTAATGTGAAAAGGAGTTTATTTTTTACACTATCATGTAAAATTGTTGTAAAGATTGAGATGCATTGAAAGGACTCCTGGAAATAGGAAAAAGATCCCATGAACGCGGGTGAATTCGAAAGGAACAGCTAAGCTTCACTAATATTATAAATGCCTCCTGTACCTCTCTGTCTGTCGCGCTTTCACGCCAAAACAACTAAACCGAGCCTGAGAATTGGCATAGGCTAGTTTCTATCCGTGGGCTTTACGTATTTCACCAGGATGCGGGAAAGAGCTTATCTATACTAATATTATAAAGAGGTAAAATTGTTTGTAAATTTGTAAGTTTGTTTGTAGGGGGTAATCTCTGGAAGTAATGAACCGATTTTAAAAATTCACTATTCAAAAGCTACATTATCCACGAGTGACATAGGCTATATTTTATCCGGGTATGGGCAGTAATTCCCACGAGACGCGAGTGTAACCGCGGGAAAACGGCTAGTTTTTCTATAAGTATTTATATAATTATTTGACTGTAATTTTAGCTTGATTGCATTGCGAGTCCCTGAAAAAAAGGCCGTGACAAAATGCGCAATGAAGTGATACTTTAAGCGTAAAACTTTTTTTGAAGCACTCAACCCTAAAAAGCGACCTCAGAAGGTCAATACACCAGTAAAATTCCAGTTGAAACTCGTAACGATCACACAGACAGCACGAATTCTGTTTATATTACAGAATAAACATGGCTATGTTTTACTAAAGACCATTTACATTAAAATAGAGTTCAAAGTAATAGATCTTTAGAAAATTATTACAAGTTTGAAATGTTTGCTTACTTGATTTACGTTGTGGAAGAATTTTGTTTTAATTAATATTTTATTTGTGGAAACTTTTCGTTATTGGAATTATGGTTAGGTTTGTAAATGAACGTGGTTTCGCATAATTTTGGATGATCAGTTTCAATATAATATGTTTTATTTATATCTATTTTCTTCTTTTTCTATGTAAGAAAACCCATGAACCTATAAAAATGAAATTTTGCACAAAAGTTCATCTCAAGACTCTCACGCGAGAAAAGAAAGGATTTACCGAAATTCCCACGGAAAGAAACGGGATTTAAAGTTTTACGCGGGCAAAGTCGCTGGCAGAACCTAGTGCAAAAATAGTCCCAAGTGCGTTGCTTGGTGTCCTTTTAAGTCCTGTCCTAGAAGGTTTGAAGGATTTAATTTAGAAAAGTGATCTATCGTCCAATTACAATGTTCTTTGTAATATCTACACAATATGTGGATAAAGTAAATTCGCAATAAAGTGACCCTGGGGATGTAACATCTGACGTCATAGAATGACTAGCAAAAACCCATAGTTTGCCTACTCATTTGGGTAATACGCCGAAACGTTAACTTTAATCATCAATTTCTATATGTTAAGTTGGGTTTTGGTACAGAAAATATTTGAAAATTTTTAACCTATTATAGTTTTAAAAGTATTTAATTGGCGATGTAAAATTGAAAATGGACAGTTACACCATAATATTTTAAAATTACGTATTTTTTGTTGAAACTAATCTCACTCTAGTATTATAAACGTAAAGGTTTCGATCTTTTGTTACACTATCACGCAAAAACTACTGAACGGATTTGGATGCAACTTAGAAGTAATGTAGCATACACATCAAAATAATATATAGGCCAGGAAAATGTATATTTAATCGCTACTTAATATTATAAATGCGAAAGTAATTCTGTCTGTCTGTCTGTTACGCTTTCACGCCTAAACCAGTAAGCCGATTTTGATGAAATTTGGTACAGAGATAGAATAGACCCTGAGGGGTACGGGAAATAGTTTCCTCGGGAAGCGGGCAAAGCCGCTGGCAGAAGCTCGTTTGACATAAAATGTATAAAAACACTATTTTACAATATTAATTAGAGGTCTACCCAGCCCAGGGTGGGGTCATAACCCCGCAGAATGCGTCCTTGGTTTCATTGAATTCTCATATATACGTCACAATATCCGATATAACTATCAGTGATCTATCGATATTAGTAGTTATTTAGGAAATAACAAGTGTCCGCGAGGCGCCAACGTGTAAACATCAATCACATTGAGTTGAACGCTGATGCTAACCATACGCTTAGGTTTGTGCTACACTGGGAAGATATAAGTATCTTTGAAACTCGTTAAATATTTTTTTTTTATCCAGATAAAAATTTTATACCTCTAATACTAATTTGATCAGTGTTATAATCCTTAGACTATACGTGATTTTTTTTAATTGTGAAAAAATCACCGACGTGGATTTTAAGATTACAAAGGGAAATAGAAAAATATACTATCGTTTTATTCCTTTGTGAAATATAAAATAAAATAATAAAAAAATGGACTTCAAATAATAGCTCTTAAAGCTGTCAACATTTCACGATCAAAGTATGTGAAAAGTGTGAAGTTTAAAATGATCTATTACTTGTGATATTTCATTCTTGTTATCTGCCATATCATTCGATACAATTCAACTACAAACGGGACTAAATCGGACACTTTAGGCAGTCAAATAAGAATAGCATTGTCTGCATCTTATAACATTAAAAAAATATATGTAAAGAGTAGACTCTTATATCACGCGGTTCCGAGGCGAGTTGATTGTGGACGACTTTTAATTTTGAATGTTTAGTGTTTCGCCACATTCATGCGCCTCATTCAATGATTTTTGTCCTATGAAGTAATCATTGTTTCTTGTTATCTCCTATATCTTGCAATACAACTCGACCTTTACAAACGGATCTCAGTCGGACACTTCAGGCCGTCGAATCAAAATAACACATCAACGGAAAACGCAACGTCTCTGACGTACTAGCGAGAGCGCGGGAAACGGACTCGTGTAGATACAGGCGAGTAGAAAATTGTTTCAATTAATTTTGTGTTGAAATTATTTGCCAATTACATAATATTAAAAACACACTTGCTGTCTTATAATTGATCAGTCTTTTATAGAAGAATCTTTCAAGGATTTATTTTGTAAACGACTCCATTTTCTTCCATTTATTTATTTAAAATAATATTTTTAAAACTTTAAATACTATAATTATAAGAAAATATATAAAAGATTGGTGTTCAACGGTATCGAGAGCGAGGTCCAAGTTACCGATGGGTCTCAGAGACGGAAACCTCCTCACAATACGTACCATAACAATAAATACTTCTCTCGGATCAGTCCCTTAATCCAGCCGCCATGAGTTTAAGTTTCTACGTCCTAAGACTGATATAGCACGGGTCTTTATCAACATCGCTTAGTACACTTTTTACACAAAGTCAATCTATTTCAACCAACAACCTACAACTTCACGTGACCGCCAAATCATGTTTACTACAGAAAAAAGATCACTTCCAGATTCTATTGACAAGATCGGACAAGTAGTGGGTAGTCCACCCACGTCACATCTTCCGTTCGGTACAAGTTTAATATTCAATCAATCGCCACAATACGGAACGAATTATTTTCTTTCATTCCCACGAAAGTAATTTTCGTAGTCTTGTGTTCGCGTCTGTAGTGCTAGTGTTTTGATCAAATGCTCGATAGTGATCTGTTCGTATCAATATAGATCCGCGTCCGGTATCTGACGATATTAGTTAGATGTTAAATGTCTGTTTTGCTAACCCTTTCTGGCGGTGTGAATGTGTTATTTAGCACTGTGAGATCGTTTACAATTCTTAGACACTTTCTTCTATATCAGCTGTATAGAATAAAACGCAAATACATTTTTAAGTAGGTACACGTTCCAAATAAAAACCGGCCAAGCGCGAGTTGGACTCGCGCACGAAGGGTTCCGTACCATTTTCATTGAAAAATGAACGTATCTATTACCTACAACTAGCCAAAATACAAACATTTTTCGACCGCAAAAAATAACTTTGTTTTTCATACAAAATATATGAATAACAAAGTTATAATTTGCGGTTTCACACGTTTATTGTATGGGGACCCCCCTTAATATATATATTTTTTTAATTTTTAGTATTTGTTGTTAAAGCGGCAACGGAAATAGATCATTAGTGAAAATTTCAGCTTTCTAGCTATCACGGTTAATGAGATACAGCGTGGAGACAGACAGACAGACAACGAAGTCTTAGTAATAGGGTCCCGTTTTACCCTTTGGGTACGGAACCCTAAAAAGTAGCATATTCAAATGTAAAGCCAAGCCTTAATATCTTTAGAATGACTGATATAGTCATATATGTATTATTTTTTGTAGATGGAATGTCAACAGATGACCCATTCCGCTACGGGTGTAGTGGGGGAGAGACTTTTACTGATGAAAGTCCGCCCTTGTTCTTTCTGTAACCATTTGTGTACCAGATCTGCGGTAAATTAAGCAGGCTGAACTTGACCTCTTGGGATTTAAACATTTGATATGTGCTTCCTGGTTATCTTATTTTGACATTTTTCACAGACAAGATTAGAGTCAAGAGCTAAAACTATTCATACAGTATGCTGTAGTAAAATCGTTCCTTTATTTACTTCACGTATTTAGTTGTACAACAAATAAACAAAATTTAACTAAACAGTAATTTAGCGCAGTCTTAAAATACTCGGTGTTGACTAACCACTAAAAATATCGTCTCGTAGTATGAAAATGAAATATCTCGCTAAGAAAATTATACTTTACATGAGACAATAGAAATACCAGCAAGCTTAAGGCGAAGGTTATTTTATATTTGAGCTGATTTCCAGAGCTGTATGAGATCACAATAATCCCATAAGTAAATGTTTACTGCATTTGTACATTGGTGTTGAAGCTTGAGTTTATGAACACAAATTTTAGGAAAATTAATAAGTTTTGTTTATTAGAATTGTTCTACGCGCGTCCCGAGGGAATTACTTTTCGCACCTGGACAAAAGAAGCCTGTGTTCTTTCTCAGCCACTAGGCTGTTTGTGCTACCTACATTTTATATAGATTGAGAAGTTGTGGCTTAAAACTACTGAACTGATTCGAATCGTTTACTGTTGAGAAACAACTCTTGCTATAAGTATTATTACCAGTTACGAGAAAAGAATCCCTGGAAGGCAGATAAAACCATGAGAAAAAGCTAGTTTTTAATATCTTCTTACATAATCTGACCTTTAATAATGTCAGATTAATTAAACAGTAAGTTTTAATATCAGTCTAAATACAATATTGTCTTTGATTTATCCAAAATTTAATCAAATCAGGATTAAAGGCGTTGCCGGTAGTTAAGACGACAAAACAAAGTTAACTCCGTTACTGAGTTCCAGAATCAATTAACTTCGTCCTAAATAGGCTTTTGTTTACGGTATAAGTTTGAACTATGTACTGTAATTATTATATTTACAGTAAAGGCAACAGAAACCGGCGGTGTGTACAAAACTCTAAACTATAGAAAATAATTCAGCATAGCAGACCCGAAGTTGTTAATAATTTTCCAATATGCAGATTTTCTGTATTCCAAAATACAGATACAGGAAAATATAGTATTTCCAAACATTGAATAATATAAATACACTGTGAAAATTTTACTTCAAAATTAAATAACGCAACGTATAAATTCGTAAAAAGTCGCGGTAAACACTCAAAAAGCACAATTTTGTAATAGAATTTTATATAGAAGTTTTACCACAAAAATATTTTGAAACATGACTGTGGCTGACTGTACAAAGATTAACGTAGACTAGATTTATAGTAGCCATCCTTCGTGAACCTGATTGATACCTGCCTACGTAGTCATTACGTTGCCGATACGTCTTCATCGCGGTATCCAATGAATAATCGCTTTGGCAGCCAAAACTAAACACCTATGGGTTTTAGTAAAAGTATGCTGAAATAAATACGAACTGGAATTTCATTACGCGTGAACTACAGCTGCGGTCAATTTATCGATGGGTGGGTTAGGTAAAATGTTGCACCTTGATCTTAAACTTAGCAGTGAGCTATTTTATCTATATATTATTTGCTGTTTTCCGTAGGCTCGCGTACTGGGGGAAATTCTTCCTGTTCCCGGAAAAAATATAGCATATGTTACTCGAGAATACGATAGCTTTCCAATAGTGGAAGAATTTTTCAAATTGGTTTAGTAGTTTTGGAGTCTTTAGGGTAGAAACAAAAAAATATATTTTTGTTCATTATATTATATATAGTGTAGATAGATAAACCTTCACAAAATACCTATAATTATACTTAGTATTTATGTTCTAAAGATCAAACAAATATTCAACAATTATGTTATTTTGTTTTGCGGTTAAACCGGAGCAAATTAAACTTTACGTCACTCACTACGGGTCATTATTTTGTTAATTTCCTACCTAACAAAAACAGAACAGAAATTGTTCTTAATAATCTAATTACCTACAGAAATAATTTACTTTTGAACTTTTCCAATAAACTCTAAGGTTACACGCCCACGTTAGACTTTTTGTAAGACAGATAACCGGGCCGATTTTTGTAGACGTTCTTTTCAGAATTTCCGACCAACCGTTTCTAGGACGTGTGTGTGTGCACTATTTTACATACTTTCTAAGCATATCTTGGACACCAACGACTGATTAAAGGCGAACAAAAACACCTCGAGGAAACCTGGACTATAAAGTCTGAAATCACCAGCCCGCATTGAGTAAGCGTGATGATTAACGTTCAATATTTTTTTGTGTCAGAGGAAGCCTGTGCTCAGTAGTGGGACAATGAAATGGCTGATGATGATGATGAAGATACAGAGAATAGTTACAAAATCTACAGCATGTTGTGTCCATAAATTGGTTTGATAAAATACACTATGTAAAGTCAGTAAACAATAGGAGAGCAATCTGTTGCCTAAAATTTACACACTATCGTTAGGTTAAATGGACGCGTGGTGCTTTTAGCTGAAACATATGTTGTTGGTGCCTAATTATTATAAGCCTATGGTTTTTGTAGCTAATTAGTAGGCACTGTTTAAATTATGCAATGTAATTGGATTAAACATATAACCATCTGGCTATTTATTGGGTGATCAATACGAGTTGGCTTCATAGATATTTGTGTGAAAATCTACCGAATTTTGTAGTAATTTGTGTGAAAATCTATTGATAGAAAGCTCTTTAAATCGTCTAATGAAAACAAATCGATTTATTTACTTACTAAACAGAAATAAACATTGCAAAACCTTTCACGTAAGGAAACAAAATAATAAAATTGCCTATAATCTATACTAATATTATAAAGAGAAAAACTTTGTTTGTTTGTTTGGTTGTAATGAATAGGCTCAAAAACTACTGGACCGATTTTAAAAATTCTTTCACCATTCGAAAGCTACATTATCCGCGAGTGACATAGGCTATATTTTATCCGGGTACAGGCAATCATTCCCACGGGATGCGAGTGAAACCGCGGAAAAACGGCTAGTCAAATGATATAGACACTTCATACGCTTCCCAAAATAAAACTCAGAACATTTGACACCAAAAAAAACAAAATTTTACTCAAAACATCGATCATTAATATGATAAATGACAGTCACCTCGGCTAACCTTTATTTACGTGCAAATTGTTCGACATACGAGTACTATGTCTGCACGCGAGATGACAGATAACACTCAGTAAATAGAATTACTTATCACCTGAATAATCTATAGCATCAGCCTGTATACAATTTATTTTTACATCAGATATCGAATTAGAAAATATAAGCACAGTATATTAACACTGTAATGCTGAAAGTTTGGATGAATTACTGTTTGTTATATTCACGCAAAAACTTTGGATTTTGATGAAACTGTAATGTAATATAGTTTGGCTACTTTTTGTCCGGGTACGCGAAATAGTACCATAGGGTGGTTAAGCCACAGGGTAATAATAATTACTATAACCTATATTTATAAGAATTTTCAGGTTTAGATTCTACTAAGAACCAAAATGGGTTTAATACTGTACTGCCATGTCATCTTTACAAGTTAAAATTAACTTTTTTCTATTCATTCGTTTATGAGTCGATCAAACAATAACACAACAAAAATTAATGATGTGTAACACTTCCATCAACCACAACATCACGAGAGATATCAAGCGTCCATGAATATCACAATTGCGGAATTCACACAAGCCATTAAACACCAATATTTATAAAAAGAGATACTTCAATAAATTACCCACTTCACACCCACCATCCATTTATTTTTTATAAAGCAAAAAAAATAAGTTCAAAAACTAAAACCCGACTACTGAAATATCGCGCTCCAAAAAGCAAAAAAC
>NWSH02000505.1:12981995-12997441 GCA_002382865.2 Heliothis virescens
CAGTAGTCGGGTTTTAGTTTTTGAACTTATTTTTTATTTTAATAATTTTGGAGACTTCGCAACTTTTCTAATTCCTCTAGAACTCGTGAATCATGAGGGCACTTTATTTGTTATGATCCAAGACACAAATAAATAAACCATCTATAGACCTGAGCCTACTATGATGTTTTCACTCTCCAGAAGGCGCCTCATACAATATTTACCTACAATATTTATATTTTTGAAATGTGCTAATTAAGCCCTTTCTTTTGATATGCAACACGGTACCTTATGATGACATGTTTTTTTAAGTTGACTACTTAATGTCCTCTAGAGGGCGCCACAAGAATATTTTTGTAATTTTACATATCTTATAACCAGCGGACGGCCAAGACGCTTCTAATGATATCTCATTTGTTAAATTACGATAAGTAGTTTAGAAGTTATGAGGGAACCGATGAACATACATACATACATACATACATACAAACAGGTCAAAATCATAACCCTCCTTTTCGCTTCGCCCTAGTCGGGTAAAAATACAGGCGACAATAGGACCGTGGTCCGTTCTCCGGCCCTAATGGGTCTAACCGATATTGGGGCTCAAACTAGATAAATCTCTTTGCCACTTTCCAATTTCAACCACAATTTATCCTTTCTTTCGATTCCGATGTTATCGGAAGAGGTTTCGGAATTAATCTAAATAGGTATCTATGGGTCTTTTGAAGACTGCTCTGTATTCCTGAATGGTCTGATAAGATGTGATGAGTTTTATTTGGGTCTTAAGAAAGTCTGTTTTTATTTCGTGCTTGACTTACGAACTTGAGCAAATTGTGTGTGTTTAAGAATAATTTGAGTACGTAATACGGACGACCATGGAACAATTTTGTCTAAGGTTTTTTGCTGTTACACTAAACTAGCTTTACACAACAGTTAAACTGACACCCTGAAAAACTGTTTCCTGCAGCTGGATAAAAATTTGCCTTTACAATGACCTTGTTCAAGCTCTAAACCATCTGTCTATTGAGCGTTATTCAAATCGAATCAATATTTTTTGCGAGAGAGCCAGAGGATTACTTTGGCTTTTATAATCGTAACAAGGATTAATTAAACCGATGATTTGTAGTGTAAAATATTCTATTTTTAATTGAAAATAGATCACAACCCATTACCTATATTTCTTGACTTTTAAACTACTAATTACAAACAGATGTTGGCTACAATTTCATTATCAGCTCAAACAAGATCCAGGTCACAGGTGGTCGAGCTCCCAACAAATACATTCACTGTAAAACAATTCACAACGCCACACATTTCATAGAATAACGATCTTTTATTACTGAAGCTCGTTGTGGTTTGTTTATGACTTCCTTCAATAGTTATAACATGAGAATTAGTGGGTTTGCTCTATTTAGACCTGCCCTATATCCATGTTAAACCTGTTTACCGAACATTCAATTTTTTCGCGTGACATATTAAATGAAAGGCTATGTCGAAGTTCCATTTTTTTACTTTTGCTTTAATTGTTTTAGCAATTTTGATGCAACCTATTTTCTATATACGCCACTGACTGCGATGAAAATAATTGCTATGTGGCAAAAAAAAATCATACAAAAAAAAAACAAGTTTTTAAAATATTTGGCTTGTACGTTTCAAAATGAAATATGGAATGCTGTATCAATATTTAAACCATTCCATTAGGATAAACTAGTCAGTAAAATGAATGGTAACGAAGTTAGAGAAAATCAATTGAAATACAAATTAAAAGAAACAATTTCGATACATTTCACATTCAACTGAAGCAAAAAATTTTATGAGAATTTAGTAATTAAATATCACAAAACATTTTAACTTTACTCTCGATTCAAATCAAACTGACAGGAACAAAATATTGACTGAAGTTTTTTTGCAAAAAGTCAAGGGATAAAATGAAATTGCAGGAAGAATACCTCTTTACATTTTGACGTGCTCTTTCATAAGGAAATTGCGTGGAAGTTAATCTACGCTATAATAGTGTGTCTGACATGAGACGTCTTTTTAGAGCTATACAAAACAGATCATAAGTTTATATCTACATATTATACCATAGTGCAGATTTTAGCACAAATTACTTCTTCATACATTATTTTGTGACTCGGCTTTTAATGTAAAATTGTAGGTATTTTTAACCTTCGATATGAAAACGTTTAAGGACTCAGTAGATTGTCTGTGACATTTTAGCTCCCAAATATGAGTTCGGATGAACCTATTTCGTTTTTTTTTATTTTAGTTAACACATTTTAAATTCTTAATTGACTTCTTTTATTTCTATTTAACAGGTCAGGCCAGGCATCATATTGTTTATAATTTTTATCATTATTATTTCAACACAAATGCCAGTGACATCATGGGATTCCCTTAGGCATGTCAGCGGTCACTTGTTGTCCTCAATTTTATAATATGTTTGAAATACAGACGACATTATGTCTGTGTATCGATCATTTTATTCATTTCACCAGGCTTTGGGCCAAAAAGATGTAACAAATGTTTAGCGCAGTATAATATCTGCAGAGCTTAGTACTTTTGACCCCTACTGAACAAGCTTGAAAAATGCAGTTACCTTAAATTAATTTTTAGGACTTTATTTACGCAAAACTTTATTTCAATAAATCAATGACGTTCCACAAATCTATGATTTACTCCATAAAAATCTGAGACATCTTCCTTGTTGCCCAAGAAAATTTGGCAAGCAAACACCTGAAATTCAATTATGAGAGGTTTGCATTGATGGGCGGGGAGAGAGAGGAGGGTTGGGTCAGCACATAAAATATTCGGGACTCAATGAAGCCGTTCCATAATAGGAACTAACTTGATGAAAAGGTATCTGTGTGCCAAGATGTTTACCCTCTCTTTGAAGGTTGAAAGATGTGGGTGAATGGGAAGTTTGAGGTAAAGCTATTGTGAAGGAGAATTTTTATGAGTGAGTTACATAATGAGAAATGAGAGAGTACCTACACATAATAAAATGTGAATTTCTTAAATGTTTTTATAGTTGAAAAGGCTGATAGTAGTTATAAGAATTTATTACTTTAACGTTATGTTAGTTGAAACGACATTTAACAATACAAGCTACGTTTTAGTCGTAAAATTATTCATTTTGGTACAAAAAGTCTCATCAGTTATAAAATAACTGAAACTTTTTGATCCAATCGAACCATTTATTAGGGTTCCGTAGCTGAATGGCAAAAAACGGAACCCTTATAGATTCGTCATGTCTGTCTGTCTGTCTGTCCGTATGTCACAGCCACTTTATTCCGAAACTATTAGGACTACATAGTTCAAACTCGGTAGGTGGATGTATTATATTGACCGCTTTATGATTTTTATACAAAAATAAAAAAATAATAATATTAGAGGGGGGCTCTCCATACATGGAACTGAAAATAAAATTATTTTTTTTCATCAAACCTATTCTTGTGGGGTATCTATAGATAGGTCTTTAAAAATGAGATTGAGGTTTCTAAAACTATTTTTTCTCAAAGTCAATCATTTCAAAGTAATACACTTTCAAAGTGCTAAAATTTGTGTCCCCCCCCCTGTAATTTCTAAACTACCAGAATGAAAAATCTAAAAAAAATATATGTTATAGATCTTAACAAAAACTATCAACCAAAATTGGTTTGAACAAGATACAGTCAGTGGTTTTTGAGATATAGCACTTTTTAAGTAACCGCAAATTATAACTTGTTATTCATATATTTGTATGAAAAACAAAGTTATTTTTTGTTGTCGAGAAAAGTTTGTGTTTTGGCTAATTTTAGGAAATAGGTACGTTTATTTTTCATAAATAATGGAACGGAACCCTTCGTGTGCGAGTCCGACTCGCACTTGGCCGGTTTTTATATTAGGACTGAATCCATCCAATTTCAGACACCATTTTTTTTTTAACTTTACCGTGGTTCCAAAAAAGCCACTTTATATTCTTAAACTAGCTTTTATAGCGACGAAAAAGCATTTAATCTAAATGTAACCGAGCTCCTAATCTGCCAGTGTTTTTATACTTCTAAATTAAGGTTATCCCAAAATTGTGCTTACGTCAAAGTTTTTCTTTACGTCGTTCCATCAAGCTGTTCGCTGGCCGACGTAAGTGAAACTTTTGAATGTATTGGTAGTTTTTGTGGCACATTAGATATTTTAATATTAAATCCTTTTATTAATAGGTACCTAGTACCCCTCTTTCACCACAGGCTTATCAAGCCTGTACATATGTATAACCCTCAGCTATGTAATTTGTATATTTTACACACAAATTTTGAATGCTTTCACAGCAATCTATAAAAGACAGACATGGTTCTGCAGAAATATGATGAAAATATTTAATATATTTGGTATGCAAGAAACGTCTTGCTACGTGACTTAATCTCATTTTTTTATATGTGTTATCGTATTGATATAGTATACTTAAGTATAATATTAGTCTATACGCTGTGACTGTGTGATTGGGTTCATTACTTTAGTCAAATCTTATGTTTGAGATAGCTAACGAGATATAATTTATAACTATATACAGTTAAGAGTCTTAAACTAAACTTCAATACAGCCCAAACTTAGCAAGCATCATGCAAAAATCAACTCTAGTTCTCAAATAATAGGGTTGAAAATTAATATCATCAAAATTCCTTATGACGATACTGTATCTTTACTGGGCTACAGTACAGTCAGAGTCAATATAACTAACGAAGCTATCGACGCAACTAGATGCGAGTATTGTGTGCGCTCCAATAGAATTTCTATGCGGGCCGCGTTGCATTGTGTCTGATGACGTCATCCTATAGAAATTAGGAGCTCGTGTTTATGAGAGGGACTGACAATATCTGAAGGGGGTATAAGTACGAACGATTTTATGCTGCAGATAGATTTTAGGATATTGTGTTTTTTATTAATCAGTTTAGTATGTTGATAACATTTGATAAAAATATTTGATTTGGTACAAGTCGCATTGAACCTACCAGAAGCCAAAAGAGGACGAGGCCGCCCGCCGTTGACCTGGTAGTGAAGCATTGACAGAGACCTCAAGAAAGCCCAACTTCCTGATGTGACAGCCCAGGACAGATAATGGGAAAAAGGTTGGACAAAGAAGATGTTGATAATATTAGATTTTTTTAACCTATGTTTAGTTCAAAAAGAAAAACTTTTCTTCCAAAACCAGAAGTGAATAAACGATTTAGAAACGACAAAATATCGCTCAATGTAGAAACATGTTTTTATTCTGTGCTTGTGTGTACACATCATTCTCAAGTCTAAAATTCTTATAAATTGTTAACAACTTGTAACGTAACTGAACTTGTAGGTCTTTATAAAAGTTTTTTAATAAAAATCCGTAGATAGCCTTAATTCTTAAACTTTCAGCAAAATTTAAAGAAGCCTTCTAAAGAAAATATTACGAAAAGCTCATGTAAAACAAGATCAATAAAAATAACTTAAATAGTTTCAGCCACTATCACAAAACTGAAAACTTTAATTGAACTTTAATGACTACTATTAACTGGACCAAGTTCTGAAAACTGAAACTGCATTGAGAATTCTATACTGAAATCGTTATAATATTAATAGTTTCTTGCAGTTTTTAGACAACCTAAATAGATTTTTCTAGGCCCATATACACCGACAGGGTCGGTTCAGATCTGACGGAAAATGCGTCGCGTATCGTCGGTTGCGTAACGCCATAACAGACAAATACACAATAAAACATTCAACCGTTCACACCTAACCGATGAAGCGTTAGTGCGTCGATCATACTTAGACGATACGCTCGACGCATTTTCCGTCAGATATGAACCGACGCTTATTGTCGACCCTTATTGTCTATAAGCGAACGTTTTCCTTAAAACAACTGTGTACTGAAAATGGAACGTCAAGCTTCATTACAAACAGTCGTTTTAGAAAACTGACGTTTATTTGTCGATATACTTTGGCTTTTCAGTACTAAGAACCTAATTGGCTGTTAACTAGAAATCTAATAAAAGTGTTCTTTCTTAGTAAGTCAGTGTTGAAACAGTGGAAAAGGATTAGGATTAGTATTGTCTTACGTAATTCGAGTATAGTTTTAGTATTTCTACCTACTTAATTGCGAACATAGATAGTCTAAAGCCTGAATCAGGACATAGGTTACCTACGCGTTATCCAGTTGCAGGCGGAACCATAGGGAACATCTAGCTATTTCTGTTAATTATTGTAGCTATTTTATCGTAAAAGCAAAACGAGCAAACCAAGTCCCATATTTAACACAGGAGCTTCAGACGTCTAAATATCAAACTTTGTACAGCATATACAAAATATACCTTAATTAATTTTTTTTGGTATTTAAAGTACCGAATTCATGAATGGTATTTAAACAGGTACCTTGTGTGAAACGATTAAAATTCTTTACAGGAGCTTTCGAAATTCTTTGGAAACTTGCTTTTTAATTAACATAAATTAATTATTTTATTTTTACTTTGAATAGCTAATTACTTTTTATTAGTTTACAATAAATATGTTTTTATTCTCTATAATAATATTAATTTTACCAGAAGATGGTGGAGTCTGTATTTGTTGTTCAATGCGCTTTATCACTAGCTGTTTCTCGTGGTCCCACCTGCGCCCAGAGCATTTTTATCGCGTAGGTACCCGGATAAAATAAAGCCTATGTCACCTGGCTTCCTAGCCATGTGCCTAGTTATCGCATAGCCGACTGCTGTGCACGAGGTCCCGGTTTCGATTCCCGGGTCGGGCTGAAATCGCTTTGTGGGTTTTAGAAACTTTCACAAAGCAACCTGGAGTTGGAAGTTGGTGATTGATTCACCCGTGCATCGGAGAGTACGTTAATGTCGGTCCTTCACCTAATCTCTCTCCGGTCATGTCGGACTGCCATCCCATCGGGTTATGAGAGTGAGGGAATAGCACAAATGCTTGTGCACTATAATATGTCCTGCGCAGCTGGCTGATCTCCTTACACGAGAACAGCCGCCGTGGCCGAAGTATTTTTCAAAACGTTCCAGTAGTTTCAGGGTCTTTACGTTACAAACAAAAAACATTCCTCTTCAAAATATTAGTTCAGACAACTGAACACAATTTACAAGACAGCACAGTTTCCCGTATACTCAAGGCTACTGTGCCCAACAGAGCTGACTGCCGAACAATCAATCTTGGCTCATGACTACTACTACCAACATCCGTCGTCGGTCGTGAGAAATGTCACTAAGAACAAACTTTCTGTGTACTATCGACAGAAGCGGTTGGTTAATAGCATTCGATTTTTGTTTGCTGATGAAGTGTTGAATTTCTCGAACCGTCCAATTCATTGAAGAATCATAAATGTTATAAAAGAGTGTAGTATTTAAAAAAAATCTATGCTTTTTAAGTAATAGTTAAGTTTAATTTGGTGTACCTAGCATTCACAAAGCGGGAACTCAAAAGTGTAGAATATAAATGGACTGTTAAGTTTTTTTATTCAGGGTCGTTAATCTTCTGATGTTTTCGTCTACAGTACAAGTCGAAGAGGATGACGCAGCTGGACAAGAGGTATTCGACAAGTATGCAGTAATACTATTGGAGTTCAGCTCTAACGAACTATGCAACTGCAGTCCGATGACGCACTATGTTGCGTTTCATTATCTTGCATGAAAATTAGGTAGATCAGACCAACAATTCATCTCATCATCTGCCTAGCCTTTTCCCAATTATTTTGGGGTCGGCTTCCAGTCTAACCGGATGCAGCTGAGAACCAGTGTTTTATATGGAGCGACTGCCTGTCTGACCTCCACGACCCAGTTTAACCGGGCAACCTGGCACCCCTTGGTAAGACTGGTTGTCAGACTTTCTGGCTTCTGACTACCCGTAACGACTGCCAAAGATCTCAAATGGCAGCCGGGACCCACCGGCCTTAATCGTGCCTTCCGAAACACGGAAGAACTCGTTATGACAAGATGGTCACCCATCCACAGACCGACCGCGCCAAGCATTGCTTAACTTTGTGATCGGTCGATCCACGCGGCTTTGACTTAGCCACGAGCTCTTCATCATTCATCAGACCAACAATCATGAAAATAAAAAATATTTAATGATATCCTAAAATCTAATCGTATTTTCACGACATAAATTCTTAAGGAAACTATATGTCTCATTTACATAATAGTTGTAGGTATAATAAGACACCTCTTATTTTTTTAACTAGCATAATTTTTCGTATTTTAACGTTTCCAAATTTAATTTTTTGCTTTTTTTCATACACCATTTAACTATAAATACACAAAATAAATATACGTTTATAACATCGATATATCCTCATAACAAAGTGACGGCAACGAGTGTGACCACGGACGTTGAAGTGATCATTCAAATACGAGAGACCGTTCGGCTAACAAGCGTTATTAAGCTTATTGGAGGGGATGACAGTGTAAAGCTTTAGATTGAAGATGAACTAAGCAATTTGTTAGCCGCCTTAATATTCATGTTAAGGGTGAAACCAAACGAGCTTAATTTTGTGAGTTGTGAGTAGCAGAATTTCGGTCGCAGAATCTGCTGCATTCGGTTTCATGCAAAAGTCCTATTTGATTCACACGGCAACGCAATAGAGTCTTTTTTGTTTGTAACGATTTTCTGCGACTGAAATTCTGAAACTCACGACTCAAAAAATTACGCTCGTTTGGTCTCAGCCTAAGAAGTTATAAGAAGGGAGAGCCTTATACATATGAAGGGAAAATTGTATTTAGACGCGTGTTTTGGGGCGGGCGTCTTGAAGATTTTTCAAAATTATTTAAAAAAAATACCTATTAATTAAAGTCAAAATAAGATTAATAAGCATATGTAAATGAAAATTAGAAGTTATGTAATAATATTAACACATTTTGTACTTTTTTACCAATGTCATAACAAAAAGGCGTGAGAATTTTCTAAAATAACTCACTAATATTCGCTTCTTTATCTTTCTTTTCATAATATAATACGCACGACATTTGTAAATTTTAAATTACCCTTTAATACTATGTTGAACGTTGTTAGCTTAGTATCTATCGATGTTTATTATGTAAATTAAATTAAAATATTCCTACAATCAATTCACTACACTCCTCTATCTCTAATTTCACTACTAAGCTCGTACCATTCACAACTAAAACATGTATAATTTTAGTCTTACAGTACTATCTGCGCAAATTCAGCGAGCCGTGGTGGGATCATTAAAATGTTCCATCGGTCTGCGACAATGGGCCTGCGCCTTTGTTCCATGCCTTTGTCGGGTTCTGATAATTCAGATCATACGCTGTGAATTCTGTAGTTATGTTATTCTGTGATTATTATTATATGTATGTATTATTTAATGTTGGGTGAGATGGTTGTGTAAGGGCTTTTAGTGGCATTTTTGTGGGAGAGTCATCTGATTGCGAGTGTCAGACTCAGCCCTGTGGGGCCCATAAGGACCAAAGCCTGCCGGGGCTGCGGGATTATTCGAGTTATCACGGCCCAAGAAAATAGGACTCAAGAAGGAACACGGTGGGTTTTAGTCAGTAAGTCTGACACTCCCTCACACTGGACTTAGCGTGAGGGGTCATCTGATGAAGCCCTTTGTGTACCAAGGCAGCAGTAACTCTGTAAAGGTTATGTTAGACTTGTGATAATATATTAAAAACAAGCAACTCTATGGGATGTGTGTTTTGATATAAATAAATAAAGTTTCATTTCTTAAAACTGTTTACACATTTTCACGTAAAATTTTCAGAAACAGTTGGTTCAGAAAAACGTTTATTTATGTTATGATGGGCGAAAACGGGCCTTGTTGTGTGCCGCCTAATATTATCGTCATAATATGGGTTGTTTGTCATTCCCGTGTGGGTAGTGTCCACAATTAGCCATATTCCATGCCTGTCTGAGGGCATACTTAAGTAATTACAGTCTGCCCTGAGTGCTAACATAATGATTGTTTTGCTGCCAAATTATGGCTATTTGTCGGTGTTAAAACTATGACAATGGTTTTTAAATACACGTGAATAAAAAGCCTAATTTTAGTCTACATGACTTTGAAGTTTTATCAAAATCTGACCGTATCTTCTTCACACGCAAACCGTGTGAAGAAGATACAAACACATGCTCTAATAACTTTTTGCTTTTATAATCTTAGTGTGATCGTATCTATTTAATGACTTTTCGTACAATAGGGTAAACACTTTACTGGGTTTGTTAAAAAAAATAACAAATATGCATTTCTATCCTCACATCGACTGAAATAAACACTGTTCCCTTATTTTCCATACAAAATTTTACATTTGCACGCCCCAAATACATTTACTTAAAAAGAAGAAAAAGCTGTTTCTTTCCTAGACGCCATGGGAAAAGACATCTGCCAGAAGCCGTCAATTCGGAATGTTTGTGTACACTTGAGAACAGAAATTCGGGCCCGCTAAAACATTTTTACCACCGAAATGTGAATGATGCTAAAATAATCCCTATAATATAAATGCGAAAGAAAACTCTGTCTGTCTGTCAAAAAAAAATTCAGGCCAAATACAAAATCTATTTTGATTTAATGATTTCACCAATAATCTATACTAATATTATAAAACTGAAGAGTTTGTATGTTTGCTTGTTTGAACGCGCTAATCTCAGGAACTATTGAACCTATTTCAAAAATTCTTTCAGTGTTAGATAGCCCTTTTATTGAGGAAGGCTATAGGCTACTTTTTATCCGGGTGCACCGATTAGTTCCTACGGGACGCGGGTGAAACCGCTAGCAGAAGCTAGTCCTTAATATAAATGCGAAAGAAACTCTGTCTGTCTTTCAGGCGAAAAATACAAAACCGACTTACCTATACTGATCTTGAATTATTTTACCAATAATATAATTATCTAACCCTTAAAAACCACGACCTACTTAGGCTAGTGCTAAGTATGCATTGCCAGACAATCCCTCAGGCTATCGATCCCATTGTTATCGACAAAAAAACTCTAATGCCCTTTATTAACAAAAATGTCAACATGTCGTATCTATAGACGCGTTCAAAAAGTTCAGATATTTTATCGAGAACGTAATGAAGGACGCTCAAATTGATCTTGAAATGAAAAGGGTTAAGCGATTATTGGCTCTTGTGGATTTGACATATGTGATACCTACGGGTTTAGATACGAAAATTGATTTATGTTAGGACATTAATATGAAGTTTTTACATTTATTGGGTTTGTTGCGAAAAACTTTTCTATTTTTCAGATGGCATTTATTTGAGACAATGTAAGAAGCATGTATTTATCCACCACTTTGCATAGAGCTGATTATTTAGTAATCTTTGTCACGACTATTTTTGTTATTACTCTTAAAAATATGCTATGTTTAGTGAACACAGTTTTAAGTTGATATTACCTGCTCTATATAAATAGGATTATCGATACGTAAACAAAAGTGAATTATTGCATGGTAGACAACAATAGCTTTATTTAATTCTCTTAGGAATAAAAAACGAAAACAAAAGCTAGTTAGCTATTTAAGTACTAAGCCAAATGCTGCGTCCTATGTGAGATATCTGGATGCGAACGCGAAAAGGCGTGGTGCGACGCTAAAACAACAAACATTTCTTTTGACGTGGCCTACGCGACGTGGCACCTTACAGCATGGCGCACGTATAGTGCCACCACATCATTGGACAGTAGACAGCTGCCAGTTTTCAAGAGATGATAGCATTTTTTGTACTGATTGACAGATTTTGTCACCTGCTTTAAAAAACGGCCAGAACGTTTATTTGAAATCGCTTCGGATCGCATCGCATCGCATCGCGTTCGTGTTGATTCGCCTACGCAGGACGCACCCTTAGTACACATATAAGTGTTATAACGCGTGTGAAAACATTATTAAGTAGTGATGAATAATGTGGCATGCGGCGAACTATAAAAATATTTGGCCCTCCGTTCATTTTCACGTAATAAATGAAAGTATGGAAATAAACTAAAACAAAATAAGTGACGATAAATATAACGTAAACTGCTATGTTGCAGGGGAAAGTTCTCAGTTTTTTTTATTATTTGAAATTAACTTTCTTTTGTTATTAAGTTTTTCTTTATTAAGTTTGTGGCTGACGGTATATCAAAACCAGAGAATCACATATCCCGTTACACGTGTCTAACATTGTTATTCGTTGTTTGTAGCATAAAAAATATATATATTGATACAAATAAAGGCAAAAAAAAAATTCTAGAGGAAAAGGAAGATTTTCCTTATAAAAAACTGAACCCGCAATGACAGTTTTACAACACCTTTGTTAACATACAAAGAAAAATCAAACACTTATACACAGGAAACAGCTATTCAAAACAATATTACAAAAAACTGTAACGTATGAAGTACCTACTTTTGCCTCCCAGCGCTTTTCATCGTCCAAAACTTTTGATCCGCGAGAACTTTCAGTTCGAACTTGTTACTAACTAAAATACTTAGCGAAACTACACGTTTGCGAGCCATAGTTCAGATAAAACTACATGTATTGATAGATTCACCAGCTTTAGATAAGGTATCAGGTTAATCTGTTTCTATAGACAATAAACACCTGTGTTGCTAGGCAACGGTCGCATTTGTTTCTGACGGTGTTATCAGTAGGTATGTATATGTCTCATACGGTTTGCAATATTACATTAAATAGTTTGTATATTAGATAGATGCTTATTAGAGAAGGACGATATGCATTAACTTATGGTTTCTACAATCGATCTATACACTATTTTGCAATTATAAATTGTAATTTGGCGTATCTTGTATGGAACTAATAGCAAAATTCAATCTCTAATTTTATTGCAAAATAATGAATAGATCGGTTTTAGATTAAACCAAACCAATAAACCATATACACATCATCGGTGAAAGATTCAACTGTCTAACCATTGTGGTTCACTACATACAACCTGGCGACGGACAGACAGACAAACAGCAAATTCTTTATCATAGAGTCCCGTTTTACACATTAGGCACGGAAAAAAGTACAGGTAAAAGTTTTTATTCTCAATTAAGTATTTTAACCAACTTCCCTAAAAGGAGGAGATGCTCAAATTATTCTGTCAAATGTATATAAGTTATGTGAAAATTAAATGGTACATTCAAGATTATTCGAGTCTTAAAACCATCATAATAGTTAGAATAGAACATTAAAATGCAAAGTCAAAAGCTAAACGGGAAATGTCATTCCATTACATTTGCGAAGTAAAATCTGCATACACCCACAAGCTTAAGCATACACTGGAAATGCTAATCTTATTTTAATCTTTGCAAATTGTACCATATTGCTAAGTATCTAACGCTATACTGTAATTTGCAGCATTTTCAGTACTTTTACTATAAAAACTAACTTCACACGACTTCATTTAAACTTTTGAAAACACTGCTGATTTTATTCAGTTCTACAGACACACAGCACATTAAGTTACAACAATCTGTCAAATATCTACAATAGATTCTTAACCTTACCTATCAAAATAGTGGAAGGTTAATGTTCGATTGGTAAAATTTGACAGATTGGGGTATCATGATCTGCTGTCGTCTGTAGTAAAAGGAGATCAGCCGGTTTCGAAGTACATATAAATAGTGCATTAGCAAACGCATAAATAGGAGAGCTTTCTATTCCCTCACTATTTTAGTTCGATGGGATGGCAAACCTGCTAGAAAATTGATGAAAAAAATGAAAGACAGGATTTATACTTTACGACTTAAGAGCATTATTTCTCTTTTAATCTCTTGCCATTTTCATCAACAACATAAACACCCGTTTTTTTTTCTAAAACAACTAATTATACTGTAAATTGTACATCAAAATTAATAGTAAACAGTTGTTTTAAGAAAACTTACGATTATACTGTGGATGAACCTGGGCCGTAATCTTAACACTAAAAAATAATTACAGCTTACATTGTGGACTATATTAATAAATAAAAAATCGTGTACAGCAATAAACAGCAACGGATTAGCTATAAGAATTAAGAGCATGTTTCTCTGTGTAATTTCCTTGCGTCTCAGCTATTTCCCGCGGTAGCTGTCGATGTGTGAAGGTAGTACTGCTAATATACGACAAGTAATCGACAAGGCTATTACGGAAGGTATACGCCGCTTTCTGCGAGGATTCTGAAGATAGGCTTAAAAATGTGGCCATGAAAACCGATGATTTATAGCCGAAATTATTAATCTTATGATTAATGGGTAGGTAGGTACCGTAAAACGGGGTGACATTGATTATTTTTTTATTTTATATGGACGCTACGCTTACAATTTCAAAGATAAAAATGTAAAAAAAAAACTGCAATGTAGACTCATTACGTAAATTCATTATTGCAACAAAAAAATACAAATTTCTGAATAGTAAAAAAGAAAAAAAATAAAATCCTGGTTATCAAAGTTATATTGATAGTGGGGCTACTTTGACACCCACTCTTTTTTTTAATCCATCTCAAAGACACCCCGTTATAGAACAAAAATAAAAAAAAAAAAAATTTTGCACGTTTTCGTTATGGAAATAATGCAATTTGAAAATCTTTGGGGCTACTTTGATTTGAGGGGCGAATTTGATAGTGGGCACTACAATAATGACAAACACGATAAACCATATAGTTTTTATTAATTTATAAGAAAATAAAGTAGGTAACATTTGCTTAACTTTAATAAGTCTTATCAATTACTTTCGAGATCCATCTTTCGAGATTATCAAAACTAATACAGTCTTATAATTGTATGAACCGACTATAATAAAAATAAAACAACAAGTGTTATCAAAAAGTTAGGTAAATAAAAAAAACTACAATTCTTTGATCATTACGTCATTTGGGAACGAGTAGCATTCGTTAATGTATTTTGGTTTAGGAAGATAAGTAATAATATCACTTGTTTCAATGATTGAAACATCTTTGGGAACTTCCTTAAAAATAGTTTTGGTTTTTTTTTGAGATTTATAACCTTGAACAATCAGTTTAGTACCAATGACATCTTCAATGGAACATACATAATGATATGTCTTTTTCCCCTTCTGAGATCCAAACTTAGCTAAAATAAATTGTCCTGTTGTGGGAATCTGTGTGAAATCGATATTACTATTGTTGTCATCTTGACTAGTTTGATAGCTACAGGATGGCTCGTTGATAATAGGAATAGGACTTTGCATCGATTGTTGCATCGACGTCATTTCGGTTTGCACAGGACAATCATTTCCATCCAATGTATGTTCGAGCTCAACAACATTAACTTCTTGATTCGAAGTCTCATCTACTGTTGAAATACTTTTACCAGGCTCGATTAGCAGTCTTGTTCTCTTCCTTGGTGGATGTGATTCATTCCCAAATCTTTGTTCTCTTAAAAACTCAGTTAATGAATCTCGGACGACAGTTTCCATTTCAGGAGAAGGTGACTCTGGTGGCAATTTGTTTAAAACCCTGTTTCTATCAAAAGGAACGATACCAGTAGCCTTAAAACTGCTCACCAAATTTCTTTTTAT
>NWSH02000505.1:12998264-13068932 GCA_002382865.2 Heliothis virescens
AAATCGTGTACAGCAATAAACAGCAACGGATTAGCTATAAGAATTAAGAGCATGTTTCTCTGTGTAATTTCCTTGCGTCTCAGCTATTTCCCGCGGTAGCTGTCGATGTGTGAAGGTAGTACTGCTAATATACGACAAGTAATCGACAAGGCTATTACGGAAGGTATACGCCGCTTTCTGCGAGGATTCTGAAGATAGGCTTAAAAATGTGGCCATGAAAACCGATGATTTATAGCCGAAATTATTAATCTTATGATTAATGGGTAGGTAGGTACCGTAAAACGGGGTGACATTGATTATTTTTTTATTTTATATGGACGCTACGCTTACAATTTCAAAGATAAAAATGTAAAAAAAAAACTGCAATGTAGACTCATTACGTAAATTCATTATTGCAACAAAAAAATACAAATTTCTGAATAGTAAAAAAGAAAAAAAATAAAATCCTGGTTATCAAAGTTATATTGATAGTGGGGCTACTTTGACACCCACTCTTTTTTTTAATCCATCTCAAAGACACCCCGTTATAGAACAAAAATAAAAAAAAAAAAAATTTTGCACGTTTTCGTTATGGAAATAATGCAATTTGAAAATCTTTGGGGCTACTTTGATTTGAGGGGCGAATTTGATAGTGGGCACTACAATAATGACAAACACGATAAACCATATAGTTTTTATTAATTTATAAGAAAATAAAGTAGGTAACATTTGCTTAACTTTAATAAGTCTTATCAATTACTTTCGAGATCCATCTTTCGAGATTATCAAAACTAATACAGTCTTATAATTGTATGAACCGACTATAATAAAAATAAAACAACAAGTGTTATCAAAAAGTTAGGTAAATAAAAAAAACTACAATTCTTTGATCATTACGTCATTTGGGAACGAGTAGCATTCGTTAATGTATTTTGGTTTAGGAAGATAAGTAATAATATCACTTGTTTCAATGATTGAAACATCTTTGGGAACTTCCTTAAAAATAGTTTTGGTTTTTTTTTGAGATTTATAACCTTGAACAATCAGTTTAGTACCAATGACATCTTCAATGGAACATACATAATGATATGTCTTTTTCCCCTTCTGAGATCCAAACTTAGCTAAAATAAATTGTCCTGTTGTGGGAATCTGTGTGAAATCGATATTACTATTGTTGTCATCTTGACTAGTTTGATAGCTACAGGATGGCTCGTTGATAATAGGAATAGGACTTTGCATCGATTGTTGCATCGACGTCATTTCGGTTTGCACAGGACAATCATTTCCATCCAATGTATGTTCGAGCTCAACAACATTAACTTCTTGATTCGAAGTCTCATCTACTGTTGAAATACTTTTACCAGGCTCGATTAGCAGTCTTGTTCTCTTCCTTGGTGGATGTGATTCATTCCCAAATCTTTGTTCTCTTAAAAACTCAGTTAATGAATCTCGGACGACAGTTTCCATTTCAGGAGAAGGTGACTCTGGTGGCAATTTGTTTAAAACCCTGTTTCTATCAAAAGGAACGATACCAGTAGCCTTAAAACTGCTCACCAAATTTCTTTTTATTGCTGACAATTCCGTACAATCTTTATCATCTTTTGGTGGCTTTTGGTCCATGTTAATTATTGCCTTTTTCAACAGGTGTGGGAAGGACTCCTTAGGTACAGACGTAGTTCGTAAATTGATTTTTTTCCAGTCTTCAAGTGTTTGTCTCCATGCTATCTTTAACGGACGGAAAAAGCCAACGTCAAGTGGCTGGGTTAAATGGGTTGAGTTAGGCACCAAACATATAAAACTGATGTTATTTGATTCACATGTAGCTATAACATCGTTATCAATATGAGACGTAAGATTATCACCGATTAAAACCTTTTTTCCTTCTAGTCTTTTGGCATGAGGTAAAAAGCAAGTCATGAACCAATCTCTAAATGTTGGTGTATCAATCCATCCACTAGTTGTTCTATTGTAACGACATCCCCGGCTGCAACATGGCTCTTCACAGCATGGTTTACCAACAATACCTCTTTCTTTCCATGTATCATACAGGTGGGTACTTTTATAAATTACATATGGTGGCAATAATGTGCCATCTGCAGAACCACAAATCATAACTGTAGTAGAACTCTTTGAAAAGGTCATTACTTTTTCAGGATATTTTACTCCTCTTCTATATACACATTTTTTTTTCCCCGGATCGTCGGCCATATTAGATTCGTCATAATTGAATATATTAGAGGGTGGTACATTTTCTACCTCAGAGTGAAGATTGTCGAAATATCTATTTAATGATTCCCGTCCCACGGTCGCTCTAGACCTTTTAATGTTAGTTGATAGTCTTTGCCCATAGGCGTTCTTATGACGTTTCAGTACGCTAATGGCCCATTCGACACCTGGTAGGTTATTTATAAACCGTTCTACTGTCTTCCCCTGCTTATCCAAATAAGCTTTTGCAAACATTCTAAGGTCTAACAAACTAAGAGGAAAACCCCAATCACCACATGTAGCCGCAGCGCGCAATATTGCAATTTCTTCATTGTGCGTGAAAACTGGCTGGGCACCAGGCGTTCTTCCGTGTAATCCTTTATATTTATTATAAAGTGTCCCGAACGGAATTTTATAATGAAGTGAAGCAGCATTAATAGATAATTCGCTGTTTGTGATTTTTTCTAGTGCTTCTTCCATTGTCTCCTCTGTGTAATGTTTATAATTGCGGGTACCCGCGGTCTTTTTATAGGTGCGAACCATGAGGCAACTAAAACAAAAGCAAAAAATGGGGTTACATTGATTATTTGTACATTACCCCTGTAAGTCTGGGTACTACAACCATTGGGGTGAAATTGATAACTATCAAAGTCGCCCCGTATATCTTATCAATGTAGCCCCGATGAACTTAATGTATTCATGCAAAATAAAATGGCGACCATAACCAAAACTGCAAACATGCTCTAAATCTTAAAGAAACGTATAGTTGAAACAGTGAAAAACAACAAATCAAACAATAATACTTACGCCTGTGCCACTGAAGTTATACAGACAATATTTTTCGACCTTTTTGACACTAAACTTTAACTTTTAATTTTATATAGTTCCGACAACAACTAATCGTCGAAGCTCCGGCAAAATATGGCCGATCTCACAGTCTGGCCAACAGAACAAACAAAATTTTGGCTGCGTTCAGTATCACGCAATAAATCCCAAAAAACATACCAAATTTAGCTATCATCAAAGTTACCCCAGCTCTCAAAGTAACCCCGTTTTACGGTATATGAGATTCCGAGAGAGTAGGTGTAGTAATAATGTCTAATTCTTCAAGTTTAAAGTAATCTACACTAATATTATAAAGCTGAAGAGTTTGTTTGAACGCGCTAATCTCAGGAACTACTGGTCCGATTTGAAAAAACCTTTCAGTGTTAGATAGCATTCATTTATCGGTGAATGCTATAGGCTTTTTATCCGGGTGCGCCGAGTAGTTCCCACGGGACGCGGGTGAAACCGCTGGCAGAAGCTAGTTTGTTTAAATTTTCGTAGGTATAGAAGTTAAAATGACTTAATTCTTTTTGTTAAAATTTCTAGTCTAGTAAGATTAATTCAGTAGAATACACTAAAATAAATGAGTCCATTTAAGTTTATTTAATTTCAGAGAGATTTCAGCAACATTTTCCTAAAAATCTCTTTTCAGAGCCCCAGTCTAGACACAAACGTTCCCGGGCTTTGATAGAACATCTAAATAGCTATACATACATACAACGCCTTCGTACTTGTACTGATTGGTGATGTTCCCCGATATGAGCCTTGAGAAATTCGATTTCAGCGCTTTGACACTCAGGGCTAGAAAAACTTGGAAGATTTTTATAAGGTTTTTTTTTGAGGGGAACAGCTTTGCTTTGTAATTTATTTTGGTACCAATAAATGGAAAAAATAAAGAAATCGCGGATAGACAGATAGTCAGTGTATTTCAGGCATGTTTTTTATGCTAAGGCCAAGATATATTATCCAGAGGAAATATCCTTTAACTGTACCGTCAAAAAGACTATCACGGTACCGCATTGATAAATATGATAGCAAATATATTTTATTTAACTTCCTCAAGTCCAAACCATCAAAGAAAATAAAAAAATGCTTGCCTCAATTTAATACAAAGTGGCCTACCAGGCACTTTTTCTAACATACATCTATAACACAAAAACAGCCATACAAAACGGCTTCAATAAAGTAAATTAAATAAAAAAAAACCTTCTACAGGAAATTGGAATGTTCGTAAAACGCGGGGATATTTTTTGAACATTTCAGGGGTCACACGTCTGAGGGTCGTACGTTTCGGAACGTAAATATGACAAGCAAGACCTTTCCGGTGGAAGAATGAATGAGAGGACTGGCAGCCTTTTTTGGATAAGAAATTTTCTGAGTAGTGTTTTGTTTTAGGCTGAGGCCAAACGAGCGTAATTTTTTGAGTCGTGAGTCGCAGAATTTCGGTCGTAGCAAACCGTTACACACGAAAAAGACAACTCATTTTGCGTTGCCGTGTAAATCAAATAGGACTTTTGTATGAAACCGAATGTAGCAGATTTTCTGCGACCGAAATTCTGCTACTCACAACTTACAAAATTACGCTCATTTGGCTTCACCCTTAGAGTAAGTACGCAGTCAATCTTTATAAATATTATAAAGCAAACAAAATCAACGTGCTATTTCTCTATATTATTTATTTCTGCGCGCTAATCTTAAGAACCACTGCATTGATTAGAAAAATTCTTCCAGAATTAGATAGCCCGATAATTTTATTAACAAAGAAGGTTATTAGCTACTTTATGACAGAAGAGTTTTTTTGAAGAATCTAGTTTCTAAAATAAATATGAAGTTTTAAACAAAATATATAGCGCGAGTGCAATTATTTCAGACAATTTTAGTATTTTTTTATGCTATTTAAACCTATAAATTAATGAAGTAATTATAAGGCAAATAGATGGCGTCATTGTTCAATATGGTCCAACACCAAAATATCGGAGTTAATAAATAGTTCCTGAAATATCACCCAACATTTTTGATGTTAAGGTGCATTCGACCACTAGAAGCGGGAAATTCAAATATAAAATGGTTTTTTCATGTTTTACCTAAGTTAACATGCAATATGAGGCGTGATCTTATGATTGGCGGTTATAATATCCCACAAAGTAATTTCTGATGTCCTTGTTTAACTCCGAAACTTCTTACAATTCAAATGTAACTGTCGAAACTATGATATTTCGCAATAAAAAGTTTTTTACAGTTACATTTAAATTGTAAGAAGTTTATATTTGAATTTCCCGCTTCTAGTGGTCGCATTCACCTTAACAAAAATCTCGTATTTATATGAAAATGTTGGGTCAACGTCACAACACATTTCACCCTTGGACAGATGACAATTCATATGGTTCAATTCACATCAAAATAATATTCGAGTAAAACCTTTTTACATGAAAAAAGGTAAATAAAATACTACACTGTCCTTTTGACAATGTTTTGGTCCTTTTTAGGGTTCCGTACCCAAAGGGTAAAATGGGACCCTATTACTAAGACTACGTTACTGTCTGTCTGTCTCCACGCTGTATCTCAATAACCGTGACAGCTAGAAAGTTGAAATTTTCACAAATGATATATTTCCGTAGCCGCTATAACAACAAATACAAAAAATTAAAAAAATATATTATAAAATATATAAAAAAAAAACAAAAAAATGATACGGAACCCTTCGTGTGCGAGTCCGACTCGCACTTTGCCGGTTTTTTATTATGTTTGGCTTTCGTAAATCCTTCATTTAGTCTCGATATGAAATTGTGTCAATGTTATTTGTTGTTCTCGATATCAAAGAGTACAACCACATTAAGACTGGGTTGCTCGATAAAACTTAAACGGTAAACTAAACTAAACTTAACCAGCCATGAAATGGCCGCCTATTAGTCACACAGCTGCCAAATCGCCAATTGGACTAATTACTTTCTAAGTTTATCTGAGAAACCAATAATTGATTAAAGGTATCTCAAGAAAACCTGGACTATAAAGTACCAATCCTCATTGAGCAAGCGTGGTGATTAAAGCTCAATCCTTATCTGTGTGAGAGGAGGCCTGTGCCCAGCAGTGGGATGATAAAAAGGCTGATTATGATGATAAAAACCTTAGTAACTTTTCACATTTTTAAAGGTAGGTGTAACACGATGTTAAAGTTACGCGGCACAGTAAAAGCAACAAAGTAAAAGTCGTTTTAACTTTACGGTTAAAGGTATTAATCATAGAATGATGTTTAGGTCGTTATCCAGCCATTATTCCTTACATTGTTATCTGACGGATAAGTGGCTATTTGCTACGAAGTAGATAATTATTGTTTACCATTTGGACTCGCAAAAACTTCGTCTAATAAAACTACTTTCACGAGCATTTTATTATCTTTGTAGTAACTTAATTTCGAATAAGTGTTGTACTAAATAAACAAAGGAATTTTTATTTATGTTATTATTCAATGAATATTTTCTTCGTTATTTCTTCTTAGCCTTTTCAAATTTTATAAGGGTGATCAATCTTAAAGTATAATAGGTTCTCATCCATCATTACGAACAAGAGATTTTTGGTTTGATTCAAGCATTGAGCTGTTTCTTTTGTATTTATCCAATGAATCGAAAAACCTGTTTAATTAATACTACGAAAAACAGCGCAATAATTTCTTGCGAAATCAACGGAATAAATCTCTGCAACAATATGACAGACTGCAGCCTAAAGGTGGCTGACAGGGCCACCTATCGGTTAGTTAGAAACAGGTTAGTTTGATAACAATTGTAAATACAATGAAACTTTTTGGTCGCATTCCCTGATCATTGTAATCCCTAAATTAGTTTAGGGCCGATCAAACTAACAGACGATTAAATTTTATCTACAACATAGATGTCAGTTTTCTTAAAACAATTGTCGCTAATATGATTTTTCACGTACATTCTTAAAAGTTTACAGTTGTTTTTTTTAAAACTGTTTTTTTAGAAACTGTTATATTGGGGGTGAAAATGGGTCTTAAAGTTTGCAGTCTGCGGTGAGTTTATCATGTATGTAAAGTGACACCGCATCTTAACAATTGCTGTCCGTCGTTCAAATAAGTCAGTTATTCCTTGAAAACTGGCACCTGTCAACTGCACCAAAAAACGAGCAGACCATAGCAGTAATTATTGTTTAATCACTTAAACAGGTCATAGTCAGACGTCAAACATACTGACAACTTCATCACTCAAATAGGCCAAAGGTAAATTGTAATTAACATGACAGATGACGTCACAAAGAAATAGGTACATATATTCAAGGTGGGGTTAACCAATTTGAAAATATATACTTATTAGCGAAATTGCAAATATTCATTAATTTGTGTTTTAGGAAATGAGCCCTTTACCAGGTATGTAATATCCCAAGAGGGTACACGTAACATGCAACGACAATATGAACATAAGGGTTGAGATAGGGCTAGTCAAGGGCACCTTTCAAAGAGCAATCGAGGCCTGTTATGGACAAAGCAATTAAAGCAATATTGATGGGTTGAAGGCAGTTTCTTGATACCAAAATATATACCTATGGATTGCAGATGACGTGAAGATTTTCCCATTGTTTATTAAGTGTCATAAAATATCTGAATACTAAACTTGAACTCAACTGGCATTAGAACTGTTTGCAGCAATAGAATATTTCACAACTCATGAATAGGATCAATCCACTAAAATGGTTTTGTACAGACGGCAGCACATCAACCTATTATAGTAAAGCCTTATAACAATAGTGGTAGGCTAATATTTGTTTGGTAAAATTTTACAGATTGGGGCAGGTTGATTTCTTGTCGTCTGTACAGAATTAGACTACAGTTAAGTTAACCGTTATTAATCTGAAGAAGTTGTTTAAATTGCCTATAATTATCTGTAAACGACAGATAAAGTTTGCCACCGACAGCCAAGGCCTTCATCTCTATGTTAATCTAATCCAAGATACCATTTCTCTAAGACGGCTGTCGTGTTCAGACAATCAGATTCAATCATAGAGCGATAGCCTGTCGAGGAAGGTACTTTAAACATGTATTTAACTTACAGTATTTTATAGCCTTATAATAAAAGCGTCAAAATGGTCAAAAAGGACCTCTGTCTTCATGAAGATCTTTAACTAAGAAAAAGTTCAGAAATTTTGCTTACGTAAGTCTTGTTAATGTGACTGAATGTCTTGTTAATGTAATTGAAAGTCTTGTTAATGCCTCTGAAAGTCTTGTTAACGTGTTTGAAAGTATTTTTGTATCATTTCTCAGGGTTAAGACTTTCGGTGTACCCCATTTTAATCGGTTCAGTAGTTTTGCTGTCAACGCGCCATAGACAGACAAAGTTACTTTCACATTCATATTCGAATGTGTATAAGCATATTTTATAACGTTACAAAAGGTGTTGAAGAGAACAATACGGACCCTGTCATGCCACAGCAGAAGAAGGCATTACAAAATCAATATGGCACATTTTCAACTCATAATATTAGTAAGGATTTATGTTACTCAAAATATTATGCAATATTTGCTTTGCTTAAAATTAGCTTTTGCTGTTACCGCGAAAGCTAATTATCTGGTGTCTATTGGCTTGTATTTCGAAATTCAACAACATTTCAACAGCGTGAACTATTGAGGATTATTTAGGTTAGCGCATATTCTGTTAGAAAATTATGTCACCTCATTTTGGAAATAAATGGTAGGATTTTGCCAGGAGTTAGTATTACCTTCCAGTCCGCATATAGGCTATGCTTTTTGTATAGGTTAAAGACTATTAACATTGTTTTGGTGATTTCTAAGATATACTTAATTTTGCACGCCACTGGCTGTGAAATAGACCAGCAGTGTTACGGAAAAGCTGAAGAGTTCATTTGTTGTTGCTGTATACCAGAAATTACTAAAGCGTTTAAAAAAATTCAGTGTCCGTAGTCCGTTCACACGAAATGCATGAAAAACTACTAGCGGAAACTAATGCCAAAAAATCATTCTGATATGTAAGATTTCCCACAAACATTTAATTCCTAGCACACAAATTTCAAACCAATTTTACATTCACTAAATCCTCTCAAACAAATCCGGAACATCGGCTTTGTCATACAGATTTGACCGCCGCATATTGATCGACACCTCTCACCAGTGATCAAGCATAGACTAATTTGGCAGTATACACAAAGCGCACTTTTATGCAGTAGTGGACCGAAGCCAAACAAGTGTTATGAAGGCTAGTTGAATTACTGCTTTTTAGGTCGTTTTAGCTTAACTAGTGACGTGGGTGAAAATGAGTGGGTCCTAACTGTCATTTGAACATCTTTGGCAGTTTGACAACAAGCCTCTCCAAGGCGTATTGGGTTGCAAGTGTAATTAGGTTGAAGAAGTCAGATAAGCAGTCGTTTTATGTAAAACACTGGTACTCAGCTGCATCCTACTGGTGCATACTTGGGGAAAGTTTGACAGATAATGAAAAACAAGTTTACGTAATTAATAATATACATATAATGAACCGTAACTTTATTAATTAGAATGTAACATGAATGAACGTCTACGCCTATGCTTACTTTTAATTAACAATGTAGACATTTAATAATCAAATTAATGGTCCATATCGCAAATGTTTCACGCAATTTTATGACGTCATTGCCGTAATTTTCCGAACTAACTTGAACAAGCGTTTAGGGTATAGCTATTTTACAAAGAAAAGTTAAGGCCCGTTTACACATTGCGATTTCAATGCCCGTTGCTTGCCATTTTATTGCAGGAATATTTGACAGGCTACTATTTACCTATTGCACGATTACGTTTACACAGTGCAAGTAGCGTAAAATGGTAAGCAACGGGCAATGAAATCGCAATGTGCAAACGGGCTTTTACTGCTATATTTTTAAAATCTAATTCATAAACCTATAATGTTTGGCTCTTTACCTTATTATTACCCTTGCATGTGAAAAAAGACGTAACTGCAAATTCAACCAATAGCAGCACTTAGGTCTTTTTAGCGACGGCAGTCTTGCAGCCTAGGGTTAGGTTCAGCATATTCTAATTTGTATGCGTCACTCGCGTGCTCCCTTACACTGTCTGGAAAATTTGAAAGTGGATAAAGACTTAGTAGTTCCTGAGGGTAGGGTCAATGAATATTAATGGTGTTATGTTCTAATACATAGCTCGATTCTTTTCACGTTTCGAAATTATTTTGCAAAAATTTTATCGATACGGTCTTTCTATTCAGAGGCTTTTTTTGTTTTTAGAATTATAACGGCCAGGCTCTGGTTCCAGATAGAGTTTTATATAGCTATCTGACATCTTTCTTTCTGATCGTTCCCTCAATGCTGAGGATCGTGACTGTATGTGAATCTTCTCCCCTCGGTCCGGCTCTGTGCCATATGTATCGCTCCCTGTATCTGGCCTCCAGTCACCTTCTTGAGTTGGTCCACCCATCTAGCTGGTGCTCTTCCTCTAGCGCACTAGTTATATGTCATATAGTGCCATAGAAATGTTTTTAAGTTTTGACTACTTTTCTATGACATGATCTCTCAGATAGCTATCTAGAACTTTATCTAACCTTTATCTAAAGGAACCTATGTTAAGTGAAAGATCAACGACGATTTTTTTTCCAGAAACTTCGAATAAGGACGTAAATGCAAAAAAAAGAAATTGTGATTCAGGCAGTTCACTTTAATTCAATTACTTCTAAGTATAAAGACTCCACATATAATACATTTAGATTTCTTTTGCATGTAATTTCCTTTCACTAGAAAGTTGTAAAACGTAGGCTTGAGTCCTTGAAATGGGCCTTTTGAGTCGCAACGCAGATTTGCCTACTTATCTTTATTGTTCCGTCTCGAATTCGAGTTTCTTTTGGTCGTGTATTAAGTGTTCTATAGGCTTCCAGAATTTTGCTACTCCTTTACGAATAAAGCTTTTGTTATTGATTACGTCAGAAGGAAACAATACTTTGATTTTGTTTACGTGCCTGGTTGTTGTGATATTCTTTATTGGATTTCATTTCTGACTACCTGTTGATTAACTGCTGAATTCAATATTCTATCTCTGGATTTGCTTACTAGTGATAGAATTTTGACATTAGCCCCATACAAGTAATGTCAAATTCCTATCTCTAGTAAGCAAATCCAGAGTTTGATAGGTTATTAGGAACGGCCGTAAGACTACCACCATTATCCCTCATTATAGGTACGGACACCAGCACATCAATTTACCGCAATCTATCAATTTCCCCAATAGATTTTCAACCTTATCACCATAGTAGAAGGTTAATGTTCAATTGGTAAAATTTGACGCATTCGGGTAGGTTGACCTGCTGTCGTCTGTACTTATTCTCCACCTCCTTTGCTCATTTCTGTTTGGTAGTACTGACAAGTGCATTCATACTTAATATACATGACTTTATTATGCCAGTCAGCTTGAAATCAAATGTAATTTACCAATTTATTATTTACAACCGTCCTCCATTCGTATATGCGCTGTGCACCCTACCACAACTTGCAACCTCTAGTCAGTAGCTATTACAAGGAGCCATTAACTGTCTACAAACACTGCATTTGAACCGCGAAATCTGTTAGTTAAATCTAGACTACGTACGATAACGGTGTAGTTAACTACACGGGTTTATGTTTAACTGCTCGGGTTATATTAACGTTAGGTATGTAGTTAGTTTGACGTTTGTCTTTACTGTAGGTCCTAGGTTATTTATTACTGCTAGCGATATGTGTAATTAGAAGTTGTTTATGTTATTCTCTAGTGAATAATACTGATACTCCTTGTCAGAGCCTTTATTCAATGCTGTATGTTTGGAACATAATTTTACTTTGTTTTTCACAATGTAACTATTACTCGTTTTATACTCATGCACACAGGTTCTTCTATACTTAAAATTAAGATTTCTTTGATTTTCAATTATAACAGTATAACCGGTTTAACGCTCTGATTACTTCTCATATCCCAATTCGTATATGAATTCATTTAAAAATACAGTGTTTCAGCGCTTGAAACCCACAAAATAAAGCTCCTCAAATCTCCAGTATTTATAAACAACAAAACGGTTTGTAGCACTTCCCTTTGTATTATTATCATCTGTACGCTTAATTTTGAGTGAATAATATATTCGATGATTTAGGAGGATGCTCTGGAAGTACATGGCTTACATTTAGTATGTTATCTGTGTATGGTTATCATAAAGCTAAAATCTTACCACTGATAAAATCAGTATTTTTTTTTGGAATCCCATCATTTTCTATCACTCGCTTTGTGAAGCTTATCAGAAGATTGACTAAACCTTTAGAGGGTAGAAAGATTTTTCTGGAATGGCATTATTACATACTAACTTTCACATCAACATACTAACTTAAAAAAATTCGTGCCTACAATAGCAGATTAAAGCACTTTGGAATGAAATCCCTAGCAAATAGGAGACAGATTAACGACGCCGTTTTTGCTTGCAAAATCTTTACTCACAAGGTCGAGTCATCCAAAGTGCTTGCCCTTTTCAAACTCCGAGTGCCCCATAGAATACCACGTGTTCCAATTACACCACTCTGCCCACCCTTCAGGAGAACAGCTTTAGGTGCTAACTCTCCTTGTTCAAGGCTTTGTAAAATAATAAACAGCTGTAGTGATAAATTGGACCTACACTCAGATACATTCAGCAAACAGAAATCTATTCTATCTAGTCTCATTGAATTAGAAAGTAATTACTAAAATTCACACTTATCTTTCGCTCACTTTGCCGTCGGTTGTTGTTCAAAACTGTTTCAATCTAAATCTCAATTTAACTGTTCCTAAGTTGCAACCTTTGTACCATTTTCTTTGTTAATACTGTCTTATAATAGCGTTTACTGTTAGTTAGCCCATGATAATTATATATTTTTGTACTTTCTTATCGTACATGCTGAGTTTACCTTTAAGTAATTGTTATGCTGTTACCTTAATTTTTAACTATGTTATATTATATGTTATAAGCATAAACAATTGTTGGTGAACCTAATTTAATAAATAAAAAAATAACTTCAATATACTATATATTTTATTTCCATAAATTCCGTATATATTTTTCTTATATAGATTTCCAGTCAGTTGCTTTGCGTGTCCTACCAGGAGATACTCTAAGACTTTTAGAGCACTTTTGACAGATTTTTTGAGAAGTAAGCAAGTCTGTTGTAATGTAGTCGCCAAAAGCAAGGTGTTTGTGAGCTGCTTCTCCCGAAACTAAAAATATAATACTGGACTATTATAATTCTCAATAATATATTTTTTCTTGATGTGTTGAGTGACGATTCCTAAGTCTACCCTGCTGATGACGTTAAAACTTCAATATCCTTCCAATTTAATTTTCAGTGCTTCCCGTTTAAATAGAGCACCTACTTTTGCCAACATTGTTTGTTGGAGAAACGTGAGTCGAATTGGGTAGGCACCCTAAATTCAAAACTAAATAACCTATATACAAGGGTGGGATTAGCAAGGGTCAGGTCAGGTTAGGCACAGCTCAGCATACTAAATAGCTCATCTGAATCGTATTCCATATCGTCCTTGACCCTGAATGATCATAGTATATGGGATAACTATGGGATCTTTGTATCCGGCCTTTATAAGATGGCTATTTGTATGCTAACCAAGTTGGTTTTATGTGAGAACTTGGTGAAAGTAAGTATGAAAACAAAGGCTGCTATTTTAGCAAACTTTTTGCAAAAAGGTTTGTATGACATGAAATGTTAGCCTTTATCTATACTTCTATACTAATATTATAAAGAGGAAAACTTTGTTTGTTTGTTTGGTTGTAATGAATAGGCTCAAAAACTACTGGACCGATTTTAAAAATTCTTTCACCATTCGAAAGCTACATTATCCACAAGTGACATAGGCTATATTTTATCTGGGTACGGGCAGTAATTCCCACGGGATGCGAGTGAAACGGCGGGAAAACAGCTAGTCTTTCTATATACGTGTATTTTCAAACACATATTCTATGTATATAATCATATGTTTCATGCTATTTATTTCACGTTAATTTATACTCGGTTAACTTTTCGCCCCTATTTATTAAATAAAATTTACCTACTTTGCGCCTAACTAATGTTTAAGTTACGTGATGTATTATGTTATTATTAAACAAACTTCTGTTTGGACATAAATTATTAATTACTGTGTGTTAGACTTATAAAAAATACAAGTTTTCAACTTGCCAATAATTTCGTAGCGCCACTTTTTACTCAATATTAATTACTATGTCTTATGTATTAAAACTAAAAATGGCGAGAAATGTCGATAACCACACAAAAAATAAAATAAAGCCAGATAAATGTGAGCATAGAATAAATGTTATATATTTCAAGATGTCTAGTATTTATTTTTAATCTACTATTGACGCATAGCTAGTCCACTTAATAGTTTGCTTAGTAAAAAAAGTGAAATTTCAATAGTTTTGAGGGTTCCGTAACCAAAGGGTAAAACGGGACCCTATTACTAAGACTTCGTTGTCTGTCTGTCTGTCTGTTTCCACGCTGTATCTTATTAACCGTGATAGCTAGAAAGCTGACATTTTCACAAATGATGTATTTCCGTTGCAGCTATAACAACAAATACTAAAAATTAAAAAATATAAAATATTAAGGGGGTCTCTACACAATAAACGTGTGAAACCGCAAATTATAACTTTGTTATTCACATATTTGTATGAAAAACAAAATTATTTTTTGCTGCCCGAAAAATGTTTGTATTTTGGCTAGTTGTAGGTTATAGATACGTTTATTTTTCATAGATAATGGAACGGAATCCTTCGTGCGCGAGTCCAACTCGCACTTGGCCGGTTTTTTTTATAGTTCGGTAACACTTTCCAATACACTCCAAATATGTACTTGTATCATCCCTACATATTCGCGAAAGTACCCCATTATCTAAGTACACGAAATGTTTTACTACTACTGGTAGTAACGGTTGACATTTACTACTAAGACGAATGGCGGTCGGCTCGCTATTACGGCTAGTAATTTCTTTCACATTTGTAATATTGTTAGTGGAGTAATTACTGGACTGAAGTTTTATGTATTTTTTACTTACTTAGTAAATAAAGTGTAGTCACTGAAATTAAGTTGAATAGACAGCGGTATCCTTCTGAATATTAGACAAACCTAATCCCTATTACTACTATAGCGGCAATACCCCAATGGCTAAAGAGTCGGGGTGGCGATCGAGAGATCTTGTGTTTGATACACATACAAAATATTTAGCTGAATCTATAAAAAGAGTTCTCTAAAAAAAAAAATAGGAATCTTCTTTCATGAAAACACCCGTAGATAAGCCTACATACTAAATCTTTCCATTATGTAATCTCTTCCACCTCAACTGATAATGGGAAACACGATTTTGATTTTAGTCGGCAGAAATCCAGACAAATCCACCATCTTTCTTAACATTCTTTTCAAAAGTCTTCCTGACTGCCTTTCGAATCTGAGGCTTCTTTGTTGGTCTAGTGATTACAAAGTTAACTAACTTAATTTTATCTATACTTAATACTAGCTTCTGCCAGCGACTTCGTTCGCGGATCATGTTGCTCATGCCAGCGACAACGGGTCGTCATAATCAAAGATCTTTCCCTTCACTGCTCTGCTCTTATTGATTGTAGCGTGATGAAAAGTGATTATAAGATAGATTATAAAGCTGAAGAGTTTGTTTGGTGGATGGTCCGATTTGAAACATTCTTTCAGTTTGAGATAGCCCAGTTATCGAGAAAGGTTATAGGCTACTTTTTATCCGGGTACGCGGAGTAGTTCCCACGGGACGCGGGCGAAACTGCTGGCAGAAGCTAGTAACTACATAATTCCAAATCTTGTTTTGATTGAGGAATTATAGCCAGTGGCTTCGATACCGGTAATAACTCAATTGTACAAAATCTGGTTAAGCTTCTTCTACAGTAGTTCAAAAACATGAGATATAATGAATTCCCAATAAATCGGCGTGACGCTACGCAGTCCATTAAAGTACATAAAATATAGATACATCGAAGAGATCAATCTATAAATCTCTGACGTCACTTCATAGAACTGTTTGTACACGTTTATTGATTTTATATATTACTGGTCTGTTTTGCTTCTCTGCACATCAGATCTTTTCATTCATAATCGCTTTTCATGTTTTTAACCTAATTTTAAGGCGACAGAACATATCTAATAAGAATATAATAAAAAACACTGCATATCAGTTTCAATTTAATTTTGAAATTCATGGTAACTTAATAATAATTTTGGCTTGTTTACATTTAAGTTTGGTAACGCTTCCGTATATTGCGTAGTCTAAGGATGTGTACAGATTTTGCTATCTACATAACATCGGTGTGTATAATCTCTAATACCCTATGGTATTGTGACATTATTCCAACGTCGATTAAGGGGCGTCGTACAATCTTCGCAGATATGTATACTGCCTTACAATCGGTAATGTTAGTTTATTCGTGGCTTGCGACACAGTCTCGGCTTAGTAGCGACTTAGGGAATTTCCTTGAACATGTATTACGCATATGTGTTCAGTAAAGCTTGATAATGAAGTTGGAATTGAAAGCGCTAGTTGATATTAATTTATAATTGAATACAGCAATCATATTGTATTCAAATATAGGAAGTAAATGAAAGAAAAAAAACAATAACTAAAACATTTGAGTTAAGAACGTTTCTTCGAAAAGCCGTTAAAAGATCGGCAATAATTGGTTTCACGCAAATTGAATCTGGAAGCCAAAGACAAGGAAAAGAATAAAAATAAATGAAAACCAACATTTTTTTTATCGCCAGCCAGTCTTAAAAGAACTGAAAACGTTAATAATCCCCCTCGTTTTCAATTAGGTTCCTCATTTGGAACTGAATTAAATTTCAAGAAACGAAAAGTAGTAGAATTGTATCATTTGGGAAGACATAAATAATTCAAAGTCTACTTGAGTACGGTGAATGAAAGTTAAATATTTATTAGGGTTGGTTTTGCTTGGTCCTAACTTTGTAGGTCTCCGACTTTGTACCTACATATGTATTTTCAGGTTGTAAATGAACCCAGGTTATAATTTGCCAAGGGTTTCGCGGTTTTTACAGCCAAAAAAGAAATGTTATAAAAACTCTTTAATTGCATCTACGGATCTCTTAGATAAATGGCTGCTCATGACCAAGGAAGGGCCGCTTTCGAAGTCAGAGTATATGTAAGTAGCTTCTGCCAGCGGTTGCACCCGCGTTCTGAGATAGCTACTTCCAGAACCCGGATAAAAAGACATCTATAAGTTATTGTGTTTTATATGCTTTATTACTGCCAAGTTTCATAAAAATCCGTTCAGTAGTTTTTGCATGAAACCCTACATACTTATCCTCACAAACTTTAATTTATAATATTAGTAGTCTAGGCAAATAATCTATATTTTTGGGTCCATAAAGAGAACATTTGCTGTGGAACAGAGATATGAGAAGGACAGCCACTGCTGTACTCATTAAAGATAAGACAAAGCTTAGCTGTCGCATGACAACGTTTAAACTCACCTTAATCTCTCGACAAAAGATTATTTAGGACTAACTGTCAGGGAATTAAGCTTGTTAATTAATATACTAAAGATATATGATTATGTCAGTTAAGAAAATCTTTTAAAACTGATTTCTGTTATCTATTAGGTTGTTCTGTGTGATATCCTTGTAGATTGTAAATTAATAAAAAATAAAAAACATCATATAAATATACAAAACCTACAAACAAATTACTAGAGGATGAAGACAAAAGAAGTGATGAGAGCTGTTGCGAAGTGATCTTGGCAAAGCAAGTGAAAGCTGTTCTAAGTATGAGTTTGTTTTACGGCTTTACCCGTATTTTCTGTGTCACTAAATTATTTTATATTTTTTCTTCCTTTCAAATTACAAAATAGTTAATATTTTATATAACCAGCGGGTCTTACTCGCGATGAAATTGTAGAGGCTTACGATAACTCTTTTCTCTTTTTTAAAATAGTTTCTTTTTTTAATATTTAATACTAGCCGTTTTCCCGCGGTTTCACTAGCACCCCGTGGGAATTACTACCCGTACCCGGATAAAATATAGCCTATGTCATTCGTGGATAATGTAGCTTTCGAATGGAGAACAAATTTTTAAAATCGGTCCAGTAGTTTTTGAGCCTATTCATTACAACCAAACAAACAAACAAAGTTTTCCTCTTTATAATATTAGTATAGACGTACAATATACATGTACGGTATATAAAGCCTCTTTTTTCAGGACAGGTATAAAAATAATTCACGTCTATTTTAAAATCATTTGTAACTTTCCTCATTCCGAACACGCACGTCCATTAGTGCAGTTTTTTAACCGTTATTTTTTAAATTACTTTGAAACTTTTAAAACTCTACCTAGTTGAATATGCAGTTTATTCTTGATTGAACTTGATTTTTAGTTTGATTCACTCTTTTTATGGAAAGGATGTAATTTACAACATTTGAATGTGGTGAAAATAAAGCTATAGTTGAGGTTTTGAAGATATTTGGACCTAATTAATGTGGAAAAAGTCGTGGTGGCCTAATGGGCAAAGCACCAACCTCTCACGTATGAGTGTGTGGGTTCGATTCCAGGTCAGGCAAGTACCAATGCAACTTTTCTAAGTTTCGTATGTACTTTCTAAGTATATCTTAGACACCAGTGGCTGATAAAAGGTGAAGGAAAACATCTTGAGGAAACCTGGACTATAAAGTCTTAATCACTAACCCGCATTGAGCAAGCATGGTGATTAATGCTTAATCCTTCTCCGTGTGAGAGGAGGCCTGTACCCAGCAGTGGGACGATAAGAAAGGCTATCAAAAAAAAATAATAATAATAATGTGGGGCTTTGAGAAGAATCCATTTAATTTAGGCTGTTTTTAAGACAACAGACAGTCTATATTTTTGATGATTAAATATAATATTTTTGTGTTAAGTCAAAAATACTCTCGAATAATTACTTCGAAATCAAAGTTGAAGGCCAAAATAAACCGTGAATGAAACTTATCTCTCGCAAGTTCTAAAAGCAAACACTAAGTGATTTTTGGTATAAAGCTACATCAATCAATCAATATAATGCTGCAAAACTGCATACATCTGATCATAATAAAATTATTCTTAGTTTCAATTGCATTTTCTTCATTCAACCAGCCATCCTTCTTCTTTTTAAAATTATCAAGAACACCTTTTTCGTAAAAACTGCAATAGGCCATTAAATACATAGCCATACTTGTAGTCTAGTTTTATTATAAGCACATGTCCAATTGAGAGAATTTTAGCTTAATTTTATTGATGACAAAAATATTTATGGCGATAAAAACATCAAAATCATCATACAGAAAATATATGTTCTACTAAATTATTTATCATGATAAAACAAATAAATTATAAGAAATGGACAAGCCAATGACATACATTGAAACACCATCACCATAAAACAAAGGTAGTAATATTACTTTTCCTTTACTTATACCTTTTCTTTACTTTGGTATAAAAATCCTTTATGACAAGCCTTGATAGGTGGCGTCGTGTCATAAATAGATAACGCAACTATGAATTTTATTGTCACTAAAACGAATAGCGATGGAATTGCCATCGTCATTACATAAAGATTTTGCCATCGTACACTGGACTGCAATAAATTCTGGCTGCTTCTATTTTTCTTTAACATTTATATCAGTCAACGATATTGTATCTATATGTGACTGGTAAATTAATCAATGTAATTAATTTTAGCACATAGTTGGGTAACATGCTATTTATATATTACTTACATTGTTAAATATATGCTATAAAACAAATCATTTAAAAATAAAAGAAATATTAAATTTTGTATATATTTTTTTTAATCTCAAATTTAAATCTCAATTCATCCCAGCTGCCAGGGAGTGTATCTGACAAAAATGTATTTCTTTCCTTTACCACTTTAAGTAAAAAAAGAACCATTGATTTCCAATTCAATTAACCATTTTGCGTTCGATTAAAATTCAATTGACAAAAAGGTCACGATGAGTTAAAGTAAAAACCAATCGAATACTGAAAACTCGCAAATGTCGATACTGTTTACGATACATTAATTCCTTTTAACTGTTTTAATGTCGATATACTTTGAGTTTGCATGTTTATTCGAGTATCGTGAAATGAAAATGTGGAAAGGTATGACTATACCTACAGAGAATTTTCGAGAAGTTATGTAGGTAAAATTTGACGACTTCTAATAGGAATCTAATACAAACTAGATAACGTAAAATAATAACAATAATTATTCAGATGTAAGTACAGTCGGTAAAATTGTGGTCTGTCATCTCTGGTGACATTCGTTTAAACGTTAAGTAAAGATCGATTTTTCGTAAATCTAGAATTCGCAGAAGTGAAACCAGCTCTTGGTATTAGATCGTAGAAACTTTTGCAAAATTGAAATATCATTTTCTTGGCCGCCATGATAGCTTGAAACAGAAAGGCGCAGCAAAGTATCCTATATCGATTTAACTTTGTACAAAACAGCTGCTACTACAACAAAACGTCATCAAATATGAATCCTTTACAAACATAAAAATATTCCCCGTGCTTCAATCTGAAATCAGGGCAGTAAAGCCATAAACTTTTGGAAATATCGTGTCATAGCGCAATGAATCGTAAAAACATGAAATTCCTGAAAACAGTTCGGAATCCAAGTATTTATAGAAAATTTATTCCTTAGAATTGTATTGTTTGTTGTTGAAGAAATATTGAAGCCATCTTTTATATAGGTTTTGTCTTGAATTGACTTCATTCCAAGAACCTCACAATAGGGAAATAAAAAGTACTTACACAAGTTTGAATAAATCAGTACACAGCTTATTTTTGTGTTTAGTTTATAAGAAGAATATTCATATTTTATTTCACAGGTAAACATTTTTTGAGTTTCAAGAAAGACTTTCAAGAATCATTGTAAGTTTGAATTGGTGACAGAATTTTTGGATTTGTTCCAGTTCAACGTTCAAAGATGATACTTACTTACTTTAAAGTAGCTTGTTTATTTATCAATGTTCAAAGTATGGAAACCATAGAATCACATACTATAGCCTATGTCGCTCACTGCCGTTTTAGATATTGGTCACGATGCATGTAATATAAAACATTTAAATAGGGTTCCGTAGCCGAATGGCAAAAACCGGAACCCTTATAGATTCGTCATGTCTGTCTGTCTGTCCGTCCGTATGTCACAGCCACTTTATTCCGAAACTATTAAGACTACACAGTTAAAACTTGGTAAGTAGATGTATTATATTGACCACTTTACGATTTTTTTACAAAAAAAAAATATATATTCGGGGGGGGAGGCTTTTATTTATATTCCCCATTAAATAACATAAGTAAAAATAATTTCTTTTTCACAGTCAATTTCTCATTTTGACTTGCTGACAAACTAGCAACTACCAGGTAGTCATGTAAATAGACTGACTACAGAATAACCAGGGCCTGCATCAAACATGAATCTAGCAAACCGCAGGCGTGTTCACGACACACCAAGACAGACAGACCTATATTAGATTGTCTATATGTAGTTTGAATTTTTGTTTATGTGATTTTGTGTGTATTTGCTGAATGTGTTTTTGTTCAAGGAATTTGTGTTGGTTAAAAATAAAGTAAGTTGCAGTATGTTAGTTTTTGACAATTGCGAAAATCTCGGAAACCACTGAACTTTGCTCAGAGGTAAGAGTGGCTTAATTTGTTGCTCTTGGGCCCTTCTATTACCTATTCCCGGATATACGTCGAATTATAAGTAACCCTGTATAATAACAACAAAAATAAAATGTTAAACTTTTAATGCGAAAGTAAGTCAGTTTTTAACGCCAAACCACTGAATAGGTACACATTTATATACATTTTATCCGGTTGTGGAAAGTGGTTCACTTTGAACATCGCTGAAATTAAGGGGAGCAGCTAGTTTATTATATGAATTTATAAATAATATTCAGCAAACCTAAGTTATACTTCGCTATCCAAGTTTGCTCAACTATGAAGTGGAGCGTTGAAAATCCATTCATACGAAAGTCGAACTTCTTCAATACCATGCCAAAACCCATAGGTTACCTAAAACTCGCTCCGTTCAACGGGAACAAAATATGTTCTTAAAAGACATAACGTTCTATCATATGGTTTGACTATTTACAGGAGGATGTATATATAAAAATACACTTTATATTTGTCTGTATGTTTGTTGCTCTTTCACGTCAAAACTACTAGATGAATTTTAGTTAAACTTAGCGATAATAATAATATGTAGGTTACATTTATCATTGCACGTTAAGTAGTTCCCAGGGAACATGTTTGAACCGATAACAGCAAGTTTACTTCTATAACTTCAAATTTACTCTAAGATGTTCAAAAACAGAAAAAAAAGTAATACTCGATGCAGGCTATTGTATGTACGTATTACCTACCAATTCTCTAATTTAAAGTACCACCCAAGTTTCGAGCTTCAAACCCGAAAAAATATTGGCCCTACAACCAATAAAATATTGCGTACAAGATTAACTTTTGCACTAAACATCTTCACAGACTCATTAAACAACTAGACAGGCCAGCACTCGAGTTCTAAGTTACTGCTCAACGCAATATCGCTAAGAGTACCTTTAATCAATATCAGATGCCAATTAATATACTACAGATTGCCATCTATTGTGGCTCTGATTAACTTTGTTGCTAGTTTCAAGATGGTATGTCTATTTTTTCGATGGGATGTGTGATTCTGATGATACCGTCAGTGAAGCTGGTGTTCTAAAAAAAAGTGTCTCAGATGTTTTGCATTTTCATTCAGAATATGAAAAGCGCTGTATATCACTTTAACTTCCGCCAGCGGTTTCATTCACGTTCCGTGGGTACTAATTCGGGCACCCGAATAAAGAGTAGCCTATCTCGATAATAATGGGCTGTCCAACACTGAAAGAATTTCTCAAATCGGACTAATAGTTCCTGAGATTTACGCGTTCAAAACCAACAATCTCTTCAGCTTTATATTATCAGAATAGATTTCATTGATCTGCCAAAAAATAATATTCACACCATGACTTATACAAAATGTCGGAAAACCAAAATCGTACAAAAATGATACGCTAAAACAATTTGCACTTCTTTGGCGAACGGAGCAGTACCATTTACATATTATTATATACCACATAATGATAAATTCATTGCTAAAAGCCTGATGGCAAAAAGCCAGGGTCATCTATTTCATGAGCATCTATTACACAACATAAATATCAAGCAATATCTACTTAAAATCTTTTATGGAAAAAAGTGTCACTTTTAATGACGCCTTGGTGGTTAAACAACTAATAAAAAATTTCATTGTGGCTAAAAAATTGTAAAATTATCTGTCTTCTGCTAAGCCTTTTCCCATCTTAATATCTAAGCACAAGCAGCTAACTAGTGATTCATACACAGCGACTACCTATCTGAATTCTTCAACCCTGTTACTCTAGCAAACTATTACTTCTAGCAAAGGTTGGCTATCAAACTTTCTAGATTCTCACTACCTATAACGACTGCTAAAGATGTTGAAATACCTGCCAGAACCAGCACTTTAACTTGCATTCCTAAACATTTACATATGGTTGACATAATATACATGTTGTTGATAAATAATAATCTTCAATTTAATCAAGGACATCAGACCTTGTGTTTTGCTGTCATGTCATGCATCCTTAATACCTCCTTACGGGTTGACCTTTGTGGTATCTCAGTAACAGTAGCCCAATTTCGGGTCGGCCTGGTTTGCATAATCTGGATTACACAGCCTGCGATGCTGTCAACGGTAGTTCTGTATATAACGGGTACAAAAACTGCCTATAAACTTTGAATATTTAGGAACTATTGAAATTACACATGTCGCTATATATTTAGAAACTTTCAATGTGCTTTGTAAGTATTGGTATGCTTAGTTTGTGCGAGGAGTTCGCTAATTCCGAGATTGAGTAAAAGTAACATCGATATTTATTTATGAATATCGTCATGACAAGACAACATCGGTTTAACATACGAAGAGGTTACAGACATTTAACTTCCACGCCATGAAAACGCTGCAGAAGTGAAGTTCATATTATGAATGAAAGCGTATAACAATTGAAAATGACAATCGACTATCGCTACACTCAAAACCCCGGACGTCACTGACAGTACATCATATAGTTGTGTAAGATTCGTTTTAAGATCCGTTTGCATCTAAAAATAACCCGAGCCGTAAATCCAGAATCGGTCGAACGAATTCTACTAGAGGATTTCGATTGGAGAACTTTATGATCTTTAGGCGAGATTTATAGTTATTTATATAACTATTTTCACGTCTGTTTTCTATAAATACAACGCGATATTTCTTCTGTTACCTGTTTCTGGGTAAATGTTGCAGTTTTTGGAAACAGTGTAAATAAATTGGTTTGTTGCGGTTTAGTTAATGCTTAATGTGTGTCTTTAGAGTAATTTATGCGTAGTTTCGTTTGCATAGTTTGTTCTAAATGAGAGAGTGCTTTAAGTGTTTATGTTTGGGGCATTAGCGGGGCGCGTGAGACATAAATTTTGAAGAACAGCGTCGTAACTCAGTGTGTACCCTGATGGTGATAAGTTTACATGGAAACAAAAGGTCAGTTAACAACTATGCAGTAGGACACCTACCTACATTTTTACACCGTCTCATTAAAAGCAACGTGTCACTACCAATATGAGGTTTAAAAATAAGAAGTATTTAGGGAGGCCTATGCAGCAGAAACAACAATTCGTTAATACGATGATGATAATGACTGAAACATAATTCAGTTTTAGATTAATTGGTAAATTTTGGCCAAAAATATATAATTATTTTTATCATTATATATTTTTCTTAATTCTAGTCTAATTATGGTCATTAGGAATTGACAAAAAAAGTGCCTCATTGTGAAAATCTCTTTCAACATAGCTTACAGGAAAAAGCTTTCAAGGGCTGAATCGAATTTGGTCCCCCAAGGGACTATGTGTGATTTATCCGATATAAAAACGAGTGAGCCAATAAACAAGAAGGATCTCTTTTCAAATTAGAGTAGAAATAAATTTCGATTATTGTAACAAAATTGAATTTCAATTTCATTTCGATAAATAATGACATGGCTATCGATAGGACTGTATTGTATATCCCTGTTGTTTTATTTTTGCACAAACGTAGTTTTCATGTAGATATCTGATAGACACAATACACTTTGGACAGTAATAGCCAATCCAATATCTAAATGCGCAGTTGTCTAACAGCTACGCCAACTAAAACATGGTTATTTCGTAAATAAACAAAAAACATTCGTAATAAATTTCACTCTTTTGTTTAGCTTTCTAAACAACCCATTTTTTTACAATAATTAAGTTATTTACCACACAATAACTCAATTCCAAAGTCCATCAAAACTTTTGACATTTGAGCGCGTCGCGCGAAAATCAAACACCAATTTAGAAAAAAAAAATGGTAAAGATAAGTTGCCCCTCAATTTATGAATACATAAAAAAACTGTACAAGCGCTATTAATCAAATAGAATTTACGATCGTATGCCGCGAAAAAAGTTTTTTCGAGTTTTTTTCGATATATTGAAATATCACTTTGAGCGAAGTTTACATTTGTAGTGGTAAAAGATTTATTGCCTACACTGTGATCTGATTATATCAAAAAAGCTAAAGCATCAATACGTATCTGTAATTGGATCTTGTTATCGGGTATTGAGGTATCAAGGAGGTTCTAATCTCTTGCCATTTAAATACAAAATGTAAGGGTTACGGTAAATTTGAATTAAACAAATGCTTTCGTAACACGTGTGGCTACGATCTGAACTTTTCTACCAAGCTAACAAACTTACCGTAACTAGAGCACTTCTAGAAAAACAGAGGCCTTTAACTCCTACTAACTAGCTTTGTGAAAACGTCAACTCGTGAATTTTATTTTTGAAATGTGGTATTTTCTTTAAGCTGTGTAATAAAAATAGCGATCTAATAAAAGGGTTATGCGATTACTTTAAAGACACCAGATATTTTAACACATTTATTTTATTTCGTGGTTTTTTCATAAGCCTGCTTTAAAGAAAAATACTCACTCCTCATAATAGGTTAAAGAATAGAAGAATAAAGCTTAAGACAACAATGGATCCCCCGCTTTTTCAACTTGAAGTTTATTATTACGTGGTCCAAATACCCCTCATCAAAAGCCTTACCCTGAAACATAAACAAAATAATTTTCGACTACAAGATGTGGGGTAAACTGATCAATCCATCACCCACTCTGTACCTGTCAGCGATAATGATCGATGTCTCCCAGACATGGTTTGCTAACTCCTCTTTTAAGTCTAAGAAATCGAAGGCAAAAATAAGGAAATTCGGGGAATAATTAGGAGGAAATTATCTGTTTCCTACAGTTTTAGTTGTGACCCGAAAAAAAAGTTTCTGGCTCCTCGAAAAAAGTAGTATTCATAGTTACTTCAAAAATGTCATCTATATCCATTCAACAGTTTTTGCGTGAAAGGTTGAAAGACAAGCACCATCACATCTGACTTCTTCTTGATTAAAATCTACAGACGACAGCAGGTCAGCCTACCCGAATAAGTCAAATTATATCAATTGAAGGTAAACCTTCCACTACTGTGATAAGGTTGAAAATCTATTCAAGAAATTTGACAGATAGTGCGGGCGTCTATACGTAAATGCAAGTAAGCGCATTATACTGCCTGGCCTGGTCGAGAGCCTGATGTCGCTTGTAGCAGTTAGAAGCAAAGTTCTGATCGCAAAATTCTGAAATATATTTCTAAAAAAGTAAGACGAAGTTAAGTCCTGTGGGACAAGTGTGAATTTTCGAAGAAAGATTCATAACGTAGGCGATTTTTGATTGGAATTTTATCATTTCGAACTCAATATTTTTAAATTGAAGATTTTTATTTGAGATCATGCCTTTCTGAATAGCTTGCAATTTGCATTTTGAACATCAATTTAGTATATAATGGTAGAAAAAAAAATGACTTTCCAATTATCGTGAGATCTCGCTAAGGCCATCGTAATAAACTCTTATATTTATTAAGGTACAGACACATTGAATGCAAACGAAAGCCTGCATCACATCATTCTATTCGATCACCTGGGGTAGCCCAGGTATCGATTATCCACCGAGGTATCAATTTCATAGTCAATTAAGTCACCAGAGCCTATATACATATACCATTAAATGAACACAAGCGCACTACCCAACAAGATACGCTGATGGGCTTAACATGTCGAGTGTTTGTTTGTCATTTAGCTTATTAATATTGAAGGGTAAAAACTACCTTACCACTTCAGGCTCAAAGGAACCAATTGGTTTCAGAAAAGCTCATGCAATTTTCTACTCTAATTCGAAGACATAAGGTTCAGTACTACCAAGTTTTTTCGTTGCTTTAATCATGTTGGCCACTAGTTCGCTAGTCCTATTGGTACTGAAAGCCGGTAAACGAAAAGCCTTTTCGCTACTTACAGAAGTTAAGCGCTTATTTCAACACCTCGAAGTTTGCGAACTCATTCGTAATTCAAATTGCGTTCCAATTCTGAATGCGACCGTTCAGCACTGGCCAGTATTTTTTTTCTTTTTATACGAGGAGGATATTTGTTGTATCATGCATCAAGTAGAACTCGAGGCTAAGTCAAAGCCAGACAGATTGGTTAATCATAAGGTCAAGCAACGCTTGGCGTGATCGTCCCGTGGATTGGTGACCATGTTGTCATGATCAGTTCTTTCATGTTTCAGAAGGTACGATAAATTGGTAGGTCCCGGCTGTGGTCAGGTTGTAGAGTTTAGATGGGCAGTCTATGTAAAACATTGGTCCTCAGCTGCATCTGGTTAGCCTGGAAGCCAACTCCAATATAGTTGGGAAAGGCTAGGCAGATTTTATATCATGCATGTGCTTTTAATATTCAATATGAGAGGCCATATAAGTTATATTATGGTAGTGATAAAATGTGCCAAACAGCCGCATAGAGCAACTTGATCTGATAATAAAATTCCTATGAACCAATCTCGCAGATGCTCTCAGCCCGCAAATATGATTATTTCCATATTTGGAAAGGTTATTACGTTTTTGTAGGCTTTATGTAAATAGTGTTTTGGATGAGAAATAATGACGGTTTCATTCTTTTCTCATCGTAATATTTATGGAGGGAATGAAAAATAATAACAATTTTCGTACTTGGTGTTTTGCCATTAGCCTTACGCTTGCTTAGATAAATCGTTTATCTTTTTTTTGTTGGTAACGAAGTTTGCATTATTTTTATTATTTTGGTATATATGCGACACCAGCGAAGAACGTTGATCACGACGGCGACGGTTGTAAGTTTGCAACCACCCAATGAAGGATACATTAATGGAAATTATATATTAGCGGAATTTTCTCATTTTCATTTTTTGACGAAAGTCTTTCAACTTTTTTTCAAGAGACAAATCTTTAAAAGAATAGATACAATGAATCTCTTATTAAAACTACTGACAACAGCATACGTAAAAGTTAGTTTTTAAGATTTTCGTAGTTAGATATTTTAATGTCAAGGCTAACTAGTTTGGAGATAAAGAGTCCTATTAAAATTCGTGATGCTTAAAAAATGCATGATTCTTAAAGTACCTATAAATAAAAATTGCATCATAATCTACATCGTATGCAAATAGATAATAAATTTACATAGCACTGTTTATTACAGTTGGTTAAAATATTTGTTAAATATTATATGTAAAAAATACTTTAAGTCTTAAATTAGTTAGTAGATTTGCAGGGTTAATTGTTGCCTGTAACGATAGTGATATTTGATAGGTAACCTACATATGAGTTAAAAATATGTCGCTGCAAATAATAGATTAGTTCTATTAAGAAAGTCAAATAAGTTTTTGTGTCTTAATTAATAATTTTAATGTAAACGAATACAGATTAAATACAAACATACCATGTAGCACCGCAATTACGTACGCAAACTTTTAATTAAACAAAACTTAGATTACAAACTTTCTTACTAAAAAAAAGACTCACAAACCTTCACATATTCCGTAAAAGTGCACATAAAATCTTTAACTAGTTCACTATTACACTTGGTTGCATTTAAAAACACCGCTCACAAAAAAACCGCGTCGGCTTTACGTAACTCGGAACGCGCGCGATTCCACGGCCCGTGCTTACGGCGAAACGTTATCGGCGCGTCTGGCGATTTCGCCTCACGCCGACCCCTTTACAACTACTTCTATAACTGCATTGCGCCCGTATAAACCCAAATCGCTCATTATTGCCACTTAATTATCTATCTTCGGAAAGTTCGAGTACAAACTATTGCAGCGCTCCAAGCCTTGCCCCGCGTGCCTTCCATAATTGCAATTATTAAGCTCTACGGCGTTCCTAAAGCGGATTGTTATCGCCGTAACCGGACGGAATAATCCTTTTCAACTAATTAACTGGCGGTAAAATTGTTATACTTCTTTTTCATGTGCTGTAACACTTCAATCATTGTAAAGCTTAGTAGACGCCTAATAAAGCTGGGCTCGTTTCGCCTAATGGCTAAGATTTGAGTGGCGGCGTCATAACATAATATAGCTTTATTGCAGTCATTCGGCTTTCCTTGCCTTTTGTGGTAATTTAATCGTTTCCCGGATTCCCCTGGCGAATTAATGTTGACTGTTTTCATCCGTTTTTGTCCGCTAATGAAAATTAGGGTTGTTTTTCTGTTTCCATTTGTATTTTTGACCCTGACGAGTTTAATTAAGCGTCGTATGGTAATGTAACCGCTTTATTCAATTACTTTTCGTTTTTATTGTACAGCCCAACATTTTGCGCGAAAATTGTGAAATAATGAGTTATTTTTTGGGGTCTATTTTTCTGTCCTGATTTGTATTAAAGTATGAAAGTTGACAACGTTCGACGGTAAAAATATACCAAACTGGAATAAAACCAGAAAAATAATCTTTCAATAAATAAGATTTTATAACAAGATAAAAGACTTCGTGAATCGTGTAAGGATTGTGCCATTTGACCCTCATACTTTAATGTCGACCCCTGACGGAATATGATAGGGACTTATTGTCGTGTTTTAAATCCTCGTATGTCAATATAAAGGGCATTTCAGAGTGTAATATTACGTCGAACAAGCTGGTTTTCTTCGTAACTTTATCATATACACAAAATATACTGTATCTTTGACGCTGTTTGGAAAGTATGAAGAAAATCTGAGAATGTAAGATAAGAAAATTATTGCGTCGTAACCTTTTAGGTAATTTTGAAGGTGACATTAATTCATTCATCGTCAATTACTTAGTTATCTTCCCTGGATACTCCAAAGAAAATAAAATATATCATACTACCTTCTACCAACGGTTTTACCCACGCTTCGAGGGAACTACACAAACACAGATATACCAATATCCCGCCCCTATAAATGGGCTATATAATAGTGAAATAATTATTCAAATCGGACCAGTAGTCCCTATAATTAGGTCGTCCAAGCAAACAAACATACATACAAAAAACAGACTTCAGCTTTATAATACCAGCAATAGATATTCTCAAGCCATCATCGCAATAGACATTGATAAGCAATAAAGTTATCACCACATCTGTCGATATTTAGGGTGCACTAAGAGCCATCCATATTCGGCGAACCCCTCACATTTTCCTCAATTAACTTTTACTGTTCCCGTCAGATCCACAACACCATATAGAAAGAACTTTATAAAAATATATATAAAAGCGTTCTCATTAACTACAGATTAAGTACTGGAAGAGGGGTTAGACTATTAATTAGTTTTGGTCTTACAAAGTGGGGCATAGTTTTCTAACCGTTTTATAATAGGTTTCCTAGTTCGTTTAGGGGCAAGTTTCAGGGGTTGCAGATAATGTTCTAGATAAGATAGAGAAGATAAAAAACTATGTCATTATCTGTCAGATAGCTATCTGCAACCTCTTAACTGGCCCTTATTGTTAAACCCTCGTGTTCAGTTTAGATATACTGGTCAGAGAGAATAGTCTTGATGAAGAAATGAGCATTAGAAAGTACAGTGTGATGTGACTAAGGGAAAATCTGCCTCAACTTATAAGGAAAACGGTCACTTATTTGTAAAAATTCCAAACTCATGCTAATCTCAAACTAACTCTATTCCTAAGTAATCAAAGTCCATTATTGATTGCCCTGAAAACGAGAGTCTGCATTAATCGAGACAAGCCCCCAGTTTGTCTTTCATCTGTAACACGATAAGGCGCAGTGTACACAGAATTTGGGACACTGCTAAGTTTTTAGACTGTGTGATTGATTGTACTACAGATTCGATCGGAATATAATAACATGAATAGATTTACAATCTTTATTTTACCAAAGGCAGATGTAGAGGTTGCTATAATTTTGTAGTAGTTCCTTGAAATGTTGTTTTCCTATTTTATGGAAATGTTTTTCTGGGAGTATTCATAAAATATTTCAATCCAGGTAATAGACACATTTGTTAGCAATAAATAATATGAGATTGTCACGTCCATGAAACAATTTTTTTTCTTTTATTCATCATCATCCAAGCGTTGTCCCGGTTGCAAACCTTTTGGGCCCGGGATCCACTTTCCTACACCTTCTTCTCCACTTCGCATGATCTTCGGCATCCCTGGTGGTTGGTCCATTGGCACGCATGTCACCACTTACGATATTTTTTTCTTTTATTGAATAGAGACATGCTAACAAAAAGTCTAATAGAGCATGTTTTATTCATAAACAAAATATTCAATATTTAATCTTTGAAAGACATGTGTCTAGAAAGTTCCATGCACCATTTATTCTTGAATTTATTTAGAGCTTAAACTTATTCTGAAGTACAGACACCAGCACAACCACCTACCTCAACCTGTCAAGTGTCTTCAATAGATTTTCAGCCTTATCACAATAGTAGAAGGTTGATGTTTGATTGGTAAAGTTTTACAAATTCGGGTAGGCTACGTGTACATTTGCATCATATGTTCTGTTTAGTGATTAGCTTATACAACTCCTCGTGATCCCAACATCAATAGCTGTAGGCCTATTGATTTGGACATAGCTTCTGTTTTGGGTCACTAAGTTTTAATATCTAAGGGATTTGATTGGACTACAATATTAATTAATTTGAATAATGATTAATTGCTTTGTAAGCACTAAGGTAATGGCCTAAATATTAAAATCTAGTATCTAAAGTCTGTATAATAGTTAAAACAAGTTAACACGATAGCTGCGGAACGCGGCTTAAAACACCTCGTCCGTGTCTGGTCGTTATAGCGGTAAGAAAAAACGTTAACTTCTCTGTCGTGCGAGAGGCATAACTTCAATCTGGTTCGGTGTAGGAGTGAGATAACTATATGTTTGAGACGTGCTTTTGATTCCTAGTTCTATGGTACACCAACCCTATGTCGGGTTTGTTAGACCTCGTGCCGCACTGAACAAATAATAATGCTAACACAGTGCGGAACGAGGTTGCGAACGCCTCGTGCCACCGCGCACCTCGTACCGCACCCCACGCTAGTTTCACGTGGTTAGTGTTGTGCAACGCAGTTGACGCTGCGCACGCTACGAACTAAGACCGCTGTCTTTGAGTTAAAAATTATCATGTCGAGACGTTGCCGAAAACAGTTGATCAAGGAGGAAGATGAAGAGAAACTGGTGGTATATTTGTGACTTAAATAACAAATATACTCTGTCTAGGTGAAATAATTATGCCAAGTTACCTAGGTATATTAGAATACCTACGTTTATTTGTTAAAATAAATATATATCAGCAAAGTACGTTAATGTTAAAATGTGTATTTTATTGTATGTATGTATGTATAGCTCCCTATACCTTTGCCCAGCAGTGAGACTCGGCAGGCTAGCCGTATATCTGTATGATGTATAGTAAGTACATAACTTTGATAAATAAAAACCATAAAATAAAATCGATATTTATTTTCCCATCACTAAAAAATATGAATACCTGCCATTTTTCAGTGCGGTACGGGGTGCATTAGACCCCACATTTTATTTTACCCATAGAATCTAAACTAATTAATTTTACCACGGGCGGCGGCAGATTTAGGTTAATCAACTCATTGTTAATCATAATCAAGAAAAAAGCCGCCAATTTTGTCTTATTTGGCGCCAAAAAAAGGATTTAAGTCTCCTTCGGGCGGTGGGNGCATTAGATCCCACATTTTATTTTACCCATAGAATCTAAACTCATTAATTTTACCACGGGCAGTAATAAAAAACTTTACATTAATATTGGTTAAAGTCCGATTCAACGTATAAAATATATTGCCATAATAACCCCCTATGTAATTAATTTCGAGAGAGGATATAAGAGACTAGCTCATCACATCTATGAAGTACTAATAACTAAGGGTCCAAAAAGCTTCACAACCAGCTATCGAATAGAAAACGATTGTCGATGGTCGAACATAAAAGCAGAATTATTTCTATTACAATATTATTTCTCAGATCCATTAGTTTACTTTTGACACATTTCTCAATCAAACGAGGCGTAATAATTTTTTTTTTTCAGATAAATGAGCAATGACAAGATCAATATAGACTTTAATTATCTGCAAAAACGTCGGCACGACATGGGATATTTTTTTTAATAAAAATTTAAGTTGTAATCTTATGGAAAGTATCGTTGTAACATAACAAAACAAAGTTTATTTATGTAAACTTCCAGTGACTTGTCTAAAAGCTAACATGATAATATTGTATAGGTTTACTGTTTTTTTTTAGTTTAGACATTGATTAAGTCTCTTAATATCTTCATAGAAAAGTTTTTTGCATCTACTTAAAATAATAATAGGAAGTAACCATATCACAATATCATTATAGCCAGGCCCCATTCCCCTATCACGTTTGCTGTCGTAAAAGTAAAGTAGGCACCTTTCACCAGTTATCGGCCACCACAAATCTTAGGAGGGTAGATAAGGAGTAAGTTTAATTGGAGGCCCTGCAGACCCCCTAATTAACGTGGGGGTAATTATGAATTAATTCCGAACAAAGTTTTGTAAGTACGAGGAGATTTATATAAGTATAAAAACATCATTTCAGACGTCAATTATTCAGCCCCTTTGGGGGAGACTTGGGACCTTTGGGGGTTGGAAACTTGGGTCCTTTTTAGATGCACATGAAGAAGAGAATGCCTGTCATTTTTTTTTAATTTAAAACAAATCAAATTCCATTAAAAACTAACTTCTTTAATTTGAAAGTGGTCTAAAAGGTTGCAAACCGCAAAATCTTCCTTCCCTGATTCCTTTGGTTTTACTACAAAAAAGATAAACTTTCATCAGGTGTTTTAGAAAATACGCCATACAATTTTTTTTAAACACGTGACCAACGTCTATTAACTTTTTTTGTTGTAAGAGCCTTATGTTTAGAGACACTCAAAGCACCCCATACTTTATGGTTTTCATATTATTGTGATTGCATAATACAGGCTGGTTTTAATACATTTTATTTTTCTTAAATTTCAAAACGTAGACAGAAGTTCTTGAAGCTAATTTTCTTTGGCTGAAAAGTTTATGCAAGGTTTCAAGCGGCATAAAGACTCTTTGCATTCAAGCAACGCCACGTTAATTAGTATGAAGTTTAACATACCTTTTTATGTCTTGCAATTAAAACTGCATCGTGATATAGAAGCGACGCTTACCTGTAAACAAAATAAAGACTGTAAGTTCTTAGTAATTAAGCAATTCTTTGTCCTAATTAGACTTAATTATGTTCAATGTAAAACGGTCTACATCTGCTTGTGATGGAGTATATGGTTTAAGACAATTATATTTTAAGAAAACAATTCACCTAACACGAGGAATACAAGTTAATTTTAAAACTATATACATATCTATAATTAATACCTATTATACAGCTGAAGAGTTTGTTTGTTTGTTTGAACGCGCTAATCCCAGGAACTACTGGTCCGATTTGAAAAAATCTTTCAGTGTTAGATAGCCCATTTATCGAGGAAGGCTATAGGCTACTTTTTATCTGGGTGCGCCGAGTAGTTCCCACGGGACGCAGGTGAAACCGTTGGTAGAAGCTAGTACATTATATAAACCGTAAATATATTTATAATTACTACCTATCTTATATAATAGGGAGGAAACAATTTTTGTTAATTAGTTGGTTTGTACCCTAAAGGCTCCGAAACTACTGGAACGATTTGAAAAAATCTTTCACTGTTGGGAATCAGACTATTCCCAAGTAACATAGGCTATATTTTATCTAAGTACATGCAGCAGTTTTCACGGACGCGAGTAAAACCGCGGGAATACGGCTAGTAGTTTATACAAAGGTCAACGCTCTTTAGAATGCACAGCTTTCTTGCTGAGTTGCATTTTCTACTACGGTATGAAAAATAATGAGAATATTGTAACAATGCAATTTAAAAAACATGGAACGTTTTGAAATAATGAGATATTAGACTACTATATTATGCATTTTAAATCCTTGTTAATATTGCATATACAAAATTAACTGTCTGTATTTCGCATTTTCTCGAAAATGTATCGTACTGATATTATAGATAGATCGTTTAGAACCTGAAAAATACAACTTTTTAACTGGGTGTGGAAGGTGGATTCCTCGGGATGCGTCTAAAACCGCAAGGTAAAGTAAGTTAAATATTTAAATACCTAACTAGACCAAACATGTACTGTAACAAAAACCAAAAATACAAAGTAAATAATACACGAACTATAACGTTAATTCAAACTTTTACATTTCACCACCATACCGACGAATAAAACACAAAAAACTGAACAAACATTTCAAATNTTATTTCTATTACAATATTATTTCTCAGATCCATTAGTTTACTTTTGACACATTTCTCAATCAAACGAGGCGTAATAATTTTTTTTTTTCAGATAAATGAGCAATGACAAGATCAATATAGACTTTAATTATCTGCAAAAACGTCGGCACGACATGGGATATTTTTTTTAATAAAAATTTAAGTTGTAATCTTATGGAAAGTATCGTTGTAACATAACAAAACAAAGTTTATTTATGTAAACTTCCAGTGACTTGTCTAAAAGCTAACATGATAATATTGTATAGGTTTACTGTTTTTTTTTAGTTTAGACATTGATTAAGTCTCTTAATATCTTCATAGAAAAGTTTTTTGCATCTACTTAAAATAATAATAGGAAGTAACCATATCACAATATCATTATAGCCAGGCCCCATTCCCCTATCACGTTTGCTGTCGTAAAAGTAAAGTAGGCACCTTTCACCAGTTATCGGCCACCACAAATCTTAGGAGGGTAGATAAGGAGTAAGTTTAATTGGAGGCCCTGCAGACCCCCTAATTAACGTGGGGGTAATTATGAATTAATTCCGAACAAAGTTTTGTAAGTACGAGGAGATTTATATAAGTATAAAAACATCATTTCAGACGTCAATTATTCAGCCCCTTTGGGGGAGACTTGGGACCTTTGGGGGTTGGAAACTTGGGTCCTTTTTAGATGCACATGAAGAAGAGAATGCCTGTCATTTTTTTTTAATTTAAAACAAATCAAATTCCATTAAAAACTAACTTCTTTAATTTGAAAGTGGTCTAAAAGGTTGCAAACCGCAAAATCTTCCTTCCCTGATTCCTTTGGTTTTACTACAAAAAAGATAAACTTTCATCAGGTGTTTTAGAAAATACGCCATACAATTTTTTTTAAACACGTGACCAACGTCTATTAACTTTTTTTGTTGTAAGAGCCTTATGTTTAGAGACACTCAAAGCACCCCATACTTTATGGTTTTCATATTATTGTGATTGCATAATACAGGCTGGTTTTAATACATTTTATTTTTCTTAAATTTCAAAACGTAGACAGAAGTTCTTGAAGCTAATTTTCTTTGGCTGAAAAGTTTATGCAAGGTTTCAAGCGGCATAAAGACTCTTTGCATTCAAGCAACGCCACGTTAATTAGTATGAAGTTTAACATACCTTTTTATGTCTTGCAATTAAAACTGCATCGTGATATAGAAGCGACGCTTACCTGTAAACAAAATAAAGACTGTAAGTTCTTAGTAATTAAGCAATTCTTTGTCCTAATTAGACTTAATTATGTTCAATGTAAAACGGTCTACATCTGCTTGTGATGGAGTATATGGTTTAAGACAATTATATTTTAAGAAAACAATTCACCTAACACGAGGAATACAAGTTAATTTTAAAACTATATACATATCTATAATTAATACCTATTATACAGCTGAAGAGTTTGTTTGTTTGTTTGAACGCGCTAATCCCAGGAACTACTGGTCCGATTTGAAAAAATCTTTCAGTGTTAGATAGCCCATTTATCGAGGAAGGCTATAGGCTACTTTTTATCTGGGTGCGCCGAGTAGTTCCCACGGGACGCAGGTGAAACCGTTGGTAGAAGCTAGTACATTATATAAACCGTAAATATATTTATAATTACTACCTATCTTATATAATAGGGAGGAAACAATTTTTGTTAATTAGTTGGTTTGTACCCTAAAGGCTCCGAAACTACTGGAACGATTTGAAAAAATCTTTCACTGTTGGGAATCAGACTATTCCCAAGTAACATAGGCTATATTTTATCTAAGTACATGCAGCAGTTTTCACGGACGCGAGTAAAACCGCGGGAATACGGCTAGTAGTTTATACAAAGGTCAACGCTCTTTAGAATGCACAGCTTTCTTGCTGAGTTGCATTTTCTACTACGGTATGAAAAATAATGAGAATATTGTAACAATGCAATTTAAAAAACATGGAACGTTTTGAAATAATGAGATATTAGACTACTATATTATGCATTTTAAATCCTTGTTAATATTGCATATACAAAATTAACTGTCTGTATTTCGCATTTTCTCGAAAATGTATCGTACTGATATTATAGATAGATCGTTTAGAACCTGAAAAATACAACTTTTTAACTGGGTGTGGAAGGTGGATTCCTCGGGATGCGTCTAAAACCGCAAGGTAAAGTAAGTTAAATATTTAAATACCTAACTAGACCAAACATGTACTGTAACAAAAACCAAAAATACAAAGTAAATAATACACGAACTATAACGTTAATTCAAACTTTTACATTTCACCACCATACCGACGAATAAAACACAAAAAACTGAACAAACATTTCAAATTAACAACACCAACACACAACAGATTTTAAAAAAGAAACTTAAAAAAAACAGTACTGGTCAGTGAAAATAAAGTGGAACAGACAAATGAATAGCACTGAAAGCTTACCTATTTGTAACTTAGAGCATTTAACCTTCCAGAACCGCCATGGGCACAATGAAACGCAAAGCAACGAACAGTGATAGCTCAGTCGTGTTTTTTCGATTACATCGTCACTTACTCACAATTAACTATCAATACGAATGGTATTGGTATAAAAATTCGAAGAGTTAGTTTGACTTGAACTATCTCTAACTACCCAATCGATTTGAAAAAATATTTCAGTGTTAGATAGCCCATTTATCTTTTTGGAAAACCGGTAATACCGCTGACCATAGCTAGTACAAGCATAAACTTAACGCACACATGAATATGAGCGACATTCTCATACATTTAGCATAAAGGAAGGCACGACAACGGCGTGTCCAGTCGGTTGAGTTCTCTTAGATTTGAAACGACGTGAAAGGAACAAAATGACGTGAATGAGATTGGAAATTGTGCTGCAGGCTTTGTGTAAAGTGATTTGCTGTATACGGTGGCATATCAGATTTGGAAGTATATGAAATAAGCTTTGTTACGAGTGTTGGATTGTTTGTAGAGATATTGTATTATAGGTAAGGAGATAGCGCCTGAAAATTCGTGTGTGAAAACTATACAGATTTAAAAAATATCTCTTTAAAGATGATGATAGATTTATCATAAAGATACGCTTCTTTCAGAGGCCGGCCCTCAACGAGATGGGGTGATGTAGTGATGAAAGGCACAAGAAGGAATGCAACTTCGAAGATAGAGCAAAGTGGAGAAGAAAAACCAGAAGAACTGGCCGTATAATGTGACATACATAACAGGATAGAAAAATTTGCTATTAATTTGTCTCTTCCCTTTACTTATATAAAAGATGAAAAAAATGGCTATACAAAATTCATAGTGTCATTTACTAGAACTTAATAATATTAAGTTTAATGTAATTAATACAATTTATTAACGAAATTATCAATTATATTATAAGAGTTATTTTTTAAGTGCATAGCTGGAAATATGGGTGTGCTTAGTAGCAATGCATATCCCTAAGGACAAACAGAATTTCGCTGTAGGTATGTTTATATTTAATTACTAAAGTTCATTTAATTAAAATTTCAAGTAAATTGGAAAGGGACTAATTAAGGTTATACTTAGATTAAAATTTATAATTGGTAATATTTACTAAGTAACGGTCCAATTCAATTTCTGTAGCATTTAAATAAATTACTTCTTTTGTTTTAATCAAAGGCCATTTGGCCTTTGTCGCCATTTGTGATTACTTAAAAGGTTTATAAGGTCTTAGCTTAATTTTTTGGTGTTTTGATAGATTTTTGTCGAATGCAAAATAACGTTAATCAGCATAATATACAAATTAACATTACAACACAAAAAAAAATTGCATGAAAATAGGTATCTCCACATGGGATGTCTGCAACCACCCTAAGCATATTTTTTTTGCTTTTTGCTGCAAATACCTCTTTTGTATACTTTTGTGGCCAGTTTTATACGTTCCAGAACAAAGTTGTTGATAGCTATGTAACAGACACTGTCGTAGAAAAGTAGTCAAAATTAAAAACATTTCTATGGTAATATCTGTCAGATAGCTATCTAGTACTTTATCTAGAACTAGTTTCTGCCAGCGACTTCGCCCGCTTCCCGAGGGAACTATTTCCCGTATCCGGATGATAAATATGTTGTTTCTCAGGGTCTATTCTATCTCTGTACCAAATTTCATCAAAATCGGCTCGCTGATTTAGGCGTGAAAGCATAACAGACAGACAGACAGAGTTACTTTCACATTTATAATATTATTAAGGGATCCATGAAACTAGCACTTAATTTTGTAAATAAGTTACTATATAATTTTGTTGTAAAATAAGAAGTTTCCGAGACTTATCAATCACTTTTAACTAGCGTCGCCGAGAGGCTGACTGCGCATCTCGTTAGAAGCATTAAATGCAGCCCCTTATCTCTTCTCGACAGATAATTTGAGTTTATTGACATTTACACTATCATAGTTTGAAGTTCATAACTTACAGGAAAGATTTCTATAAATTGTGTAAAGCAGCCTGGTATGGCTCGCAGACAGCTAAATAAAATAAAATGCTATGAATAAAAAAAGCTACTACTCAAAAAGGGATTTTATGAGTTTAACTGCTATGTTTGACTGTTTCTCTATCTGTGACAATGTAATCTTTTTTTAAGAGATGAACCGATTTACATGCGGATTTTTTTAAAGCTAGTCATTTTCGTGTGGTAGTAAACCAAACATATATACCATTCATTTTTAACTTTAGGTAAGAAAGACGAGGTAAATAAGCGGTCGTAAGTAGTTTACACAAACGTCAACATAAATATAATTGTTAAGTCATAGATTCTCCAAAATGCATTGTAAAACCACTGCACTAATAAATTTCAAAAACCATAACAACGCCTTTTCTATCTATCAAATTAATTTATCCAAATTGTATGCAATCACCAAACTTTCCAAAGAAATCAGTTTTAACTCAAGCAATTCACCTAACGCGGCACAGTTAGCTGAGATGGAAAACTTTAACTCACAACAGTTTGTTGTAACTGCTTAAGTTTTTTTCTATCTGAATGGTTTTTATTTGCGCTTAATTAAATTCTTATTTTTAGTTTGGTATGTGATTTTAAACTTTGAGGATTTCTTTATATTCGTCAAATTGTGGATTTTAATAAGCTATTTATCCTTTGATCTGCGATTAGAGATCAAATTTTAACATTAGCTTCATATGAATTGCCTGACGGCTATTATAGTAATGCTTCACTCATGAAACTAGTCGATGTCTGTACTCTTACAAGCAAAGGGATTTAATTTGTAAAAGTTTGACTACTGAACGGGTATTTATGAAACTTAGCAGCAATATAATATGGCTTCTGCTAATGCATGCAGGCATTGCTGCATACTACGTCAAAATATCATTCGGTGTTGGAGAGCTCATTTATCAAAAAATCTACTTCTTACCCGAGTGCGCGGAGTTCCTACTAGACACGGGTGATACTACTGTCAGAAGGTAGTCTAATAATAAACTCCTGATAACATGATATACATGTCGAACTAACCCAAATCCACCGCCCACAGTATCTACTCTAACACACGGATCATCAATTGCAACAGAAATAGCGTCTTACAAGTACATAATGACATTTACAATAATACTATCAATACCGAAATAGATCTAAGTAATAGGATTACGAGCTGATGTGCTCACCTATTGAATTAGCCCAATCTATTCATGTCAATCATGTCTGTTACACTAAGTAATCAAAGGCATCATTATCTGGTGTTATTGTATGTGTATGTCCTTCCTATACTAATCTATGTAAATAGGACGTCTTGGCGGATAGATAGATAGATAGAGAGAGATAGAAGAAGCATTTTTTTGTAAGACCTAACGGCTCCGAAACCACTGAACCGATTTGAAAATTCCATGCACTGATGGGAAGCTAGAATATCCTCAAGTAACAGACTAAGTATATTTTACCGGGACAGGAAGAAGTTTTGAGCTGCGGCTGAAATCGCTGAAAACAGCTAGTTTTAAATGCGAAAAGGTTTTTAAATTTTCGTGACCAGTATTATTGAATACATAATACTACTTAATCACAATATTACTATTTTATTGTATACTAGCCGTTTTCCCGCGGTTTCACTCGTATCCCGGGGGAATTACTGCCCATACCCGGATAAAATATAGCCTATGTCACTCGTGGATAATGTAGCTTTCGAATGGTGAAAGATTTTTAAAATCGGTCCAGTAGTTTTTGAGCCTATTCATTACAACCAAACAAACAAAGTTTTCCTCTTTATAATATTAGTGTAGATAGGTTCCATACTTTTTTATTTTCCGACTCCTCACTTTACAAAAACTGCTTCAAATATTTGAAAGAACTTTTTAGAGTATCCACTTATCCACCACATATATAAGTACCTAATAGAGTGATGGTTCACAAAACTTCCAAAAACAGTACGGAATCAAATCGCGCCATATTTATTCAGCTCGGAAAACTAGTTGGAAATCGTCCAGAGAAAGAAAATATAGCGAAACGAGTTTACTCGGTAAACTTGAGATCCGGATTTTGTGAACTATGAAATGTTTTGGATGATTTGCTACTGTATGGTGAACTAGCTGTATTTCGCGGTTTCACTCGCGTTCTGTATTGTAAGTCATTATTCTCTTCACGTATTGTAAGTCATGTAAAAAGTAACGCTTAAACAGTGGAGATATTTTTGAACTAGACTTTTGCTCGCGGCTTCGTACATCAAATCGGTTCCTACCTTATACCTACCACGAAAACTCATTCACTACCAGATTTAACGTCTGTGTTCTTTTTACATGAAGTTGCCTATGAAATTCACCAATAGGTTTATCGGTAAATTAATCTAAAGATATCGATTCAGAGTTAAATCGTGAATCTATACCTCTTTTAATATAAATATAGGTACATTTTAGAGTTTGTCAAATGGACATCTAAAAATTTTCCGAATCTGCTAAAATCAGTAGTCAGCAAAACCGTTTAATCTTCCCTCTTACCCAGAAAAAAATCACCACTTTATTTCAGGTAAGAAAAGCCAAAAACTCTATTATTGGCCCTAAAACCTTAGTAGTAATAATTTGTAGTCTATAAAAAGTTGATCCCTTAGTTCAATCGTACAGACTGAAATATAGTTCGAAAAAGGTTTCCGATCTGAAAATTTCCATTGCATAGCTGTACTTTCCTAGGTAGATATCGCTGAAACAAGTTTTCAACAAATAAACTATTTCAGACAAGTTCAGCACTCTCTGTTCAATTGAATGGGGCCAGGGTTGATCGGATTTAAACCGCCTTTGGAATGTTTTCATGAGCTGCCTCTGCAAATAATTATGTTAGGGTAGTTCTTGCTTGTTTTAAATGTAGCGGTGAGCTGATTTAGTTTGTGAGTTTAGAATGGAACTGGCAGAATCTCCCGGCTGTGATTGGGGTACTTATACCATTCATTCTAATCTCACCAAGAGTTTAGAATGAGTGGTATGAGTACTCCATAAGGCGCACAAATAGGAGTAGCGAAGGAGTTTTATAATATGTAGCGACAATAATTTGAAATGTTTTATTATCTTCATTTTATTGGATGATGTCTTACATGTCGTCATAAGTAGCAGCAAAGTTTAGTTACTAAAACAAATAGACAGTCAGTCCAACCCCTAATCTTCCAATCTTAACTAACACTGCATTTCTTCTTCATAAACACGAGAAAAGCAAAAGGAAAATCGAAAAATATAAAACCGAAAACTGCGTCATGCAGAATCCTTGAACCGAAAAAGCGTTCACAGTCGGATGACCACGGCGAACCGAACACAGAATTTATGGACCCCTGGATTGTGAACAAAAGATGCGCACGATTATGTGCTCACTGCTAATTGCTTATTTCAAATGGCAAGTGATATTTTACGGTTGAACGGTTTTTGTTTTATTTTGATACTAGCTTCTGCCAGCGGCTTCGCCCGCTTCCCGTGGGAACTACTCGGCGCACCCGGATAAAAAGAAGTAGTAGCCTATAACCTTTCTCGGTAAATGGGCTATCTAACACTGAAAGAATTTTTCAAATCGGACAAGTAATTCCTGAGATTGGCGCGTTCAAACAAACAAATTTTTCAGCTTTATAATATTAGTCTAGATATTAGTATAGATTTGTTTCTTTTTGATGTAGATACTAGGTATTTTCTGCGAGTATGCCTGTACTAATAATATTTGTATTCTACTAGATGTTCCCTGAGGTCCCATCTGAGTTTAGAAGGAACTGCTTCCAGCACTCAGGCTCTAGCTCCTTTAAGGTAAATCGGTTCAATAGTTTTGGCGTGAAGACGCGACAGACAGACAAACATAAGTAACTGTCGTATGTATAATACTTATTAGTCTAGTAGTAGCATAGCTCTGTGCTGCTGTGCTCGGGGTCTCGGTTTAGATTCCCCGGTCCAACCGAAATCGCTTTAAGAAACTTTCACAAGTATGTCCTGTGCACTTGATTTCAGTAGAGAACATCCTAGATGCCATTATTATTATTTATTTATTTATCTCAGGCATCTAAGGCCCATAAATACCATACATAAATATTATAACAAAAAATTATATACTATTACATATCTATATAAAACAACTTAAAATTATGTCCCCCTTGATAAGAATGTCCTTATAAATTACTATAGGCCAAAAGGGCATCCCGATGAACGAATAGTAGGTATGCTTATAATATTGTACCGGTAGATATCGTTCGGTGAGCAAACCACACAATTTCCTCTCCAGCTGCGACAACCGCAGATCGAATGGTCACCGCCTGTCCTGTACCGACAGATTCCTGCATTTCCACTGCACATTTTTATGCTGAACGATTGTACAAGTGTGTTCGAGAAATTTCTGTGGAACGTTATTTGTTTGTTGCCGTCTAAACTGAACATATTTTTAAAATAAATATCTTATGAAATATAAGTAGAGTTGCATGGTTTCCATTACAAGATGTCATTGATAACTGCTGGTATGAAAAATTATTCATTTCATTCGTTCTCTTTTCTTTCGTTAGTCTCAGTGGGCAATGTACATCTCAACTATGAAACAGTAAAAAATCGGCCAAGTGCGAGTTGGACTCGCGCATGAAGGGTTCCGTACCCCATACACCATATTTTTTTTTTCATTTTTAGTATTTCTTGTTATAGCGGCAACAGAAATACATCATTTGTGAAAATTTCAGCTTTCTAGCTATCACGGTTAGTGAGATACAGCGTGGAGCCAGACAGACAGACAACGAAGTCTTAGTAATAGGGTCCCGTTTTACCCTTTGGGTACGGAATCCTAAAAATAATACTTTCCTCCTTTTTATTCCTTACGAAATAAATTCAATCATGTTTGCTCGTTAGAAGTAGAAATATGTATTAGTAAAAAAACATTAAATAAATAGCTGAACACTATTGGAGGCTCTACAGATATTATAAAACTGCAATTTTTAAAATACTAAAGAATTTCACCATCGACATATTTCTCTGTTGTGAACTAAATAAAGTGGGGCTCATAAATCTAGATCGAATGTCTAGATACAGGCCTCAGGTGGAGAAATATTATGCTTTATTAAGTTACTTTATCGTTGGGTAATTTATTTTTAAATTCTTTCTTTTACAATAATATTATTATCACTTTTGTTGCAACAATAGTTGATAGTTCATAAACATTGAACTGAACTAAGCTTTCATAAAAATGTTCATGATGATAAAATCCCGCTTTCCGAGGGAACTATTTCCCGTACCCAGATAAAAAGCCTATATTGTTCCTTAGGGTATATTCTATCTCTGTACCAAATTTCATCAAAATCGGCTCACTGGTTAAGGCGTGAAAGCGTAACCGTCAGACAGACAGAGTCACTTTCGCATTTATAATATTAAGGGATAATGACTCCTTCTAGTTCAAAATTCAATGCTGTTCAGTCTAAAATGCTCAAGCTATGTAGAAATATGGTAGTTATTAAATAAAGCCATTTATCATCACTACGTCTTATCATGTGCCTAGCCTTTGCTCAGTTGGGGTCTGCTTCCAGTCTTACCAGATGCAGTGGTCTATCTGACCCCCTCAAACCTAGTAACTCGCGCAACACCATACCCCGTGATAAGACCACAACATCTTTGATAATGATATATCGTTCATTATTCTGTCCATATCGTGACTGCTTCAAATTACATACGTAGCGGCGTTTCGAGAACATTCGAAAGCTATGAAATTTTATTCGGCTATCAAAGGAAGGCATTCAATGCAAAGTGCCTGCTTCACAACTGTTCGTAGCGTTTCATTGCATGAATACTATTATTGGGCGGTTTCAGTTTTTTTTTGGTGATATTTTAATGTTTTTTGTTAAAAGGTGTTAAAATATTGTTGTGATTTCATAGTGTCTTATTTATGAATACTCGTAACAGCAGTTAATCTATTAATTTTGTAATGACGTAATAAATAGGTGAACCTCTTGCTAAGGTAGGTACTTAGAAATTGGCCATAAGTGAGCTTTTAAATGTGAAACTTTTTATCACAACTTCAGAAACCATAATTTGAATTGTATAACGTGTTTTTTTAGAATAGATGTATCAGACTAATACGTTTTAATAACATCACAGCTCTTTCAAATAAACTGATTGTTGATATATTTCTTCAAGAAATTTTCATAAATTATTATAAAATCTAAAGAAACTTTTACCACTTTGTACATAATGGAAGCAAGAATAATATTATCTTGCTTGCAACTGAGTAGTTTCAAAGGAGTTAACAATAAAATATAAATATAATAATGTATTTTAAAGTGAACTTAAGTGCATGTCTGGTGAACTCTGATATTTTAACCTCACAGTTTGCTAATATTATTTAGATATGTGAAAGCAAACATTATCGTTAGTGGAGTTCAGTAGTTTATAATTAAATATTATGTGATAGTGTTTTATTCATTACATTCATCTACAACCATACTTAGCAAACTCATTGTACCATGAGTTTCACGCATCATCACAGGCCTACAGTACGACCGATACTGACCTATTTTTTTCTGTCACTACTACTTCTACTTTCAAATTGCTCCTGATATACTCATTTACTCATCCATCTCAATATTCTCATTTCTGTTACATGCACTCTCTTTTAGTCCCTCACGAATCGCAAAAACAACGAATTAGTAAAATAACCAAGCTTATATTAATGATCTATACTCAAATAACAAAGAGAAAACATTTTTTTGTATGTTAGTTTATACCCTACAGGTTCCAAAACTCCTGAACCGATTTGAAAAATTCTTTCACTGTTAGGAAGCTAAACTATTACTGAGTTACATAGGCTATATTTTATCCAGGTACGGACATTAGTTTTCTGAAAACAGCTAGTGAAGAATAATTAGCAAATACCTCCATACCCATACTTAATAAGGACCATAGGTATTATCACCATTCCCCCACAATGTCCACAAAATCGCTGACCGCAGCCGACCACTGACATTTAGATCAACGGGCATACCATGGGCGCAGTAATAGCGAATTTTATGGGCTTTTTATAGTCACAAGTAATAAAACGTATATCATCACGTATCATATAAAAATCTCGTGTGCTATAAATTGCGTATTTGGTTAATGGTACTTTTTAATAATACAAAAAATGCATTTATTCATGTAAAGCATATTGTACTACATACCTTGTATGTACTACTTAATAATATGGATCATTCATATTTTCCTACTATCTTCTGTAAGCGGTTTCACCTGCCTCCCTTTGGAACTTCACCGCGATTCCAGATAAAAAGTAAAGGTATAGCCTTTCTCGACAAATGGGCTATCTAACACTGAAAGAACATTTCATATCGGATCTGCAGTACCTGAAATTAGCCCATTGAAGTAAACCCTTAACTTCTTCTCTTAGTTTATAATTTACTTCTAAATATTTTATGGTTTACAGGCAAAAGCAGCAACCACCAGCTAGACTGATGCAGACCTTTGTTCAGTTCTTGTAATTTTCTTTAAATGAAGTAAGATTTTAAGTAAATGCAAAGACTTCAGGTTTCAGTACCGGGCGCAACGGTAAACGAAGTTGGCGTAGTTTGTAAAATTAATTATTAAACTGACTCTTACAGGACGCTGCAAAATTAAAACAGAATTACGTAAATAAGATTTGTTTATGATGAAATGTAAAAATGCTTTTGCTTATATCTAAAGTGCTTATGATATTAAAATATTTGCTTTTTTGGTACGCAATCATTACTAAGGTTTTATGGATCGCTGTCACAGTCTAAATGTCCACGCCAAAAAAATTAACACATCTGAATTGAAAACCTTCTCCTTTTTGAGAACTCTGCTAAAAAGACTCTTAGCTGGGGGATTTGAATGCTATATTTTCATTATAAACAAATTCTCTTCAAAATCCATGTCACCGCTTTTTACAACAAATACTTAGTACGTAGTTCTTATCAACAAACCATCCAAAACAAGTCTCAAACTCTCGCGATTATCTCAATTGGCTGCTCCGATCTAAAACCCCTTTTCTCACATAATATTTTACCTTTATACCCCATAAAAAGGTAGCATCTCTTGGTTGGCTCAGGGATTTGGGGTGTACAATCACATAATGACAACTTGAGGAGGGTCGGTTGAAACAAATGTGTGTGAAGATTTGCAGTATGGTTAGGTTGTTAAGTGTTGGGTTTTTGTGAGGTGAGGTTATTTTTTTAATGTTGTCGTTATTTTGTTCCATTATTTTTCCTGGTAGGGTATATTTTTATAGACGAGTATAGTTAATTCATCGTCTTGGGGAAAAATAATTTTACAAATATTATAGGTATACCTATTCGTTCTAATGTCTTATTTTTGCTTTACAAGTAGAACTTTCTATCATATAGATCTAGTCTTTGCAATGAGCATTTATTTGAAAGAATATAAGTAATCAAATTTGTTACAAAAATATTTTTTAAAGAAATATTTTACAAAGATAACTCTCTTTTAAAAAAAAAGTGATAAGTTCGGTGTAATACTTGCCACAAATAAGACTACTGTAATCCCGCAGGCGTTACTTTAAAACCTATTTGTAAATGTTGGGGGCAATGGACCATCCCAACTATAAACTGTAAAGTCGTGCGTTTATTGAACCCTTTTTGATATTACAGTTTTATTACTTGATATATTGTAGTGTATAAAGGCCCATTTACACATTGGGATTTCATTGCCCGTTGCCTGCCATTTTATTGCAGGAATATTTGACAGGCGACCATTTACCTATTGCACGATTTCGTTTACACAGTGCAAGTAGCATCTTGCTGCAATAAAATGGCAAGCAACGGGCAATGAAATCGCAATATGTAAACGGGCCTTCAAGGTGCATGAACTCGTACTAAAATATACGTAGATTTGCTCTTAGCTTGCATGGATTCTCAGTTTTGTGGCTTCCTGCAGAAATGAGGGATCGGCTAATTTCCTTAGAAGATTCCCTATTATATTTTAAAATATGACAAAAAGCGTTAGCGCATTAGGGAAGTTAAAAAAACAAAATATTAATATCTAAGTGGAAGTCTCGCTAACTTATATATGTATCGTTATGTCTGTCTTTTAGAGTCAAAAATACAAAAAAGACCGCTGATTTTTTGATTATTATATCAATAAAATAGCTGAATTATGTCTTTCCGCCAAAAGGAATATTGCAACTAAGTTCTCAAAATTGTTTTTATTTTATTTTCGAGAGTTAAATCAGTACTCCATTGTTCCTTTCAAATATTTATGTTATCTATAGTCTAAAAAGCCAGCAAACTATTATTCAAATCCTAAAATAACCCACAATAGATCTTATGCTTCGGCAATTTAATCGTTTAATTCTAAACAAAAGCTTTGCTTAACACAACAAAGCTATACATTATACAAACAACGGTCGGCGTACCGTAAAACCTATCGCGTTTGCCCAGCTATCGCTGTATAATGGAAATAGACAACTGAAAGATAAAGATAGAAATAGTGGTACTAGGTTATGGTATGTGTCAGTCGAGCTATACATATAAAAAGCACAGTCCTGACTCATTCCCTGATTCATCAACGCAATTTTGCACAGAGGTTAATCTTAAGACTCTCACGCGAGGTAAGAAATAATTTCCCGAAATTTCCACGGGAACCAGAAAAAATGGGATTTTAAGTTTTACGCGGACAAAACCGCTGGCAGAAGCTTGATAATAATCATCATCAAAAAAATAAGTGGAAATAGCCTATGTAATTGTAATCAAAAGCCTGCTTAACACAACAAAACTATACAAACAACGGGCGGCGTATTGTAAAACCTATCGCGTTCGGCTAGCTATCGCCGTATAATGGAAATAGACAGCTGACAAGTTCGTTTGCTCAGGAATTTATACTGGGCGTCTGTATTTATACGTAGGTTACCACGTTTTGATTGTCAAGAATGAAAAAGGCGGTAATGGTACAGGGTTATGTCGGTCAGCAGTCCAGCTATCATTATTGATGGTCACCCTCCTGACCTTATCTTAATTTTATATGGGGTCAGCTCATGCCTTCCTATTTTTTATTGTAATTGTCAATACTTTTAGGTAATTGAAGTATTGATTTGTAAGAATAAAGATATCAAATTACATTTTTTGTAGCATTTGTAGGTATTTGTCGCGGTTTTACTCGCGTCCCGGGTGACATTCTTCCCGTATCCGAAGAAAATATAGCGTATGTAACTCAGGATAGCCAAGCTTCCATACAGTGAAATATTTTTTTTAATAAGCCCAGAACTTTTTGAGCCAATTCCTTATAAACATACTTGCATACAAATCTTTCCTATTTACAATATTAGTATAGAAAACTAATACTCCGTACACAGCCTTAGCAAAATTTACAAAAAAATTCTCCTTTGTGTTGAGAATTGACGTACCATCGATGGCCATAAAATTTTCCTTACACTACTTGAGCCTGCGGCGGCTAAACTTTCCTGTGGCTGTACACGACGGGTTTGTAAGACTTATAAATATACGCTTTGTCCCATTTTGTGTGAAGACAGATTTATTCAAAGGAGAAACCTTTGTTAAGATATAGTTCGCTATTGTTTTCAAGGTAAATTGTGTTGTGTCTATATTTGTTTCTTGGTACTCAAATAAACTTTTGAGGTATTTTCTGTGAAATTTATTTTTAGTTTTATTGTGAGGGTGTTTCAGTTATTTATAAAGGCATTGAAGAACATCTTTCATATAAAGCCCTGCTTTGTTTTTCAGTCTATTTTTATTGTATTGTTTTGAGAATCTTTTTTTACAAAAACCTTAAAATTCTGATTCTTCTTTAACGCAAGGTCCATGGTATAAGATGATATAGACGATTGCAAAACATATTTTGTAAAACAATATTTCACAAAATCTAGCATAGTATTCAAAAAACGACGACAAAATATACAAAACTGAACCGAAACGTTAGCAGAATTTTTGTGAACATGGAGCTTACAAGTTTTCTAAATGCCGGAGATTTTTCGCGACTGTACCCTGCATTGTTCAGATAAAGGGGTTTATACGAAGCTTGCTCTGTGAACGCGCTTTGGATTAGTGTTTGAACCAAGTATGGCATGTTGGACATTGTTAGTATTTTTGAGAAGAAAGTCTTGCATTGTGGTATGACGTCATATTGCTATGATGCAAATGAAGGGTTGGACTAATGGCCGTTCCCAGTAACCTATCTATCTCAGGATTTGCTTACTAGTGATAGAATTTTGACATTACCCCCATACAAGTAATGTCAAATTCCTATCTCTAGTAAGCAAATCCGGAGATAGATAGAATATTCAATTCCGCAGTAAGTGATTAAGTTATCGACGTTTTCAACTTCCTGTCATATCATCATCTGCCTAGCCTTTTCCCAACTATGTTGGGGTCGGCTTCCAGTCTAACCGGATGCAGCTGAGAACCAGTGTTTTACATGGACGACTGCCCTGGTCTGACGCTCCACAACGCCAGTTACCCGGGCACCTGCCACCCCTTGGGTAAGTAACTGAGTTGTCAGACTTTTTGGCTGTCTGACTATCCTAACGACTGCCAAAGACGAGTGATCAAATGACAGCCGGGCCACGACTGGTTTAGTGCGTGGCCTTTCCGAAACCACGACGGAAGAATTCGTTATGACAAGATGGTCACCCATCCACGGACCGACCGCGCCAAGCATTGCTTAACCTTATGATCGATCGATCCGCGCGGCTTTGACTTAGCCACGAGCTCTTCAACTTCCTGTCATATAATGTTTTTAATTGATTTAGAACTAATAAATGACATTTTTGTTGAGTTTTAACCGTCTTCAAAAAAGAGAGAGGTTCTCAATTCGACTGCAATAAAACACAGCACTGCATATATTATTATGACATTAGATCATATTACTGTTTCTTAGCAATTGTGTATAGAACGATTGTTTATTATGAGGTGATTATTAAATAGAGTAACAAAAAATAATCTTTGCAATTTATTCTAGGTTTGTTTACGAAACTCTCTTCAATTAATTAAGTTCGCTACCTCCCTAAATTCTTTTGCTAACAGCAATATATTTTTCAGCTCCAACCAGCTTTCAAACCACAAGCGTTCATAAATGCACACTGGATTAAATTGTACGTCGCCCGAGAAAAGAACGACTTAATCCAAGGCGCTTATTTTGTCAGAATATTGTAAGTTACAGGAAGATTATTTGAACTTTTTACGTAATTATTAATTTTGGTGGAGATTTTTCGTCAACTTTTTAGTATACTCTTGTATAGCGCATTTTACGTCATCAGCTTTTTCACTGCTGGGCGCGGGCCTCCTCTCGCACAGAGAAGCATTGACGTATAGTGACGTAGTGCATAGGAAGTGACACTAACATAGATTTTTTAAGTTTTATTTACTAACATGATCTTGTATATTACTTATATATGTTAGCTTAAGGTATATATCTATGGGCCATAGTTGACTGATAATAAAGAATTAAATAAAATAAATAAAATTGAGCGCTAACCATCACGCTTGCTCAATGCGGGTTGGTGAAACTTTCCTTAACTGTGCAAAAAAGATGCCAAACTTGCTAATAATACACCCAGTCTCAAATAAGTTCAACACAAGATCATTCCTAATCAGGTTTTTTAAAAACCAAAGCTACTTGAAACAAAAAATCATATAGAATCCCAAAATCACGAGACGCGAACAACATTATTTCTTCAATTTATAATCAAAACGTGAACCGATTTTGAATTAAGTAATCGAATTCTCTTTTCTCATCATTACGAGCCAAATAATTTGCATGAGGAATCGAATACCTTATGAAATAAAGTTTCCTTTTAAAAAAATGAAAATATTTTTTCTTCTATAGTATTAAAACCGAGCCAAGCTATAGAAATAAATATTGTAAAAGTAAAATAAGACAGTAACGGGTATAATACAAACGGTTTGCGTGACTTATGTCCCAAGGACATATCTAATAGATCTTTTATTGCACTTCCTTTACATGGATCTTTAAAAATAAATAATGGCATGGGAACTTACCATAATTCAAGAGTATTTTGGTAAGAATTGTGAAGTGTTTTTAGTAGGTAGTTTATTAGCTTTGGCTAAATGCTAAAACTAGCCCTATTAGTTTAAGCAGATTTCTGCTGCTATAGCAGATCACAGATAAGAGATTGACAGAGAGCAGAGAAAGATCGATAATATGTATGATATCACAGTCGATTCCTGGTTTTCATCCTGGTTTTACCTTACGTAAACAAAGATAAAGAAACTTTGTCTAACTAAAGGAACGGAATTTCCAATGCAACTATTCTTCAAAGTTTAAACCATACAAAGGGGGTCGATCCATTTTCAAAGCCCCTCTATATGTAACAGTATTTACTACTAATACGCAAACGAAGAAATACAATAAGGAGTTTAAGCCATAAGCCCACTGTGTCTTCTACTGTTTGAGGCATGGAGATAAGGACGCATAGGTAAGATGCAAGAACAGCCGTCTTATGCGTCAAGTGGATTATGGCGAGGTAGATTTTCTTCTATACAAAATAACAATGCCATCAATACTGTTATGATATGAAATAGAAGTAAATAAGGTTTCGAAATATACCATTTAGTAGATGGCTGAAAGGTCTTTACTTATAATTTAGCTAAAACGTTGATCTAAATAAATTTTGGGAAGGAGTTCCTCAAATAAAATATGTCTCTTTCTAAATTAAATACGTTTACATATAGTTGTATACTTAACTAGCTTCTGCCAGCTGTTTCACCCGCGTCCCATGGGAATTAGTCAGCGTACCCGGATAAAAAGTAGCCTATAGCCTTCCTCAATAAATAGGCTATCTACAACGCTGAAAGACTTTTTCAAATCCGACCAGCATCCTGAGATAAGCGCGTTCAAAAAAACAAACAAACTCTTCAGTTTTATAACATTAGTATAGATTCTAAAGACCACAACCAACACATTCTTATTCAATTTCAAATCAAAACATTTTCCCTAGTTGATACAAAAATAATTGTGAAAACACAGAACAATAACATCTTGCAACGCCAACTGACAACTAAAATAGACTTCATTTCAAGAACAACACTGTATAAATTTAAATTTATCCAATATCTATGCTCCTGGGATTTCACAGAAATACGCTCACAAAGGATATAACACATCCAGTATTAGTTGTCTGTGTAGTTGGCAGTAACATCGGTTTGGCTATAAGGATATAAGCCTGGCTTATTTGAGGACATACGTTATGGCATGGTCAAGGTCCCCTGAGATTTGCACGAACACGGTCTTTGAAAAATAGAAAGACATGGCCGATGAAATATGGAAAACGATGTGTGAGAATTATTTTACGTAAACCATTATATGACAGTTTCAGAGGTTCCAGATAAAGTTCTAGATAGCTATCTGACAGATAATGCCATAAAAAAGTGGGCAAAATTAAAAACATTTGTATGATACGTCAGATAGTTATATATAACTTTTGTCATGAATCTTTGAAGCTGGTCGTAAAATTTTCATAAAATATTAGGAAGAAAAAACCGGCCAAGTGCGAGTCGGACTCGCACGCGAAGGGTTCCGTTCCATTATCTATGAAAAATAAACGTACCTACAAAAAATTACTTTGTTTTTCATACAAATATATGAATAACAAAGTTATAGTTTGCGGTTACTGAAAAAGTGCTATAACTCAAAAACTACTGACTGTATTTCGTTCAAACCAATTTTGGTTGATAGTTTTTATTAAGATCTATAACATATATTTTTTTTAGATTTTTCACTTTGGTAGTTTAGAAATTACAGGAGGGCGACACACACATTTTAGCACTTTGAAAGTGTCTTACTCTGAAATGATTGACTTTGAGAAAAATGTTTTTTAGAAACCTCAATCTCATTTTTAAAGACCTATCTATAGACACCCCACAAGTGTAGGTTAGACGAAAAAAAAATTTTTTGTTTCAGTTCCATGTATGGGGAGCCCCTTCTAATATTATTATTTTTTTAGTTTGTATAAAAATCGTGAAGCGGTTAACATAATACATCTACTACCGAGTTTGAATGGTGTAGTCTTAATAGTTTCGGAATAAACTGGCTGTGACATACGGACAGACAGACAAGACAAGACAGACAGACAGACAGACAGACAGACAGACAGACATGACGAATCTATAAGGGTTCCGTTTTTTGCCATTCGGCTACGGAACCCTAAAAAAGGCCAATATTTTTACATGACTAGCAAAAAAATAAAATCCATTACCTCTTAGTTTCCTCAGCATGTGGTTTGAACGGGATAAATAGCCAGTAAAAAATGAAGAGGTCATTGACCTTCAAAAGATCACCCAAAACATTTTTATATATTATTATCGTCTATCTAAACAAAAGCTGCTGACATCAAAAGCTATATAACATAGCATGCTTCAATAGTCTCCTGCATTATGCATGGAAATCCAATACACTTCATTCTCGCTGCAAGGAGTTTATGTAAAATATGGACGAGCTACACATGCTAGATAAACTAGACCGAGCTATATTTTTCTTCGCCAATATATTGTAAAGTTGTTGACATTAAGGGTCATCTTCGATATTGCTGAACAATATTCTTCAGTATTTGAAAGTAGGTACTTATATGTAGAGTTTTTAAATTAGCGAATACTATCGATTGGTTTTAAACGTCATCATTTCCTCTGTTAGCTACAACAATAGCTATTGTATTTGTTGAGCGTCCTTACGAACCAAAATAACCGAGCGGATTTGCTGGTGTAGAAACGGTATTATCCATAGGTACTTCAACTACATAAATGTTATAGCTATAAGGGTAAAAATTGTGTGGGTATTATATTATCAAACAAGCACTATTTAAATCCCTGTATCGAAATCTTATATGACCTCACCTTGCTAATAACATTTTAACTAAAGAAAATTGTACTTCTTCTTCTTCTTATCGTGTGAGCTGCAGGTTTAATCACCTAACAAGCCCTAGTGTCAGAGTTTTCTCAAATCCGCCTGACGGCCTCTGACGTGGATTTATATACGACTGCTACTGAGTAGCATTCGAGGACGCCGGCTTTACGTGCCCTCCCAGGCACGGGGGTGTAACACCGCCAACTTCCAAACTCCAGGCTGCTTTGTGAAAGTTTCTAAAACCCACAAAGCGATTTCGGCCTGGCCCGGGAATCGAACCCGAGACCTGTGATCGGCAGTCGCGCTATGCGACCACTAATCTTATTTCTGCACACCAGATTAAGGCAAATTCTAGCCTTCATTTTAAATTATATTAACTTAGAAAGCTAGTTAAAATTTTCATTAGTTAGTTATATTTTAAGTCACTGACTTGATTTTAGTGGCCATTGTGTTAACGAGCTTCTAGAACAATTCACTTGGAAAGCCTTTTGTTAAAGTTTAAATTATAAGAAAAAAATATTTTTGGAGACGTTTTCAGTATTCCTATTTTTAATGTGTTTTATATCCACTTAATTAATATTAAAGAAGTTTACTAACGAATTATGCATAGCTATATGCGTGGCGCTCGTTTTATAAACATTGAAGATAGATGGTGCTTCAAAATCGGCTACAGTCTTAGCTGAATGCATAGGGACACAAACTATCATTGTATAGTACGGAGTTTTTATAGGAGTAATACGCAGTAGAAAAATGTAAGTATATTGGTAGCAAAATACAAAGACGTTGAGAGAACCATCCTGAACGATGGCCCTATTTCTCATGCTGAAGTAGAGGCACTTAATTGAGTGTCACTCTGCGTGGTTAATGGTTAGCACTCGATGCATCCTGAGGGTACTTGAAGACAGCGCCATCTATTGACGGGTTGAGGGGATAATGCAAATAAAGTGGAAGGTTATTTTGTGGACGGAAAAAAATATAATTTACGAACCTATATTTTTTTTAAGCATGTTATGGAGTAATGCCCGCGTTGATGTAATGAAATTACTCTAGTAGATTATTTAATTCATTAAAGGTGAAAGTACTAAAACAGTGCTCAAATATTCTTATCATCGAAAAAAATAATAGAATAACCAAAATTTAATTCATTTGTGTTTTTGCATTTTTTTTATTTGATTAAACTATGGAATTAATCTTATCCACTTTAGAAGATATGGCTTCATTTTTTTCAGCAAAAAGCATACACATGCATAAAAGGAATACTCAGTACAATGACCTCTCATACTGAAGGCTATAATAAGAAAAATGAGAACAACCAATTCAATGTACAGACGACAGCAGGTCAACGTATACGAATCTGTCAAATTTTACCAATCGAATATTAACCTACCTACTATTGTGATAAGGTTTAAAATCGATTGCAGAAATTTGACAGATTGTGGTAACTTGATGTGCTGTCGTCTGTACCTACACACTGTGAACTTTAAATTCAATGACGTAACTTATTTCTTAAAATGTTTTTTTTTTTTCACTTTCAGCTACACAAATAATACTTTGTCCTTTAGTTGTGGCCAAAAGCTCTTGGCAATGTCACAAATGTGCGCTCAACGGGAAATATAGTATTGAGAATTCATTTTAATATTTGTTGTGGTATACTTGAATAGTTTTATCTGCTAGATGTAATATTATAGAAAACAAAATTAATTCTTAGTTTTACAAAATAATGGAACGGTAACTATGCAGGTAAGAGCATAAATAATATATTACTTGTATTTTTTTTATTAATTTAACGATTAATATTTTCTCTAAGGTACAGATGACAGCAGGTCAACGTATGCGAATCTGTCAAATTTTACCAATCAAACATTAACCTACCCCCATTGCGATAAGGTTGAAAATTGATTGCAGAAATTTGACAGATTGTTGTAACTTGATGTGCTGTCGTCTGTACCTATAGATGCATATAAAATACAGGTACTAAAAATCGCAGATAAATAGACCATAACAAGAACACAGGAAAAACCAAAAAAATTAACTAATGAGCCAAGTACGATAAAAAATATACTTCTTAATCCAACTTTCAAGAAAAGCAATATCTGGAGATATTCCAAAAAGCCTTATGAAACAAAAACTTTTTCTTTCAAGTATAACCTCATAACACGTGTAAAGGCGGCCTCGACATATCTGATAGCGGTCTCAATTTCCACCCGTAAATAAAAACCAATTTCAAAAGTAAAGGCACATTTCCGAGCCATGCGTTTGTATGTCCGTCGCCGTTGATCGGCCCGTTGATGGGTATCCATTTATGTCATGACGAGTTCTTGTATATTTCGGTAAGTATGGATGTAATACATTATACTTCGTTGGTAGTCGGTGCGTGTTACAGTCAAAAAATATGCCTAGTTTTACTAAGGGTATTGCCAAGGTTGGGTTGAGAAGGTCTGATAAACTTTTGTGGGAGAATGTCTAAAATTATATTGTATCTTCTTAAAATAATAAATAAATAAATAAAATAAATAAATAAACAGTCACTTTATGTAAGACATTGACATTCGATTTCATCTAATTCGATTAAAAGTAAACTCTAACAAAATCCCAACAACTGTTGAGAAAAGACTAGGCTTGATACTGATGAGTCAGAGTATAGGAATGTGTGACGCTGAACTTAAATTCAACAGCGGCCGACGTCTCTCGCATCCTTCGGAGAAATACCTTAAAAAATAAAAACCAATTTCGAAAGTAATTCGCACTTAGAACCCAACACGATATTACTACAGATTTATTTTGTCACCATTACGATGTCAGACGTTTTTGACACTCGGGCAGAAATAAAAACTTTAGGGGTTGTTAAACAGAGAATGGGTCCCACTTTTAACGATGCACTAAAGGTTACATTTTGGAAGTGGAATAAATAAAATGCTCCTGTTGTGAATGTCCAAAATATTTGCGGTTTTTGACCCTTGGATGTAAGAGTCAGAGTCCAAATGTTTTTTTTTACGACTTACAGCTTCAACTGGGTTTGCATAAAACGTACAGTTTAAAGTATTTGTGAACTCAACATTTGAAAGAGCTTTGAACTGTAAAGATATTTTTCACAAGTTGTTATAAAAAAACCGAGCCAGATTCGCAAAGGAGGATATTTTTTTCAGACATTTTATCAAAGATAAATAACGAGACCCGTTTAACAATCAGCCGTAGAAAGCAAAGCTTTATTTCGCAGATGTACCGAACTGCACTTCTCAACCGACTTCTCAAAAACAAGAAGGTTCTCAACTCAAATATTTTGCAGCATCATAAACACGCCTTTTAGCATCACTTAGCCAACATCAGCAAAAGAATCCATCCATCAAAACTAAAAAGTCTTCAGTGACCAACTTTCTTCCCAGTTCCCAGTTCCCAGCTGTTTAGTTGGTGTGAAAATCACGTCTGTGTCTACGGCGATAATTCCTAAAGGAAAGCGTTCCGGCTTTTAACTTGGCAATCCTGTTAACTGTACTCATGGCCGATGAAGTTGTTATTCGATTTAAACTTCTTGTTTGCTTGTGGCGATGTTTTTAGTTGAGATTTTCTGCGTTTTTTTGAGGGAAAGAAATTAAGGGGACTTGATTTATATTTACATCAAGACAAGCGGTTGCTTGCGGTTTCGTTTGAGTCCCGATGGGACTAATTTCCCGCAGCTGGATAAAAAGTAAATGTTATAGAATCTAGACTGTCTATCTAATTTCATTTTGTGTACTGTGTCACTGCGTCTTTTGTGCCGTTAACAGTTGCCAGTTTTCAAGAAATAACTGACAGCAACTTTCAACTGCAGGAAAAAACGGTCAGACCATAGTAGTTTTTAGGTGGGAAACATCAACCCCTTACACTCTATGTGTTAGACTGTAACTTTGATTAGACTGTACTGTCTATGGAGCTTAGAACCCAACTTTTGTCAGTGTTAACTCCAAAAGTCTAAAAAGACTAATTTTCTTCATTCAAAATAAACGTTGTGTTTGACGATCAAATTATGACCGTTATACCCAATCTTTATTTCTATATCAACAACAGAAATATTTACGTACATAAACAAGCGGTGAACATATCCGTCTGTCCGTACTACTCCACGAAGAACGAGCTTAAAATATATNACACTGTGAACTTTAAATTCAATGACGTAACTTATTTCTTAAAATGTTTTTTTTTTTTCACTTTCAGCTACACAAATAATACTTTGTCCTTTAGTTGTGGCCAAAAGCTCTTGGCAATGTCACAAATGTGCGCTCAACGGGAAATATAGTATTGAGAATTCATTTTAATATTTGTTGTGGTATACTTGAATAGTTTTATCTGCTAGATGTAATATTATAGAAAACAAAATTAATTCTTAGTTTTACAAAATAATGGAACGGTAACTATGCAGGTAAGAGCATAAATAATATATTACTTGTATTTTTTTTATTAATTTAACGATTAATATTTTCTCTAAGGTACAGATGACAGCAGGTCAACGTATGCGAATCTGTCAAATTTTACCAATCAAACATTAACCTACCCCCATTGCGATAAGGTTGAAAATTGATTGCAGAAATTTGACAGATTGTTGTAACTTGATGTGGTGTCGTCTGTACATATAGATGCATATAAAATACAGGTACTAAAAATCGCAGATAAATAGACCATAACAAGAACACAGGAAAAACCAAAAAAATTAACTAATGAGCCAAGTACGATAAAAAATATACTTCTTAATCCAACTTTCAAGAAAAGCAATATCTGGAGATATTCCAAAAAGCCTTATGAAACAAAAACTTTTTCTTTCAAGTATAACCTCATAACACGTGTAAAGGCGGCCTCGACATATCTGATAGCGGTCTCAATTTCCACCCGTAAATAAAAACCAATTTCAAAAGTAAAGGCACATTTCCGAGCCATGCGTTTGTATGTCCGTCGCCGTTGATCGGCCCGTTGATGGGTATCCATTTATGTCATGACGAGTTCTTGTATATTTCGGTAAGTATGGATGTAATACATTATACTTCGTTGGTAGTCGGTGCGTGTTACAGTCAAAAAATATGCCTAGTTTTACTAAGGGTATTGCCAAGGTTGGGTTGAGAAGGTCTGATAAACTTTTGTGGGAGAATGTCTAAAATTATATTGTATCTTCTTAAAATAATAAATAAATAAATAAAATAAATAAATAAACAGTCACTTTATGTAAGACATTGACATTCGATTTCATCTAATTCGATTAAAAGTAAACTCTAACAAAATCCCAACAACTGTTGAGAAAAGACTAGGCTTGATACTGATGAGTCAGAGTATAGGAATGTGTGACGCTGAACTTAAATTCAACAGCGGCCGACGTCTCTCGCATCCTTCGGAGAAATACCTTAAAAAATAAAAACCAATTTCGAAAGTAATTCGCACTTAGAACCCAACACGATATTACTACAGATTTATTTTGTCACCATTACGATGTCAGACGTTTTTGACACTCGGGCAGAAATAAAAACTTTAGGGGTTGTTAAACAGAGAATGGGTCCCACTTTTAACGATGCACTAAAGGTTACATTTTGGAAGTGGAATAAATAAAATGCTCCTGTTGTGAATGTCCAAAATATTTGCGGTTTTTGACCCTTGGATGTAAGAGTCAGAGTCCAAATGTTTTTTTTTACGACTTACAGCTTCAACTGGGTTTGCATAAAACGTACAGTTTAAAGTATTTGTGAACTCAACATTTGAAAGAGCTTTGAACTGTAAAGATATTTTTCACAAGTTGTTATAAAAAAACCGAGCCAGATTCGCAAAGGAGGATATTTTTTTCAGACATTTTATCAAAGATAAATAACGAGACCCGTTTAACAATCAGCCGTAGAAAGCAAAGCTTTATTTCGCAGATGTACCGAACTGCACTTCTCAACCGACTTCTCAAAAACAAGAAGGTTCTCAACTCAAATATTTTGCAGCATCATAAACACGCCTTTTAGCATCACTTAGCCAACATCAGCAAAAGAATCCATCCATCAAAACTAAAAAGTCTTCAGTGACCAACTTTCTTCCCAGTTCCCAGTTCCCAGCTGTTTAGTTGGTGTGAAAATCACGTCTGTGTCTACGGCGATAATTCCTAAAGGAAAGCGTTCCGGCTTTTAACTTGGCAATCCTGTTAACTGTACTCATGGCCGATGAAGTTGTTATTCGATTTAAACTTCTTGTTTGCTTGTGGCGATGTTTTTAGTTGAGATTTTCTGCGTTTTTTTGAGGGAAAGAAATTAAGGGGACTTGATTTATATTTACATCAAGACAAGCGGTTGCTTGCGGTTTCGTTTGAGTCCCGATGGGACTAATTTCCCGCAGCTGGATAAAAAGTAAATGTTATAGAATCTAGACTGTCTATCTAATTTCATTTTGTGTACTGTGTCACTGCGTCTTTTGTGCCGTTAACAGTTGCCAGTTTTCAAGAAATAACTGACAGCAACTTTCAACTGCAGGAAAAAACGGTCAGACCATAGTAGTTTTTAGGTGGGAAACATCAACCCCTTACACTCTATGTGTTAGACTGTAACTTTGATTAGACTGTACTGTCTATGGAGCTTAGAACCCAACTTTTGTCAGTGTTAACTCCAAAAGTCTAAAAAGACTAATTTTCTTCATTCAAAATAAACGTTGTGTTTGACGATCAAATTATGACCGTTATACCCAATCTTTATTTCTATATCAACAACAGAAATATTTACGTACATAAACAAGCGGTGAACATATCCGTCTGTCCGTACTACTCCACGAAGAACGAGCTTAAAATATATTATTAATGCGCGTTTTCTTACAACCTTGTACGGGTCACACGAAGATACTTCATTTTCAAGGTCACGTGGTGTCATGTCACAGATTATTTACATGATAAATAATAATGGTTTGTTTATCCGTTAAATAAACTTGCTATTTTCTGTGGCGTCGCTCATTTCCTTAGGTGTAAAAAAAACTTTCCGAGGTTCTTTGCCTTTGGCTTTCATGTCAAAACTACTAGACTAATTTGAATGAACTCTAGTACGTAGATAGGAAAGATATGCAGGCTACTTTTTACCCAATTATGGGAAGTTCTCCAAAGACGTGGATGAAATCGAGGGAAGCAGCTAGTTGGTGAGAAAAAAACATGACCCAATGACATTATTATTTTCAAATTTTTGAAAAATTGATTGATGTATTCACCTTGAGATATAGAAAACATCAAAAGATGTCCTTTTGATTCCATACATTTTGCCTCTCTAAAGAAACTATGAATGATTCTCGAAAATGTTTTCACTCTTTACAATTAGATTTAAATTAATTTGAAAAATAGTACTGCGACTAGCTCAGATGTTGTCACAAGATTTACGATGTGAACTTGTCATAAATTATAATGATAAAACGCTGCTAAACCTTGTTTTTTGTCGGACTAAAATGTGTTAGGTTTTATTAAATGACTTTTTTTTGTGTTAAAACACTCAAGTTGCTGTTTTTAATCCTTAAGTAAATTATATGATTCTTCTTTTTATTCAAACAATTAAAAATAGGTATATATATTTTTTTATTCGTGTATTTTTTATGCGGTTTTTGTATGGCTACTAAATTTTATTGTACTCTTACACTACCCACTACTTAGCTTCTTCAACTCTATGTATAAAATATAACTTCAGGAACGATAATCAACAATATGGCACGATATGAACAATATGATGAATGTGTGCGGTCAGAATTTTGTTCTCTCTCGATGCAAGCTAAGACAATTTATCAGTGTTATAGTGATAAAATTGAGGACTATTTTGAAAATGTGGCTATATTTAACAGAGACTTACAATGATTCCCGTCCAGTTTGTGAACATTCAACATCTAACACATAAGCTTAAATAATTTTCAATTAAAAATACACACTACCTTTAAAATATTTTCTCCTTGAGTACCTCAAACACGTTCATAACAGGCCATAATTTTAATATTTCATCAAAAAGGTATTGAAGCATCGCGACTCGAGTTACGTAACATTATCCCCTCTTTGTAAGTTCTCATTAACATAAAGTTTTACGAGGAACTCACACAAACTTCCCTCATACAATATGGAGGTTTCATTTCTAATTTAATTACGTACAATCTTTGTGACCTGGTTTTTAATTATTTTTTTATTGTATGCGTGTTTCGGGGATTTAGGGAAATGCGTATATTGCGATAGAAACAAGCACTTAAGTTTATAATTCAAATTATTTTTTTTCTCCGAATGTATGGTTAAGTGATGTTCACCATCTGTTTTTCTTGTATGAAAAAATACATAGTATGTCCACTTGTTCAAGTAATCTATATGGAGCAAGGAAATAATTTAATTTTCAATAATAACTGAGAGTTTCTTTAAAATCGCTCATCTTGAGAAGTACAGGTCCCAATTGAAACAAATATTTTGCGATTAGATAGGACACTTATCTAGGGAGGCTATAGGCTATCCAGCTGCACTAAGGAGTTCCCAAGATGTGGGTAAACTGCTGGTGAAAGTCAGTACAAAAATACAAGTTCAACACTTATGTTAATTCAAGTCTTGAAGCGCAGACATCATCCGAAAATAAACAAGTTTTAACTAAACTATCTCTAAAGGAGAACTCACTTCTGAGAAGTCAGTCAACAATTCTTCGAAGTCACACACTCACTCATTTTGGAAGTCAGTTAATTAAGTTTAATGTCACTGAATATATGCTTTCTGAAGTTTAATGTTATGCCGTTATGGTAATCAGGTAGAAGCTTATTTAGATATGTAGGCACTTTGAAATCTCTCAAGTCATTTTAAATATTTTTTTAGTGAAAAATATTAACGTGCATCAAAATTTGTGCAATCTTAGCAAATAAATAGTATTTAAAATTTGTCTGTATAAGTTTTAAATTAATAAACTTTTGTCATGCTTTGAGAATAAATTGCTCAGGTGTGGCAATCATTGTTATTATTTTTACATTCATTCATTCATTACAATGAAATGTAATTATTAAAAAATATATAAAATGTATTATTTTGTAATTTTTATTTTTTTCCAAAAATTGCAAGTTTTTCATTAATTAGACGCATAATTTCCATTTTATTCTCCGTATAAATATTTGATTCATGATTCCTGTAAATCCCTATAGTCTATCGATAGCCCGTTAACCCCTAGCTTATAGTGAACAAAAACAATGTGCAGTAATGTGGAAATCCCGCGGGATTCGATCCCGGGATCCCGGGATAAAGTGTCTGAACTTGTTTATATTTATCTTGCCAGGTTCACATACTTGGACAGGGGCAAACTTATTTAATTTAGGTGGGAGGGTTCAGATTTAACTACTAGTGAAAGAAGGAGAGAAAGTAAAGTTATTTAAGCTGTTTTTTTTTCAAGATGCTCTTTTCTTTGAGGTGTGTTAATCCTGAAATTGTTAAATTATATGCAAACTTTATTAACCAGTTAACGGATGCTTATAGTGTTTTTAAGTGAATAGAAAACCAACCTTTTCTTGCTCCAATTGTAAAATATGTTCGTAGTTTTATGTACTATGGATTTTTTACTTTTGTTCTTCACAGCAAAGCTACGAAAACGATGATAAATATAGATAGAATGTATATTTCCTTGGGATCAATTTGTATGTATCAAAAATTTGGATATTTCCGCGCATCTCGATCCAATTTAGCACTTAAAGTTTATCTAGAAACTCCTATAAAAGCTAAATAGGAAATGCTAGTCAAATCTGATTACAAATGTATTAATTTGAAACTAAATGTAACTTTGCACCTTCTCAATATTATTCCGTGAAGGTACATTTAAGACAAAGACTTTGGTTTACTTCCATAAAGTTTTAATGGGTTTTGTTTAGAAATTTATAATTCGGGGCAACAACAATTGGCTCCAGTTTGGTATATATTAGAACGTTCAATTATATTTGAGCTTTGACTAATATTTTCTTATTCTCAAATGGCGTAAGGCTGATTTCTAAAATATTAACTGTGTTTTTAGCATAGGGTCAATTTATTGACAGTCAAATAAAATTTTTGAGATGACCTTTTTAATCTAGTATGTATAAAATATGTATATAAAGAAATATGAATCAAACAATTCTCATTTCGAACCACGTTGAAGCTTTTCCATTTTTAGTCTTTTTACCATTTTTCGTGAGTATTTTCTTGAAAACCTTATTAGCAATTCAACTCTTCGTTAGAACTCTGTGTAAAGAGTTTACGAAAGGTAAAGTTTAGTCCGTCTGAGGCATTAGGTTCTCGTTAAATTGCCTAAAACTTTACCGTAACGAAAGCCGGTCACGTATTGGAACATTTTTCGGTGTAATCTTATAAACACGAGCCTAACTTTGCTATTCCACATTTATAAGATTATATGTAAAATACGCAGCTTTTGTTTATCTTTACTAATGTTGTAAATGAGGATAACATTTTTTGGTTGCGGGGAGTAGATCGAGCAAAATGGGGATAAATATGCAAAAAGATATTAGTTACAAGGAATATTTTACTAATATACTCGTAATAATCTCTGTGGACCGCAGAAAGCGGGAAACGACATCGCGGCAGGCCCAGAAGGAGATGGCGTGACGAATTGGACTCCCATCAAAAGGATTGGCCTCATATGGCAAAAGACAGAGATAAGTGGAAAGAGGGAAGGGAGGCTTATGTTGCCCTACAGTGGGACAATACAAGCTAAAATAAATAATATTTTCAGGTAAAATCTTTTTTTATCATATTTTCGCAATTTTGCAATTGAACAAGCAGCAGAATAATGTAACCCAAGTACATAAATGGACATGCGAGAAAAACCAGGAAATAAATAAGAACAATTTTTATGAGTTTGTCAGAACTTTGAGCGGTTATATACGGTCTATTAAACCCCTGGGATATGAGGTGGATTAGTTGCATGTTCCACAAAATTGACATTTGTTTCTACTTGGCCGTTTATTGCTTCTGTTGCTTCAGAGGTGATAACCTCACTGACCAAAGTCTTTGAGTTACATAATGTGTGTTATTCTTTGGATTAATGAAAAAAATAAAATAAAGGAAGAAGTTACTGTTGCGTTTCAAAAATGAAAGATAGATACCCTTTTAATACAAATATCATAAAAATAAATAGCAAGGTAAGGTAAATAAATCCCGTAAATAATAGGATACATTTTTCCCGATCCAAGCCATTTGTAAGAAAAGAGTTTGCATCAGGTGTTCAGCAAGATAGACAGTTCAGCAAATATGCAAAGATTTAGTAAAGTTATATCGCAAATAACGAGAATTTATATAAATTGTTTCTTGCCATAAGGAAAATGTTGAAGGATCCCGTGGAAATATGATAGGGAAACCTTACAATTTGTATAATTTTCTATATAGACGGACGCGATTGTAAACTGTATGAAGGGGTGGTTTATATCATTTTAATTTACATGTCTTTATTACAGCATCATTTTACAATACGAAACTTACAAAGATTTTCTTTTTCACTAACTTGTACGTTGGTGAATGTTTTATAATGAGATCAGCCAGCAACGCAGAACATAATTAATATAGTGCACAAGCATTTGCACAGACACAGGTGCACTCTCTTATTCCGCACTATCCATCCTATAGAACAGCAATCCTAACTTATCAATACGCACAACTATTAAATAGGCCTAAGATAAATCAGCTGATTCGTTTTCCTACAAGCGCCCCATGTAGTCCAACCGTAGCACTACGTAGCTTTAACAAGAAATGTAGTCAAACTAAGTTCAGCATCTCCTCACAGATGGCGCTACAAAGTTCGTAGCTCGTAGCCTCCTCGTAGCAGCCCTTTTATTGCTTACACGTGTCTCGTAGCGACATTCGTGACCTAAGACTTCAATACTACGGTCGAATGTACTAGGATAGCATAAATTGGTAGAAGAGTGAGTTGTTGATTTGGGGTCGTTTGGGGTAATGTCGTCATGTCCGTCAACGATTATCTTGTGGTGTGTCTCGAGTTGACAAAATTTTTAGAATAATGCTTGTACGTAAATGTAAAGAAAAATATCGTTACTAGAAATAAAAAATTAAATCAATTTTATTAATCCTCAAAGCTATTAAAAATCATAAACATGTTTTGTACTTTGGTTCTTTACGATCTGTAGCCGTAGCATTGGCGTAGCCGTCAGTCTGTTTCATTCAAGTTTCAAGTTCATAGCAGCGACAACGATTGCAACCAAAGACGTCGCTACTTGTGTCCACAGTACTAGGCGAGCATCTAAACAAGGATGTCTGGACTACGAAAGCTCTACAAAAGTTGCTATCATAGAGGAAGCACTCATGCAAAATCTTTTGTGTAGCCAGAACAAATATTTTTATTTAGCACGAGATAGTCTTTATTATGACAGCACTGTTCTTTTAACAGCAAAAAAAATAATTGGGAGGCTTGAGAGTATATTTTTGTAATAAATAAGTGGCGCCATCTATTCACTTTGAGCGTAACCTCACATCATGTTCTCATCCTTGTAGTTCTGCAAATAAAAATAGATGGCGTTCGTGTCCAAATTCAAACTTGCGCCGTCAGCAGTGACGGCAATTTGAGGGAGGTTGCAACTATCCAGTGGCAAGTACTAGGCTATCATGAACATTTAAGAGATGGTATTTTTACCCGACTAGTTGTGATAGAAAGTGAGTTTTTCCGTTGCTTGGAAGCGTGTGACGTCGACTGTGACGTTACCGATGCGGGAAGCCTTCAGTTCACCGGGAAAATGTACTAGGAGAGCATAAAGGGTTGGAAGTTGACGCTGAAAAGTTTTAAAGTTTTATCGGTATCGGTGGAAGTAGGGATTATTTATTGATAAGTGTTGCAGCTTAATTTTTGCAATTTATTATGAAACATTTTTATGTAATAGTGATTTTTTAATTTCAATAAAGTATTTTAATTTATGTTAACATTTTTCTGAATTTTATGATCCAAAATCTCACAGATGACAGAGTCTTTGAAAATAAGTGAAAGTTTGACGTCGTTTCAAGCACAGTATGACGTTTTCAGTGACGACCTCTATGTGAAAGGCTTCAGTTCTTCGGGAAAGTATACTAGGAAAGCATAAATTTCAAGAAGATTCCGTAAAACTTTTACTGAAAACTTTCATTTTTCAGTTCGGACCTCAAAAGCAACTGGAAGATTGACGTGTGAGGTACGAAAAGTGAGTTCGAAACTCAGATGATTAAAAATAAGAATAGGTGACCGCTTGAGTTTGTTAATCGAATCGTATGAAACACAAAAAATACGTTTTTATTCAGTGGCTAATATTTGTAAGTTATGATACACTTAAACTTTGCCCTTTTCTAGGGAATATGAATTAACATTTTTAACTATCAATTTACTCTTAAAAATATTTTAATTTTAACTCACAGTATTATTTATTTTTTTACATAAAAACATCAGGAAAATGGTACCGAAAGTTGTCCCTTCAGTGACAATGACGTAATCGTTGCGGGACGCGTCAGCAAAGCGGGAAAATGTACTAGGGCAGCATAAACTCTAGCGGGTTGTCGTAGCAACGAAGGCTGTAGTGTGACGTTGAATGTGACGTCTACGATAATGGAGGCTTCAGTGTTCCGATACAAAGTACTAGGCAAACATAGGCTATCAGAAGTAGTTATTTCAGTAGAACCTGAAAGGTTGTTATTTTGTAGCAACGGGGGTTTTGTATTTGTGACGTTGGACGTGACGTTTGCGTTGACGGAGGCTTCAGCAAAGTACTAGGAAAATATAAGCTGTCAGTAGTAGTTATTCCAGTAGAACCTGAAAAATTTCGTCATGAATAGAGTTATAATAATTCGTTATATTACTTAAATACTATAATATACCTGCAATTTTGGGATTTTAAAGGTGTGTATTTGCAAAAGAATATTACAAGACCAGTAAAACAAAAATTACATTATGAGCCCATTGCCTACGGCTGCAACGTTGCTACAGTTGCTACGTTGCTATAGTTACTACGTTGACGTTGCTACAGCCGTTGCTACGATATTCGTAGCCATGTCAGCCGTGCTACGTGACGTCGGGCGTGACGTTTTCAAAAGGAAATGTTTCAGGATCTGCAGAATGATGGACTAGGGCTACATATGTATCAAAGAGGTTGATAAAGCAATTCTGCCTAGTTTTCATGATAACTTTAAGTTGTATTATATTTAAAGTCACGCTCAAAAGAGTAGTATTTATCATCAGGTTAAGGAGACAATAATCAAATAACCATATTATTTAAATAAAGATAAATAATTTTTCGTTTTTTTAGCACTTTTATCCAAAACAAATATTTTATTTATATTTCTTTGTATAAGTCGTTTTAAAATATTTTTTTAAAATGTAAAAAAGTTGATAAAAGCGGCCAAAAATAATCGCGCTTTTACCGCGAAACCATATTTTTTTTGTGAACTGAAGCTTTCATATACGAGACAAGGATACAGCCATAGCGTGAGAAAACCATTCAATTGAAAGGCTGCTGAAATATAACCGCTTGAAAACGTATACTATCCTGGTATATTTTGTCGGGATACTGAAGCCTGTGCTCCTGAGCTCGTGGCTAAGTCAAAGCCGCGCGGATCGATCGATCATAAGGTTAAGCAACGCTTGACGCGGTCGGTCCGTGGATGGGTGAC
>NWSH02000505.1:13094088-13112487 GCA_002382865.2 Heliothis virescens
GGCCTGGATGCTAACCTAAAGATACTCCGGCACCATTTCATTTTATAAAAATAAAAACCCAAACTCCATCTATGATTTTAAATGATAATTACTAAGCCTGACACTATTGTCACAAATTTCACATGTTTGAAACGTCATAAAATATCTTACCGACCTGTACTTACGGAATTTCTATAGAATTTCGGGTTTCACGATTTCGGGTATCACGATTTTGGGTTTCACGATTTCGGGTTTCACATTTCGGTCACGTGATACCTGTCGCGAGTTTATATATTTTTCCCCATACAAAAAGTGCTCAACGCCGCTAAAGAAGTTTTCACTTCAAAAAGTTTCTTTGGGAAAGTTGTTTGTAATCATGGGTAGAATCACGTGTTCAAGTATCGGTCACTAATTACCAGTCACCCTGTATATAGATAGAAGATAGATATAGATTCGTAACGTATTATTTCATATTACAAGTATAACTGTTACAGATTACGATACTTGTCTGTTATTTTTAGCACAGCACTACAAATATAAAGCGATGACATGACATGAAACATGAAATGACATAACCTTGTAATAGCGCAGTATAGATTTAGAAAAATATTGTTTACCAAATTATTTGATACTCAGTTTGGCACAAAATTATAACATTCATTGATTATTGATATAATAATGTTGTTTTAATGCTCATCAATTTTTAAAACGGTAAACAATCAGCAACAATATTTTTTTATCGTAACTGCAACGCCATTACAAAGTTACGTCGTCAGTTCAATCGCGATGTGTCAGAAACGCATTCTCTGAGCGGCCGAACTTAAGTATAGAACGTGATTGGAACGGTAGATTTCTGAGATCAATTGGATCATTTTTCAATTTTTCAAAACATTTTCAAAATATAAAATCAGGAACAAAAAGATGTTTTACATTTGAATATATTTTTAACAACACAGACAGCAATTAATTTCACTGAGTTCACTGACCGGTGGTTGCTAAGTGACGTCGGCAGTGACGTAACAGATGTTGGATGTTTCAGGTTTTAAAAGAAAAGTACTAGGGTAGCATAAGCTTAAAGAGACTTTACAGCAGCTGCAAGTTGCGCGCCAAATAAGGAGTCTGCATTTTCATAACCTATGTTTATAATATATTATTAAGGCAAAAATACAATTATTGATCATTTATTTATTTAGAATTTTTTGTAGCGCTTGTTCAACCATTATAACCCAGACAATTTGAGTTGCTTGGTGACGTTCAAAATATGACACAACAGGTGAGAGATGTTTCAGCATTTAAATGTAAAGTACTAGGGCCGCATTAGACTGTGAGAGGTATCTAGATAGATCCATCTGTTCAAATAGCGCGCCAAAAGTTGATGTTAAGTCTTAGTTTTAAGGAAAAAGCTGGAAATATGTCTAATACAGAATAAAAGTTTTAAAAAAAGTTTTACTCTATTTCATATTATCAATTGTAGGTAATTATAAAGTATGTTTTGCTGTATAAAGCAGTGAAGGTGCCATTCACTATTAACCATTTAGATATAAAAAAAACTTCTCCAATCTCTGATGATGAAACTATTCTTTCATACAGAATTAATTTCCAAATATTTATGGAAATAAAAGAAACCTTTTCCAAATGTATTTCCAATGTATATTTGAATTAATTTAATAAAAGTAAAATGTGAATCAAGACTTTCACTTTCAGTTGCCAAGTGACGTCGTCAGTGACGTAATATTTCCGATTTTAAAATTTTAGAACGAGGACTGCATAAATGCATAGAAGGGTACTTTATACCACTGAGTTGCGCGCCAAATACTAGAACTGTTTTTGGCCAAAAACTATTATTTTGCAAGAAATTCCTTATTTTATGGCTAACATCATCTGTGTCAATTTGATTACGAGATTTAGGTTTATGAGATACAGCCTGATAATAAATAGATCGATGAAAGTGAAATCTTTAGTCAGTTATGGGGGTCCCTCCCGCTTTACCCTTCGGGTATGGAACCCTAAAAAGACATCAATCTAGAAAAGCAATAAAAATGGGGTATAAAAAATAACACATCACACTTTGTAAGTTTTGCTCATTTATTTGAATATTACAAATGTAAAACCCTTACTTAAGTTTCTTACAGTACTTTTTAGAACTTTTTACAGTCTACAAGAAGTTGCTTCTGAACTGTAAGATACACTTTCGTAAGATATACTCCGGGTAAGGATGCTTTGGGGGACGCTTCTTAGATGAGTTACAAGGGTAACATCCAAGGATAGCATGCAGACGGAGTTTTTGGGGACGTAAGTTTGAACTCTCAGTATCTAAGTCCTCAAACTGAAGGTGGGAAGAGTTACATAGCACCAGTCGATCGACCAGTTGGGGGAGGCGGCAAATCCGAGCTACTAGGGTAACATATACGTGAAGAGTGAAAGGAAAAGTTTTCCGGTTGTGAAACTTGGGAGTAACTTTGAAAGTTCAGTGGTATAATAGCTGAAATTCAAAAGTAATTCTAAATTTACCGCAAACATCATTAAAGAGTGACCTTTTATGATAAGCTTAAAGACGTAAGTATATCCAACCCACACCGTATATAACATCAAGTTTTTAATTTTAAATGGATTGTTCCGAAACCACCATATTGTTTTCCTTAGTGACGTCATAAAGTGACGCCATCATGCGTGGCATCGAAACCGAGGTTTTAAACTACGGTCGGAAGCACTAGGAACACATAAAATTAAAGCACATAGGCACTTCGACGAAAGCGCGGTAGAAACTAAGTTATCCATTATCCGACTGGACTATAACTAAAAATTCTGTCATGAGATGCAAGGCTAAACTGTGGTTTATTTTTTCTTTCAATACTCATTAATTAATTTGTTGTATTATAATAAATACAAGTGTTAATACATTAAACTCAAATAACAACAAATCTCGTGAGCTTTTCCTGTACTACAAACACATCGTAATTCCACAACCATCAAATAGATGGCGCTACTGTGCACGTAGTTCGTAACCAAGCACTCGTGACGCAGCAGATGACGCCATTGCCGGAGTCTACAGGATTCTGGCACCAAGTACTAGGGTAGAATAAGCTTTAAGAGGGATGAATTGAAAGTTTCGCTGCTACGGAAACGGTGCCAACGTAAACAAATAACTTATCATAAGTTCAGCAACCGATGCAAGGTTTCTGAAATTAATGTTCAATTTGTAATCTGAATTCATGTACACACTTTAATTAAATATATGTATGAACGTACTATGTTTCTAACCAGATCATTTACTTTGTAGTGGCTCTCTACTACTGAAGATTATCCGTCAATTCAGCGATTTGTCTTATCCTGTGCCAAAAAATTCAAAAAAAGAAACAAGTCTTCAATAATGGCAATACTCAGTAACTCTCTATGAGATCGATGTTGTAAGTGATTTATTCGTGAGAAAAAACAATAAAACAAAAACAGTAAACACTGACAGAAACGGAGACAGCTATCCATGAAGGACTCAAACCTCTAATAAACAAAGGAGAGATGATTGATTGATAAAACAATGGCGCCACGCGCTGGGAAAAGCTCCAATATTCAAGTACTAGGAAAACATGACTATAGAAGCAGTTGGCAAAAACTTAATATGCGTAAAACTATTGCAAAAGCATTGTTTTGGCTCAAAATAATGTTTTTATTTTATGTGTAGAAAGCCTTTCCCAAGTGTTATTTTCCTGTTTTTGTATAATGATTCTTTATTTTTGAAATTATAAAAGAAGTACTAACATTGGAACTAGAAACCGTCAACAACTTAAAAAATAATGAATGATATACTTCTTAAGTAAAATAGGAAATTCGAAACAAATATGAAGTTACGAAAAAAGCCCAAGAATAAAAATCTCTGTGGTTTTATCAGGGTACTAAACTGTACATCTGTTTCCATTTCTATTACCTAGATGGCGTCACTTCGCGGTGTGGCGCTGCACGGCAAATGGGGGACATTTTGCTGGCTTGTACCAGGATAGCATACGTTTAAAAGAGATTGTGGAAGCTCTGTTTTGAAAGTAAAAGTGGAAAATACACACTCAAAATCGAATGTTTTACTTTGAAATATGGTATGTACCTTCAGTTAAAGTATGAAATTAAATAGAAATTGGTAAGTTGGAATACATTATATATTTGTAAAATAAAATAAGTAAAGTGTATTTTTTTAACGCATGTATTAACTTCTATGGGTATACAAGAAAACCTTAGCAACGTATGTCGTATAGCGACCGTGGCGTCGCGACGACCCCGACCCTGACAACGGCGCGTCGAACCTTCAGCATACCGACCAAAGGTACTAGGACAACATGAATTCAAAGAGATCGAGCTACAGCTAGTTTCCAACGCTTCAGTGAAAACTCCCGGAGCCCGGGATAAGGGGACGGATAAGCGGAAAACTAATTCGCGCCTGGCTAATAGATTTCTGGAAATCCCGATTAGAGCGGAAAATGTCTACTTTGTACCAGGCGATTATAAGTGCAGGAGGGTATTGTAGAAATGCTATGAGACGGTGAGGAAAAGGGAAAGTTGCTTAGGGGGTGGAGCTTTGAGAGAGAGATAGCTAGAAAGGACAACATTAAGGGTGGCAGACACGTGGCAGGGGTGTTTTGTTTACTAACACACGTTCGTAGAAAACATGTGCGTTACTTATACAAAACAAAAACAAAATTAACTCGTTATGATGGTATTAGTAAACTTACTTATTTAAACAATATTTTTCAGTCATTAATAGTCCTTTTATCAAAATTCGTAAACGTTATTGTTGTAAAAATATTATAATAGCGCTATCTTATCCTACTTAACCACCACGCATGCGCGCCAAAATCATCACAATCTCTAAGCAACTTGTTTTGAATGAGTTCAATAACCCGAACAAAATTCAATAATATCTTGCAAGTGAACAAAAAGGTTTAAAAAGCTGTTTTAATTAATTTGTACAGTGATAAGAAAGAATGCTATACGCGGGAGGTATTTAAAAGGCGGAACATTTACGAAGCGTTGGGCGCCACAACACATCATGAAGTCCTGCAGCCTTGACAATAGCGGGCGGCACGTGGCCTCAAATAATTGAAGGGCTATCGAATGCGAGGCATTGAGCGCTCCGGTCAACTGTACCAGGAAAGCATAACAGTTAAGTGATCGAATTGGGATATTCCCGCCAAAGGATCCTTTTTCATAGACGTTTCGTAGTGTTCGTAGCAACTACGCGAAATTCGAAAATTCGTAGCAACGAAAATGCTACACGACGAAGAATCGAATGTTCAGGTTAAAAATACTAGGACGGTATGATGTAAGTGGAGGCTAAGGAAAATTGAAAACTTTTTGTCGTAGAAGTTTTTGTTGTTGGTAGTTAGTCCGAAGATAAAAATAAAGTTTTCCTTTGAAAGGTTTTTCCTTTTTCGATGAATTTTTTTTTTGCAAATAGAGGAATTTTATGTATTCGTCGAATTTAATGTCAGATGAAAGCATAAATAAAACACTGATACCAAAGATGATGCTGAGATAATTAATAAGAAAAGACACCCTAAAATAAACGATATACATTTACATACATTACATTTATTTAAAAATACAACATAAAAACCATTTTGCAATCTCTACCATATTTGAATAGGAATCATTTAAGCAGTCAAGAATTGCAGGGGTGGTTCTCGCATTCAAGTTGAACGTAGGGGTTGAAATAAGGGTTGGAATTACTAGGGTAGCATAAGATACGAAAGCGTGGGCGGGTGGATTTCGCGCCCCTTTTTAGATGAAAGGGTAGCATAAAATAATAGATATATACGATTTAAACACCGTTGTATTTAATTCAACTTAAACAATTCTCAATAAATTAGAGAAATTATAAGATATTTTTTCCACCAATTAATGGTACTTTAAAAAGTTATAACAGGCAAGTTGAAGTAAATACAACTTAATGGCGTTAATCTCATTTTACCTCACTGTACAAAAACAATAAAGTTATGGTTAAAAGTATTTTGAAACATTTTTTATTACATCTTTTTTACTGTAATATGAAGTTGTAGATAGCACTTTGCACTACTTGTTGAATTGTTTACGCGGACCACGAAGGTGATATCTCTCCAACTTGGTTGTATGAAGCTTGTATGTATTCCATAGCAACCTGTTAGCACACCTGTCAGCAACTTGTCGTCAGTACACTGCTCCCTTTTACTAGGACTTCATCATAAAGTAGAAGATGGTTCAGAAGATAAGTTCATAAAGTTTGTTTATGATACAAGTTTGTGCAGGTCATCACAGAAAAATAAATTGCCGTGGACCTGTCCCGTACTTGCAAAAAGCGGATTTTTCATAACTTTAAAACATTGTGATGTCAGATAAATTATTATGTGAGTGAATTACAAGGGCGTTACAATTAGTGACTCAAAACTCATTAAATTCTAATTATTTTTCTGCAAAATATGCATCAAAAGAAATAAAATAAGTAGGAAAAACAAACAAAATAAATATTTTTTTAAAAAAGTAGGAAAAACATTAGAGTAAAATTTGTTTTTGATTTCAATGTTGCAAGAATTTGCTACGAACGACGACGCTGTCGTGTTTACGACAGCCACACTTGAAAATCCTCCGCTACAATCCTTGCAACCTGTGGCGCACCTGATAGCAACTTGTCGGCTGTCCTCTGCTCACAGTTACTAGGAGTACAACATAGCTAAGGAGATAGTTAATAACTACTTTTTGTAAAGAGAAGTCTTTTGTTGAGGCACTCAATTTCTAATAGTTCGTGATGACTCAAAACAGCTTATTTATCTAGTTTTACAGCTATTAGCAAAAAAATCTCCAATTGGCGCTTACCACGTAGGAGTAAATGCAAGGGGTCAAAAACAGCCGCAATTGCTTCGAGAAAAAGATGGTACGGCCGTGCCGCTTTTTTTTGCTCGACTTGGTGGGGGCGGGGCACTGCCGTGCCCCCTGACGAATGGATTTTTAAAGGTTTTTAGTTATATTTGCATTGCTACGAATGATCGTTGAAACCTGTGGCGCACTTGTTAGCAGTTCATCATAAATCATCATCATCAAGTTCATCATAACTAAGGAGATAAATTGACAATATAAATTTCATAAAGTGAAGTCATTTTTGTTTCACTCGACACAGCTTCATTATTCAGATTTACAGCTATTAAAAAATGGATCTTGAGTCCTAAAACATATTTTATGGCTACTTGCATTTAGTATAAAAAACTATTTTTAATCTAGATTCCAGGTACGTTTGCTACTAGTATCGTAGCGCTACACGTAGCATCACATTTGAAAGGTATTCAGTTTGCGTTGCTACGAATGATGGTCGCAACCTGTGGCGCACCTGTTAGCAACTTGTCGGCTGTCCTCTGCTCACAGTTACTAGGAATTCATCATAACCAAGGAGATAAATCTGTATATATAAAAGAAAGTCGGGTTTGTTCAAACACTTATAACTCGAGATCTGCTGGACCGATTTTAATGGTTTTTAGTTCGTTGGATTCGTCTCCGCCCCGAATAACAGAATACATCTTAAAAACAATAAAAAAATACGAATATATAAAAAAAAAAGATTTTGCTTAAAACGCTCATTTTTTTCGTACCTGTCAAATACTGGGTTATTCTCAAACTGCCCCATTCTTTTGTTTAGCAAACTCGAACATCGATTCTCAAATGCATCCACGGCATTTTTATTTAGAAATAAATATTACAGTAAAAAGGTACTTTAAGTTTCATTTTGACCCACGGATACTTCAAATAGTAAATTATTTAAAATATTTTTATATCTCAATGTTCCCCACGTAAAAAGCAACGAAATATTAAAATACGAAAGTTTCATTTTTTTCCATAACATCTTGCTGAGGAACAGTCGGTATAAAAATGTTATGCGTCGTGACAACTGAATAAGATAGGTGGTTTATTCTTTTAAACATTGAGAACATCACTAAGGTTTCGTATTAAATATCGATGGACATTCAGCTAAGTAGTAGGGAATCATAACTGAATTGGAAGAAAATGCATAACCGACTAACCTTAGCGAAATAATGGGCAAAAATAAAAATAAAGGGTTGAAATTGAATCGTTATTAGTTACGACAAGATGCAATCCAAATATCATATTTATTTTTATAATTCTTTGAAGAAAACGTGTGGAGCAATTTGACAACTAACCCATTGTATTATTTGTTTTTGGAAATACAAAATTCTTTTTCAATTTTAAGGACGTGAGGCAAATTGGGAAACGCATTAATTTAATGTTTTTGTCGTGGGTGGATGACTTTGGGAATACTTCATGGATGAAAATGAGAATAAGCCAAATACTTACTGTCAGTAATGATTGACATTTGTACATGCGTTCAGAAATTAAAAAGGGTGAATAAACTATTTGTCTGTTTGTTTTTTTTAATCAGTTAGAAGTTCCTCAAATATTTGTAAAAATAATTTACAAAATGCGGCCGCACCAAAAAGTAAAGTACTAGGATTGCATAAATTTCCTGAGTACAAACCAACCACGGGATCTCGATGCAGGGACCGCATACTCACGGGATCCCAGTGCAACTGCTCACCAAGTACAGACGTCAGCACATAAAGTTACCACAATCTGTCAAATTTCTGCAATAGATTTTCAACCCTATTACAATGGAGGTAAAGAAAGAAAGAAAAACTATTTATTCGCAATCAAAAATGACGCATACAAAATGTACTATGACAACACGAAAAAATAAAATAAAATACACATACAATATTGGACGTGACACAGATTATACGTAGGTATAAATTGCGTCATTTTTGCGCGAAAGGGTCAGCGCTCAGCATTATGCTGTGTTCGCACTCGAAAACGCGAGACAACAGCGCTGGTTTTCAGCGCTGACCCGCGCGTCCTTACCTCGGGACCACAAACAAGGTCCGAGGCAACAACGGACACATACGTTGTCTCAGCCTGGGGCATGCAAAAACATTATAAATTATTTACATAAAAAGTAACAAACAAAAAATAAAAATAAAGAAACTATATATACAGGTAACCGAAAAAAGTAAATAAATACAAAAAATAATATACTTACTACATAAATTTCTATACGAGAATGTGTTTAACAATAACAATAAATAAGGAGCATTTCTGAACTATACCCTATTGATCATTAGACTGGGCGGTACACGCTAGAGTCTCGACCTGGTCGAGGAGGTAATGCGTTAGATGTTCAGCATTCGGTAAAATATTTGACAGAATTCGTATACCGTTGACCCTAGCTGTCGTCGACTTAACCCAGACATCCACTGAAGTTCTAATACTCCTCAAGAAACGTCTGCAACAACTTGGTGAGACGGTAGCACCATAAACTGGCGATAAAGACAGTAGGCTACATGTCGTAAAATTGTAACTGCTACGAAGAACATCTTGTCTCACATGCTTCGTAACTTAAACCAACCAGAACTGTGCAATGTGCTAAACTGATGAACAATTTGATTTACGCCACAATACTCAAAGAAAAAATCAAAGGGGGGAAAGTTCTGATTCCGATGGTCCAAACCGACATGCCATTTGAGTTTAAACAGCTTGAATTTCCGATCTGTCTTGCCATCACTGTAAATAAGTCACTCAAGGGTCGGACCTTCCGTGTTATTTGTTTTCGCGTCTAAAAATCAAAAATGTAGTCTATTACAAGGTGCTACAATAAATGGCAAATAAAGAATCATTGAATAATTATAAATATATTTTTAATATGACCATGTGATATTGCCTTTAAGGCGGAACAAAGTTCGCCGGGTCAGCTAGTTAATAATATAAGTTCTCATAAAGCGAAGTTATTTTTGTGTCACTCGACACAGCTTCATTATTTAGAGCCATCTTTTATGGCTACTTGTATTTAGTATAAAAACGGTTTTTACCCTACATTCTAGTGCTACGTTTGCTACGAATATCGTAGCACTACACGTAGCCGCACATTTGAAAGGTTTTCAGTTTGCGTTGCTACGAATGATCGTGGCAACCTGTGGCGCACTTGTTAGCGACTTGTCGGCTGTCCTCTGCGCAAAGTTACTAGGAATCCATCATAACTAAGGAGGTGGTTAATAACTAGTTTTTATAAAGTTTTTTTTGTTGCACACAATTCTAATATGATTTGTGACTCAAAACAGATTATCTAGAATTATTTAGATTTACAGCTATTAAAAAAGGTACTCCGTCATTCCTATTTTGAAAATAGGAAAGATAATAGGATAATAGGAATAAATAAGTAGTTATTATATTCTTTTAAGAAAGAACATTAAGTTTAAAATTACCTGAGTACCTTAGATTATATTCAGTGCGAAAATGATTTTTTATTCTGTCTTAGATTCTGGTGCTACTTTTTCCACAAATACCCTAACGTCTATCACGTAGCATGCATCATATTCGAAAGGTTTTCTTTCTGTTTACGCTGTGCTACAAACGACGCTCACAACATGTGGCGCACCTGTTAGCAACTTGTCGGCTATCCTATTAGGTGTCCATCATAACTAAGGAGATAGTTCTCAGTTTCTCTAAAGTGAAGTTGCATAATATATTGTTGGGCACTCGATAATTTGTGACTCTAAACTGTCTATTATCTAGAATCCTTATTTCTATTCGGATTTTACCGTGATTTTACTGTAATTTTTTCATAAAAAATGTGGTTATAAATATCGCGATTACTTATATTTATAAGAAAAACTTTTAAAATCCAGGTGGTTCCAGTTCTATGTTTGCTGTAAATATCGTGGCACAAAACGTAGCGCCACATTAGAAACATTTTCAGTTGCGCTGCTGAATGAATAGTGGTTGCAACCTGTGGCGCACCTGTTAGCAACTTGTCGGCTGTCCTTAGTTCTTGGTTACTGGGAGTCCATCATAACTGAATAGATAGGTAACAATATGTTGCTCAATTTCACCAGTAGCCCCTAAGTTACGGTATCCCCCCTAAAGGGGTTTGGGGGACCGTTAGAAGACGGTTTCGTTTTCACCAACCTTTAGGGGTCAGAATGTCGGTGAAACAAGATGTTATTTAATGTCTGGTCAAAGGGAGAAGTTGTGGCAATCTTGGTGGGCATGACTCTTTAAAGTTGTGTTGGTAAAACGGAAGAGTAAGAATAAGTGAAAGTGTCCCTATATTCCAATGCTGCGTTTGCTATGAATATCGTAGCACGACACGTAGCACCACATTAGAAACATTTTCAGTTGCGCTGCTGAATGTCTTCTTCCTACAAACAATGATGGTGCCAACCTGTGGCGCACCTGTTAGCAACTTGTCGGCTGTCCTCTGCTCACAGTTACTAGGAGTACATCATAGCCAAGGAGATGATCGACAGTTAAAGTTTTTATAAAGTGAAGTTTAAAGCAGGCCTGATTCTTTTCGTTATTATGAAAAAATAAATGGTAATATCGCGATTTTAGGAACCATTTTTTATTTCTACTTGGTACCTGCGTTTCCAGTGAAAAACGTTCTTTAATCTACATTCCATTGCTTCGTTTGCTACGAATATCGCAGCACTACACGTAGTATCACATTTGAAAGATTTTCAGTTTGCGTTGCGTTGCTACCATGGAGTAAGGAAATATAGGTTGCTACGAATGATCGTCGCAACCTGTGGCGCACCTGTTAGCAACTTGTCGGCTGACCTCTGCTCACAGTTACTAGGAGTGCATTGTAACTGAGGAGATAGATCTATCGTAACAGTGTAAAGTTTTGTAGGGAACGTGCAATGTGCTATAACTATAGATGGCAGCACTTATGCGACAGCAGAGACACTATGCGGACAGTAAAGAAACTTCTAATCTAATTATGAATTTGTGATTCGGAACTGGCTAAACATCTAGATTTATAGCTATTCAATATTTCTTGATTCCTATAACCTATAACTATAACGTTTGCTACGAATATCATACTACTACACGTAGCAACATATTAAAAAAAATCTGTTTGCGCTGCTACGAATGATCGTCGCAACCTGTGGCGCACCTGTTAGCAACTTGTCGACTGTCCTTTGCTCTTAATTACTAGGATTCCATCATAACTAAGGAGAGAGACCTAACGTAACAATAAGTTTTTATAGGGAAAGTGCAATAACATGGCAATAACTATACTATGCATGTATATAGGTGGCAGCAGTGATGCGACAGCAGAGAGATAAAGAAATAGAGCAAGATCCCAGGGCCACCAGACGTCATGTATTTTCTGACGAAGGAAATGTGGACGATTGAGTAGTGTATGTATTCCGTAGCAACCTGTTAGCACACCTGTCAGCAACTTGTCGTCAGTACACTGCTCCCTGTTACTAGGACTTCATCATAAAGCAAAAGATGGTTCAGAACGTATAACTTCTAAACCAATTATGAATTTGAACTCAAAACTGGCTACAGTGCCACCCAAGCTTTTGTGCAGATCACAACTGTCAGTTTCCAAGGGACGACTGACTTATTTGTACTGACTGACAGGATCGCTTACCTGCAACAAAAAACGGTCAGACCATAATTATCTAGATTTACCCCTGTACAAAAATATATCCTGATTCCTGTAACCATCTCTGATGGGTTATTAATCCGTTTTTTAATCTAGATTCCAGCGCTACGTCTGCTACGAATATCAACACTTATGCCAGCCACAGCAGAGACATTATGCGGACAGTAGACAGAAGAAATTTCTTATATAATTAAGAATTTGTGACTGAAAACTGGCAAATTCTAGATTTAAAGCTAATCAAAAATTCTGAAAAATTATTCCTGATTGTTATCAACAGCCAAAACATTACATCATATTGATTATCTGATTGTTATTTATGGAAATTTGTATAAAATAACGTTTTAAAGGACAATGGGCAAGTTCTATGGGATTTGGTACCACCTCCAACAGTAATGTGTGATACATCATTAGAAACGTATTTACGTGAAGAATCATAAAAACAATGGGGCTTGTCTCAATTAGTTGTCCGATCCGAGTAATCATTGAAATTGATTCGACAGAAAATCAGCATGTCATCTAAATACACAAATGCATTATAAGGAATATGTCACCAATATAATCACTTTAAACTCAGTTAATAGACATCTTTTAATCTTTAATATACACGTTATTATAATCTATAGGTTTTCAATACACCATGGAGTCAAACTACAGTCACACCATCATCAACCGATTTGACAATAGTTCAAACGTACACATCATTATATGTTTCGTTTTTTCGGAAGGAAATCATCAATACTCAGCTCTCCTACACTAAGGGGAGCACGACAGAGTGTTCAATTCTATACATCAATATAAATGGTATTAAATACCTACTGAAAGGCTTTCATCAAATACATATGCATAGTTGTGCATGAGCTGCAAAGGTTTCCATAGTTTCTTTTAATACAGTCGGTAGGCAAACGTTCAAAAATGGGCACATTCTTGTTTTTTTTTACGCTTATCGGATTTTATTCGATATAGTTTGAATTCAAGAACTGCATCTACGTTGACGACTTAGCGATCATTGCACGTTATATTAGTCGATGTCACGCAAATTGGACAAGGATTAGAGACTAGTCGCTATGGTAAATATTTTTTGCCTTGCCAAGACCTACGCAATGGTACTACAACCAGCACTGTTGGACGGGGGTACCAAAACGCCCATTGTCCTTTAGATGGAGTCTAGATTAAATGTAGAAGTGGTGCTACGTTAGCTACGAATATCGTAACACTACATCTAGCTCCACATTTGAAAGAGTTTCACTTTGCGTTGCGTTGCTGCCATGGAGGAAGGAAATATTAGGTTGTTACGAATCGTCACAACCTGGCGCACCTGTTAGCAACTTGTCGGCTGTCCTTTGCTCTTAGTTACTAGGAGTCCATCGTAGCTGAGGAGATAGTTGTTAATTAAAGTTTTTTTTAATGTAGTCTTAACAATGAAAACAAATTATTTTAGGGAACGTGCTATAACTATAGGTGGCAGCACTAATCCGACAGCAGAGACACTATGCGGTCAGTAAAAGAAACTTCTAATCTAATTATGATTTTGTGATTTGGAACTGGCTAAATATCTAACTAGGTTTATACCTATTTAATGTATCTTGATTCCTATAACCACAGTTTAAATATAGATCAGTTGGTAAGCTACCTAATAACTTTCGTAACATCACACTCACACACGCACGCGTATAATATCATACTACTACACGTAGTATATTGCAAAAAACAGTTTGCGTTGCTACGAATGATCGTCGCAACCTGTGGCGCACCTGTTAGCAACTTGTCGGCTGACCTCTGCCCACAGTTACTAGGAGTACATCATAATTGAGCAGGTGGATCTATCTTAACAATATATTTATTTAAAGGAGGCAGAAGGCAGCACTTATGCGACAGCAGAGACACTATACGGACAGTAAAATAAACTTTAATCTGATGAATCTGTTGCTGTCAACAATGTAAACAAGAATAAAAATTATTTTTGAAAATGTCTGAGGTATTTCCAAAACCAGCCAAAAGCCTAAACTTTTGAATTTTTATCCACTTTTACTTTTTGTCACAAAAACATGCTATGTGAATAAAACTAGATTTACACCTATTCAAAATTGTACGTGCTGTGCTGTAGATATCTATTTTCAATAATTAAATTTAAATCTATCTTAGGTCCCACATTTGCTACGAATATGTTAGCAACACCATTGAAAGGCTTTCAATTTAAGCTGCTACCAAATTGCTACGAACATTGTCTATCATGGTAATCTGAGTACGAACAACTCAAGTATCCTCCGCAACCTGTGGCACACCTGTTAGCAACTTGTCGGCAGTGCACTGGTCATAGTTACTAGGAGAACATCATAATCGAGGATATGGTTTGTCACTTGTTCGGCATGTATGTTTTGGAGTGGTATTTTCTCCCGTGTTACAAATAACAGCAACGTTTGCAGCAAACCTGTGGCGCACCTGTTCGCAACTTGTCGTCATTGCACTGCTCGTTATTACTAGGAGCCCATAATAATCAAGGATATGGTTCGGAATGTATGTTTTTGAGCCAGTGTTCTTGTGTACAAACATGAACAACAACAACGTTCGTAGCAAGCAACCTGTTGTTAGCACACCCGTTGTAGCAACCTGTCCTCAGTGCAAGCCTCATAGATACCAGGAGAGCATGATGTGAAAGAGTTGATTAAACTTGAAGAATTTGCATGTTTGTGTTTTCGTGGAAGTGTAAGAAACAGAAGAAAGTAATTTCCGACTGTCGACATTGCAAAGTTAAACAACAAAAAGCAAAAACTACTGATAAAGACGTTTATTTCTGAGCGTGACTACAATAAGTTGAGATATGATTTAAAAATAATTAGAAATATTTTTTTCATCAAAAAAGTCAATTCAATGTACAGTTTGAAAAATGAGAAATCCAAAAATAACTAAAATTTATTAACGCAAAAAAATACAGTTTCAACTTCATTTCGAAATATCCCGCAACAAATATGGCTACGAAAACCGTAGCGTTACACCGGCGTAGCATAAAATAAGCGTAGCAAAACATTTTCATTTGACAACCACCCACGGCCGTGGCCTCGGGGATTGCCCTCGACCGCACAAAAATGACTCAACACTCCGGTCAAACGTACTAGGGTAGCAGAAAGCTTAAGGGATGAAAATATTGCCTTCTCACTTCATTGTACTCTGTCCCACCCTCTCGGAAACCCACCCCATCCCCTACGTTTTCCATGAATGAAAATTGGAAAGAGATGGATAATCTCAGTTATGTGTAGCATCTATTCAGTTATGGTAATTTACGATACTACGATGTAGTGTAAAGTGGTTTGAGGTTCATTGATGAAATCCTACAGGATCTGCTGCGATACAATAACATTCTTGAAATACATTTGTTTGTAGTAGGTGTAAGAATAACAATTTTTTTATATAGAAATAACGTAAGGGGACGTTTGTCAAATAACCGATATCGATGATGATGTCTCATGATTTTTTATCAAAATACATTACACTAAATTCACCCCAAGCTTTTGATTTTATTTAACAGATTTCTTTGAGATAGAACGTAACTTTACTACAATTTGAAAACGAAGTTGAACTAGAGACATCTACCGGGGGGCGTGGGAACTACAAAACTGTCCACTCGCTGTGCAAGCGTGTCGTCACTGTTCATTCGACTCGGAGTATATATCTAGTCGTCACCGCAAGAGCGGCGACACTATCGCTTTTGCAAACTAAAATTCTATTTATTAAATTTGAAAAAGCACACATTTTAAGAACATATTAATTCCAAATAATAATATACTATGTTAATATGAAAGTGATAAATATAATATGTATGTCACTGTTTAAGTACGAATTATAGTAAATTCTCAGAAATAAAATTTTAAAATAGAGACACATAAAATCAAATCCATGACAGTCCACGCTGACGATATAACTTGGTGACTATGGCTACGCCGTAGCCTGCCGCTACGCGTGGTTCGTAGCACCGTAGCGACGACCCCCGTGGTTACGTAGCCGACAAGTTTCAGAGCTTTGGTCAAAAGTACTAGGGTAGAATAAGCTGTTAAGGGTTGCTTTGTTCAAAAGTTCGGTGAAAGTGAAAGCTCTGTATAGTGGCGGTTATTCCAATAATTTTACCATCCAATTTTATAAATTAAGGAATAAATAGATTTTCTGTTATCAGTTATTTAATGATTGGATGTTAATTAAAATAGTTTTTCTTTCATACATAAATTATTTCATTTGGTAATTTCAAAATACATTTCTAGCAGAAACTAGTAATTTTTGACATCACAAAAATTACTATAAAGAAAAACTTACATATATGGAGTTTATCATCTTAAATAAAATAAAACATTGTTAACAACTTTTAAACAATTATAATTCAATGGTTGTTGTTTCATGTATTTCAAGTTTTCTCCTTTTTCTTTCGACGTCGACGTCACGTATGACGTCACGTTACCCGTAGAAACGAGCCGAAGGTTTCAGCGCTCGGCGAAAAAGTACTAGGGTAGAATAAATTGCCCAGAGATCGAACGTCCGTGGCGAGATTGTTATGATAACTGAAAATGCTGAATCGGAGCCACTCTCGACAAACAAATATCATTAAGCACGTATTTATAACATGAAATTAAATAATGATTTTGTTTTAAAAATATTTTCTGCAATCTATTTATGAACATGAGGTACGTTTAAATCCATTCACTAAAATCCATTAAAATAAAAATCTTGAATGTTTTAAATTATGTGAATTGGCCCATAATATGAACAGTTTTCAATTCAGATAAAAATATGAATATTTTTATTTATTGGTACACAATCTATCTATAATACATAATTGTAAGAGTTAAGTAAAAAAAACTTAAAACTAAAAACTAATATTAAAAGGCGTCGAAAAATTCCTCGTCATATGAATTTAAAATAAATAAAATAAAATAAAAAATAAAATATGAATTGAAAAAAATATTGGCCACTTTAAACTTAAAGGGTAAACAAAAATAACATGAGCCTGTTTTACCGGTAAAGATTTCCACAAAATCTAAAATTTGATTCACAGTTGAATTATTTTCCGAAAACATGTTCCAAACTTCCGTACTTCCGTAGGTGGCAAAACCTTCGCACTACGTTGACAGATGGCTCACTAACGAGTTCAGTCTTCTACTGATAGATGGCGCTTTTCGACATTGAATGAAAAAGCCTGGTATCTGGTATTTATTACTTTTTGAAACTACGAGCGCCATTTCAGCGATTTACTATAATGTACTAGGGTAACATAAAACCGTTAGAGGTTTCCATTATATTATTAATCCTGAAAGTTTTGAAACTGTGACAAATACAAGAGAAACTTTTGTAATCATAGTTTAGTTTAATAAAAACATTTTTATAAAAAACATATCATAAAAAGTGTTTCTTCGGGTATTCATTCGTGGAATTTAAGTTATTGTTATCAAAGTTCTTAATTTTATCAATAAAATTTAAATTCAAGCATTGAAAAACCATTCACAGTTTTATTAGTAAAAACTGTAATTATAATTAGTTATAAAGTGTCTCAATAAATAGTCATAATGTGTCAACTTCCAAGGAATCATCAGTAAAAGTGAATAATAATTAAACACCCACACAGTTCCATTACTCTATTTATTCCAAGGCGTATAGACAGATGGCGCTACGCAGCTTATTTGCTACGAGGTAGCTCGTAGCACTTGCCACGAAAAGTGTGCCTGAAAAATGTACAACGGTAATAAAATCTCATAGAATACCTTCGTGCATTTCATGCCCCCTCTAAAGAAGTATTTTGTGAAAGCGAAGATTTTAATAAAATACCAAGTTTAATATTTCTGTTATATTTTTAAGGATTCAATTTCTTTTATTTTCTATGTCCAATATATGAATCCTTTTCCTTTAGCTACTTGAAGACTCACTACACTCATTACACAATAAATATGTGAGTTCTCAAAAACAAATAG
>NWSH02000505.1:13119852-13139572 GCA_002382865.2 Heliothis virescens
GTTCAGTTTAGAGGCAAATTGGGTTAAAATGCCGAATAATGTTCAGTTTTTTTTTGATTTTATATTTGTAATTTGATATTTTGGGTTTATTTTTTAAGATAGAGTGAAGAGCACGTGGCTAAGTCAAAGCCGCGCGGATCAATAGACCAAGGTTAAGCCAATGTTGGGGTAGTCAGAAGCCAGAAAGTCTGACAACGAGTCTTACCAAGGGGTGCCAGGTTGCCCGGTAACTGGGTTGTAGAGGTCAGACAGGCAGTCGCTCCATGTAAAACACTGGTTCTCAGCTGCATCCGGTTAGACTGGAAGCCGACCCCAACGTAGTTGGGAAAAGGCTAGGCAGATGATGAATTTTAAGATAAAGTTCATAGCTAGGTAACAGTCGCCACGGATCAATTGACCATAAGGTTAAGCAAATGTTGGCGGGGTCGATATGTGGATGGGTGAGCATTTTGCCATGACACGATAAATTGGTTTCAGCTGTCATTTGAATATCTTTGATAATAGTTTGGGAAAAGGCTAGGTAGATGATGAGGGTGTATCTTTTAGATAGAAAAGTTTACTTCATTTGGGCAACGAGGATGGACGGAAAGTTTTGCTCTCCATAGTTCGTTCAATTTAAGTACGATAATATTTTAATACCTTAATGAACTTTGAATTATTTATATCAGAAGATATTAATGGCTCATTATTTTTACTAGAACTTTTGAAACACGTGCAGTTTAGTATGTAACAGGGTCATGTCTCTGAGAGTTGAATAGGCCAAAATGTTCTGCTAACTATAGACGTAAATGAACAGGTGTCCCGAGGGTTTACCACCTTCCTCCGTTCTTGATTTCTACCTCAGTGGTAAATTTAGTTCGACGTTATTAGGCTTATGATTATATTGCTACCAGTTACTGGTTGTAATTGTGTTTCTGTTTAGTTTGATAAATTGATAAAGATTTTTGAAGACTCCTACCGAATAGAATTTTACAATATGTTATGTTTACCCCGTCGGACTCATAAGGGTAATTTAGGTTAAGCAATCACAGACCAAATAAAATTGAAAACTTAATAGATTCGTCATAGCAACAATAATAATGAATTTTGAAAAACCTATTTTTTGCCCCAAATGTGCTACAATTTCCCCTAAATTAGCAAATTTTAAAAAAGCGACAACACCGATTTCTGTGGTATTTGATTTATTAGCGTAGCGCTTATTGTGTTTTTAACTTTGAGGTATGCCGACAGCCTTCTCAAAGGCGCACCGCGCGTCCTCAAAGGCGCGGTCAAAAATATTTCGTATCATAGGTGTGATTGTCAAATTATTATTAATTTAACAGTGCCAACGAATTGTTAAATTAATAATTAAATAATTAGTACTATAACGATGCGTCTACTGTGTAATATTAATTCGTGTTTAACACTTTTTGGATAAGTTTATTTTTGCCGGTATTGTATCAATTTCACCAACTTCGTATCATAAGCCAGTTCGTTATTATGTGTAATTACTCTACTTCATGTAAACTATTCAAGTCAACATTCAACACAATAATGATACATATCGATAATAAAATCGATATATCGCAAAAAAGTGCGTCTCTAGTAAATTGTCTACTGATTTATGATACACGTGCCGCGGCGCGCCTTTGAGGACGCGCGGTGCGCCTTTGAGAAGGCTGTCGGCATACCTCAAAGTTAAAAACACAATAAGCGCTACGCTAATAAATCAAATACCACAGAAATCGGTGTTGTCGCTTTTTTAAAATTTGCCTAATTTAGGGGAAATTGTAGCACATTTGGGGCAAAAAATAGGTTTTTCAAAATTCATTATTATTGTTGCTATGACGAATCTATTAAGTTTTCAAATTTATTTGGTCTTGTGATTGCTTAACCTAAATTACCCTTATGAGTCCGACGGGGTAAACATAACATATTGTATAATTCTATTCGGTAGGAGTCTTCAAAAATCTTTATCAATTTATCAAACTAAACAGAAACACAATTACAACCAGTAACTGGTAGCAATATAATCATAAGCCTAATAACGTCGAACTAAATTTACCAGCTGAGGTAGAAATCAAGAACGGAGGAAGGTGGTAAACCCTCGGGACACCTGTTCATTTACCGTCTATAGTTAGCAGAACATTTTGGCCTATTCAACTCTCAGAGGACATGACCCTGTTACATACTAAACTGCACGTGTTTCAAAAGTTCTAGTAAAAATAATGAGCCATTAATATCTTCTGATATAAATAATTCAAAGTTCATTAAAGTATTAAAATATTATCGTACTTAAATTGAACGAACTATGGAGAGCAAAACTTTCCGTCCATCCTCGGTTGCCCAAATGAAGTAAACTTTTCTATCTAAAAGATACACCCTCATCATCTACCTAGCCTTTTCCCAACTATTATCAAAGATATTCAAATGACAGCTGAAACCAATTTATCGTGTCATGGCAAAATGCTCACCCATCCACATATCGACCCCGCCAACATTTGCTTAACCTTATGGTCAATTGATCCGTGCGACTGTTACCTAGCTATGAACTTTATCTTAAAAAATCATCATCTGCCTAGCCTTTTCCCAACTACGTTGGGGTCGGCTTCCAGTCTAACCGGATGCAGCTGAGAACCAGTGTTTTACATGGAGCGACTGCCTGTTTCTGACCTCTACAACCCAGTTACCCGGGCAACCTGGCACCCCTTGGTAAGACTCGTTGTTCAGACTTTCTGGCTTCTGACTACCCCAACATTGGCTTAACCTTGGTCTATTGATCCGCGCGGCTTTGACTTAGCCACGTGCTCTTCACTCTATCTTAAAAAATAAACCCAAAATATCAAATTACAAATATAAAATCCAAAAAAAAACTGAACCATTATTCGGCATTTTAACCCAATTTGCCTCTACAAAGCGGTCTCAACAAAATGTTGAACACTGTAATCCGACAATAGAAAGGTTTAATTAAAGACAACTCGGCTTCTAATGAAATCAAAATCGTTCATTAATTAAAAATACAGTTTTTGTTGCCGTTTGCTGAAGAGTTCAGAGGTCTTTGACAATAACAACTCATGAATATGAAACGTTTTGGAGAAAAACTTGAATAAATTTTCGTGGTAAACGGAATAATAATGTTGGAGGCTGCAGCATGATAGATGGAACTAAATATCGAGGAGTGTTTGGTGTAGGCGAGCTACTCGACTGGTGTATTCAAATGCTAGTAATGTGAGATATTAAGTTTGGGATCAAAATTGGTAATGCTTTAAAATTATTTAGCGGGTATACCTAATTTATATTTAAAGAATCATTTGATAAATACAAAGATAACCACACATTCAACACATGTTTTAGAAAATTTTCCATACATTTTTTTCTTAAACACGTACGTATGTAAGCAGTTGTTCAGGATCAAGACGTGGTTTAGAAAAAAATGTATGGAGAATTTTCTAAAACACGTGTTGAACGTGTGTTTATCTTCTTGTTGTAAGACCCCAAGTGTTTATTTAAAAAAAAACACTCGGCTAAAGAAAAATCTTATCAGCTATTTTTGCCCACCATTTTTTACCCTATACTTGTTGGACTTTCACTTATCCCTAATGATTTTGTTCAACATTTCCCCACTGAATTGTTGATCTCGTCGGATCAACATCTTTTGTTCAATTCCATAACGTATTCTACGTTATGGCATGAGAATTTCATGGTGACTGATTGAGCCAGTGAGCCGTGAAAGTGGAACAATTCACTTACGCCTATATAACATTGGTTAGGTTAGCTCAAAGGGGAAATAAAAACGATTTATTGGCTACTGGAAACTTGAGAGGACTTCAGAGTTTTATGTTATGGACTTAAGTGCAGGTTTTTAATTTCAAGTTTTTATGTTAAGTGATTCTGTTGGTTGTTAAAGGAAAATCTTGTGGAAATGAACGGCTTTCTGATTTAGAAGTTTTATCTCTTTATCCTAAAATATATTTTTTTATAAAATAACTTTTCAATGAGCTCGCAATAATTATTATTTGCGTTTAACTTGTTATACCACGAATCTGATAAAATAACATTACTCTGTCTAAAACAGCTTTCATGTAATTTGATGCCGCAAACTAAAACATAAAATTATTAACAAAATTATAAAGAAATTTATTTTTTCTGAAAAGAATACACTACTTCGTTTTGAGGCAAGTAACTTACCCATACTGAATGCAGCATACGCCTTGTCACTGAAGTGAAATGCAATAGAGACAAAATACAGCATAACTATAACATTGTGGGCATTTTGAGGGAATTTATCAATTTTGCGAATTTTGTGCAAATATTATGCAAATTCAAAATCAGTCTTTTCGAGCAATATATCTAAAAGTGTGCGTAATATTGTGAGTTATATAATTAGTTCAACAAAATCTTCAAAAACACTACTAAAATAAAAGAAAGTACCAGCAAGTAAACCATCTATAAGAAGCTAGATAAAAATGCTAAAACAACCTCTCAAAAAATCCGAGACGGCTCGGTTGTCATACATAATGTTTCGTTTTTGTCGCTCCATTCACTAAACGCTGGAGAAAATGACGGGCTTTTTAGAGAATTTTTCCCTGCATACATCTTAAGCTCCGTTGGCGGTCATTAATCTGTATATAAGTACCTACAGTTATGATCTGAGGAGCACTTTATTTTTCCCTTGAGTGTATTTTGTCTCATGGGTATTATAATGTGAAGACATGATTTTTTTTGCTGTTAGTAAGATGACCAAACACGTGCTATGATTTTTGTTTAGCATACACCTGATATTTTCTTAGTTTTACTGGAATTTAAAATTAAAAGTCATGGTGGCGTAGGGGGAAAATCGAACCTCTCAAGTATGGATTCGATGCCAGGTCAGGCAAGTACCAATGCAACTTTTCTAAGTTTACGTGTACTAAAGTCTGGAATCACCAACTCGCATTGATCAAGCGTGGTGATTAACGCTCAATCCTTCTCTGTGTGAGGCCTGTGCCCAGCAGTGGGACAATGGAAAGGCTGATGATGACGGAATTAAAGAAAATGATCAATTCCTTGTAGATATAAGACAATTGCAACAAGTAATACACAAGCGTCAATATTATTTGTGGGCCTATTTCTCCAATAAGTAGGAAAACCCAGTCCATTTGTTCATTTCAAATTGGTGAAATATTAGAGCTGCTACTAAACCGAGCTCCGAAGTAATATCTTATTCAACGTAATTTAAATGCAAATAGCCAACAAAACAAAATGTTTACAATAAATCGCAACAAACTTCCAATCCTCTGAAATTCCTTTCAAATTGGCCATTATAATTTAGCATTAGAAGGAATCAAACAGCATTTATTTTGGGCTCAACTTCATAACTTTAAATTCAAGTCAATTGGACTCCATTTTGGCGTACCAACAATGTGATTATAATAACAAAGTTTTGTCCGTCAACACTGGGTGCTAAATAATTACGTTACATTGGTGTCTCAAAATTCTGGAAAAGGTATTTATAATAATAGTATCGGGGCACCTTTTTTTCGCACACATTCGTTTAAGCCCATGGTAAGCTACTAATTAGCTTATATTACGGGTGCTAACACAACTAATAAACTACATATGTATTTTTATAATATACACATTATTTAACAGTTAGTTTAGATGGTTTATTTGATGAGGGCGGCATTTTTTGTGTGTATGCTCAAGAACGCTTAGTTTTGGCCGAGTCGGCTAGCCATACAAAAACATTGTGTACCTATGTATGGCTAAGCTTTCGTGTAGTAAAGCATCTACTTAGACTTTATTTTTTCAGTTATATTCCAAAAATTACGATCTTTTCCAATCAAGTTTTGGTATTGGTGTATAGAAGGTAGGCTTCCTTCCAATGCACATATCAAATAATATTACTAAACTTAAGAAAACTCAACACTCATTTATCATATTTGTGAGCGAAGCCAAAAACATAACCTAGTTTCTAACGTGAGATATTATTAGCAAAAGATTCAACGTGTCAGACTTTCAGACATTAATTTGGATCGCGATAATTTATAGGTCCGACACTTACTTTTAAGGTTCAAATTTGTTACGAGGCACTAGAAAAGCTACGATTTTGCTTATTTTGAGAAAAAATCTAGACGAAATGTTTTTAGGCTCAGTTTTTGCAAGCGTCTCCAGTTTTTAGCATAGTCTCTTAATAGGTCCTTGAATATTTTATGGATTAATGATTTTGGTTGGACTTTTAACTTACAAGGGTAATTTATCTTCGTTAAAACTCCGATAAATTATAAGTGCCTTATATTTATCACAAAAATAGCCGAGTAGCCATTTTCATAATGAAACACTCTCTCAATTTAGGAAAAATTTATAATATAGAAAAAATTTAGGACAAAAAATTTAGGATCTTGTAGTATTTATGAATTTATAAATAACACTTAGGCCCAAGTTCACTTACAACATAAAAAGTTAGTTTTCTTAAAATAGCTGTTTAATATGAAATTTCATATTTGATTTTCAAAGTGAACAGTTGTTTCATGAAAAACAGACGTTTACGTTGTCGGTGGAAACGAGCCTTAGCACGTATGTACAGACGAGAGCACATCAAGTTACCACAATCTGTCAAATTTCTGCAATCGATTTTCAATCATATCACAAAAGAGGAAGGTTAAAATTCGATTGGTAAAATTTGACAGATTCGTGTACGTTGACCTGCTGTTGTCTGTACCTATTGAATGACAATATGGATGGAAAAAATGGCACTAGTGCGATGACGTCACTGAGAGTAGTATGGACGAAAAAAGCTGCTGCGCCAACCTCGAATTAAATTAAGAAAAGGCAGGAGGATGAAAATAATGATAACTACCGTTTTAAAATTAAGAACATTGCATTAATCTTCCATTCAATATACGCAGTTGTATACAAACAAACAGCGTAAGAATTTTCACTATCGAAATTCCTCCATTAAAACTATAAATTACATGAAACTTTCACTTAAAAGATACCAAAGTAGGACGCTGGAAGCTGATATGCTGCGTTCAAATTTAAACTTTATGTTTATGATAAGAAGGTTGGTTTTGGGACAGTGAAAATTACTAAGGCAAGGCTCAAAACCGCTAAGTAGTTTACATCAAATTGTTTCTATTCAGAGAACTTAATTCCACGTGTAATGAATACTTTAAGAAAGTGAAAGCCTGTTGAATTACATCTTCCCGTGTTTAACAGATTCACTGGGATAAACTGGTTAAAAAAAAGCATTTTTATAATACTTTTACAGTTGCACTCGTATTATAAAATTTTGTGTATACCTATCTACAACTTTTTATAATAGGGAAAAGATAATGTTATATTATCTTCTTATACATATAAAATCCAATTGCTGACTCATCAGCGCAAGGCCAAAACCCATTAACCTAAAGCTGAATTTTACACAGAGGTTTATCTTAAGACTCTTACTGATTTATTTCTAGAATTTACTTATAAAATGATATGCAATATTATATCACAATTAATAGCAATCTTGAATAGTAATATGCGTTCTATTGACCTAATAGTCCTGCCTTAGTCTCTTACATAAACTTTTATTGTCAAAATAATTTACATTGAAAACAGGTACCTATCATAATTCAAAAACAACAGGGACATTATTAAATTACAATTATGATATCACCATGTATCTAACTAGGGGCGAAGACCCATATTTGAGGGGAAATGCCACAATGATCACAGAGTATATGCGTGACCATTTATAACATTATTGGAGCATACATTGTTTCCTATTTAGTTCACACAACCCTTCTTGGGGTGGTAAGGGTTTATATTGATGAGAAATCAAACGCACTATTTGTTATTGTAATTTTGTTAATTTATTTGTTAAGTATTTTGAAATGTGATTCATAAAGATACATTTTAGCAAACGCTATTGAAATAAATTTTGTTTATTTTTTATTGGTTCTGGTTAATTTGGATGTTCTTCAACCAGTTATATCAGTAGAGATGTTCTGCTCACATATCTTTGGTAGGTTTAAGGTATGGTAAAAAAAAAACCGGCCAAGTGCGAGTTGGACTCGCGCGCGAAGGGTTCCGTACCAAGCTGTAGTTCCACGCTTGAGTAACAGATGGCGTTGTATTCAAATTGCACTGACTTTATAATTTATTGTATGGGGACCCCCTTTAATATATATATTTTTTTTAAATTTTTAGTATTTGTTCTTATAGCGGCAACGAAAATACATCATTTGTGAAAATTTCAGCTTTCTAGCTATCACGGTTAATGAGATACAGCGTGGAGACAGACAGACAGACAACGAAGTCTTAGTAATAGGGTTCCGTTTTTACCCTTTGGGTACGGAACCCTAAAAAGCATCTAAACATCCAATCAATTTCTTAACAATCAAACCTCAGTAAAATATTGAACGATAACAAAATGACTTAATCAAATATTTCAAATAACTCCTTTTAAAAACGACCATTCAGGCGCCACAATTTTTTTTTCGTGGTATCAGCTTAGAATGGTAATATTTTTAATTTTTATCTCATCAGTATTCAAAAGAGGTTCTTATCGCATTGCGTTTTAAAGAACAAGAGTATCTTATTTTATACATAGATAGAGTTTATTAAGTTGTAAAGAACAAGCCTTGCAAGAAAATTCGAATTATAAAAGCAATTTTATAAAACCATGATGTTGTATATGGTTACTTTATATTTAAGACTAGCTTTTGCCCGCGACTTCGTTCGCGTGGAATAGTGACTTGGAACAGCTCGACATTTATAGTAGTTACGGGATTGAACAATAGATGGCGCTGTATGTCCGGAATAAAAATTTTTATTTTTATTTTTTGAAATTTTTGAAGTAAAAACTATCCTATGTCCTTTCTCAAGTTCCAAACTATGTCTGTACCAAATTTCACACAAATCGGTTCAGTAGTTTAGGCGTGAAGAAAAGACAGACAGACAGACAGACAGACAGAGTTACTTTCGCATTTATAATATTAGTTTGGAAGTTTGGATTTGGATAAGACGTCTTCCGAGCCCCAAGATAAATATTAACACTCTTTAGGCACACTACGAGCCAATAATTTAGTATTACGATATCAACAAAAATCTGTGATTTCTGCAGTTTATGTTCTCATATACACTGCATTTTATCGACCGTTCAGTAAATGGACAATTTGCACATCACTATACTAAAATATTACGACACCTTGTGCGCTAAGTATAAGAAGGCTTTTAAAAACATTCCCTAACAAGAAGAATAATTAGATGCTTCTTATTATAAGGGTCTCTGCTAATGAAAATGTCTGGCATTCCAGGCCGTGGAATTTTGATTATAGTGCTTGACTCAGGACGATTTAGATAACTATATTAAATAATTATTATGTTAGCTGTGTGATAAAAATATATTTTCAAAGTAATTAGGAAAATTATCAGTTTATGTACTGATATTGATAATTTTAAGGCTTACAAATTATTTAAATCAAATCGTTTTATCGTTTAAGTATTACGCAAATAAGGTACCTATTTATGTACTCTTTTTATACAGAAAATATCGAGCTTATTGTACCTACCCTTGATATACAGGTTTTCCTCAACTGCCATTCGAAAATAACGCAATGGGATGATGGAAAGCATTTTTATTAACAGTGACAGTATCGTCGATAATAATGTGGGAAAAAACCATTTGTTTATCAAAAAGGTTTACAAGGTAACTGTGATAGATTTTTATATCATCATCACCCTGTTCCCAATTTTATTTGGGGTCGGCGCAATATGTTTTTTGCTTCCATTTCTCCCTGTCACTCGTCATACTGACATTCACTTCCTTCTTACTCATGTCTCTCACTCCTTCTACATTCATACTTAACATACTTTTTGTTTAATGTGTTTGGCAGATTTTCAAATATCCAGAGAGAAAGAAAATTGTGTATGTACTTGTATATCTATACTAATCTATCTATTAATATTATAAAGCTGAAGAGTTTGTTTGTTTGAACGCGCTAATCTCAGGAACTTCTGGTCCGAATAAAAAAAAAAAATTGTGTTAGATAGTCCCTTTATCGATGAAGGCTACTTTTTATCCGGTTGCGCCGAGTAGTTCCCACGGGATGCGGGTGAAACCGCTGGTTTAAATTAAATCATAGGTTTTTATTAATTGGCTCCATTTTTCGATGGAGTTGAATTTAAGTTATAATACTGATGTACCAAATATTGATAAAATGATGCGATAATACAAATACATTCGAGCTTTATCATTTAATATTACATTTCACCTTTGAAATTATTACATTACTTGCATTGCAAACGTACAAAAATATTCCACACAGTTGATTGCTATTTTTCCATTTTCAAAATCAGCATACCAAAATGTATGAAAGGTTAACGAATACCAAAATGAAAAATGAAAAGCGAAAATATAGAAAGAAAATAAAAAAGGAATGGCATTTTATTTATTCAATGTGTGTGTAATTTTCTCTATAAATAAATGGACTGTGTATTTTATAATTAAATTACGGTAAAAGGTGTGTTAAGATTTAAGAGCCGTCCATAATAAATGTTCAATCTAAAAATACAGAGGTAATTATATAAACATTGCATCTATTTCGGTTCTCTAATTAATATTAGTGAACCTTTTGTCGGTGTAGCTGTAACCATTTTCAAAAAGGTACAGATATTTTCTTTTAGTTGGAAATCATCACATTACCCCTCCCGTTGTGGGTGTAGCGTGAGGGAGTGTCAGATTCTTACTGACTAAAACCCACCATGTTCCTTCTGGAGTCGTTTGCGTACCAGGACCGCGGTAACTCTTACGAACAATCCTGCAGCCCAGGTAAGGTACAGGTACGCAAAACGATTCCATGTTTGGCTTTAAATTATTCAAACGATTCAATTTTCTCGTCTATCCGTCACTAGTGTAGAATCGTAAAATCGAGCGTACGCAGCGTGTGATTTAAATGTAAATCTATCGAAACGCATTTCACCGTTTGCATTTTTTAGAATGTATACCACCTATCGATGACTGTCACACATTTTTTGGCTATTTTAAAGACTTCAACATTTCTGGAAATGAGTTTTTTGGGGTTTTTAAAGCTGTTGACTCAGTCATAACGTTCAACTTTTCAGACTGAAGCATTTTGGAAATAAAAATCAATTCCTGAATAATTTTCAAAGTGCTTTCTGAGTATTATTAATCTAGGACGAAGCAATACCTAAGCATATTTTACGTCATTATCCTGAACTATACTCGTTTATGTGCAATCATGATGATTATATTTATTTCATTCATGACTTCTAATGCAACTCTTTTATTTCTCTATAAGCTCTTCCCTGATATTTCTGTCATATATTTAACTAAAGAACTGTAACAGCAATCTTAATTAAGCAGGCATCCGAAGAGTCATAATAACATCACTAGTTTTAAAGTCGAACTCCTGACCTTTTTGTCAGCATCTCCTTAAACTTAGCACACGCTGCCTTGGCATTGAAGACTTAAAAACTTTAGATCCGATTGCGAAGTCTTAAGCTTACTCTGATCTGTAATGTCTGAAGACTGAATAACTGTTTTTCTATGTAAGGTCAAAGGTTATGAAAATCTTAGGAAGTTGCAATACTTACACAGCTATGTGATAAAAATAATTTTCTTAAAGTATTCCAAAAGAAAACTGCTCGCCAAAAAAATAAATAAACCTATAGTCCTTATCGACTTTTCAATAAAGTCTTGGATTACTATGCAAAATATTTTATTAAAACTCTCTTCAAAGCCATATATCACTAGCATTCTTAGGTCAAAAGTCTGGAAAAGACCTCATCCATGCGGCTTTTCCATTTTATCATAACTCCTAACAGATACATCCTCTTTATCATCGTAGTCAGCATAGCCTTGATTGATCACTTGTAACGTCATCAATCATCATAATGAGTCAAAACACATAACACACTGATAATGCTACAATATACAAACACACATTTTATCCTTCCAAATAAGTCATCAATCATTAACATCATGTTTCTTTTAACCTAGTTCCTTATTTGAGGTCGGTGGAGAACCCCAATCTTCTCCTTCCATACTTCTCTCTCTCTGACGTAATCTCACAACTCCAGCCTTAGTGCTTCTGTCAATTATCCCTACTAATATTATAAATGCGAAAGTAACTCTGTTTGTCTGTCTGTCTGTTATGCTTTCACGCCTAAACCAGTGAGCCGATTTTGATGAAATTTGGTCAGAGACAGAATAGACCCCGAGGAACTACATGGGTTTTTTATCCGGGTACGGGAAATAGTTCCCTCGGGAAGCGGGCGAAGCCGCTGGCAGAAGCTAGTTCACAATAAATTTAAACACCTGTCTGAATAAGTCATGAATCAGTTAACGAAAATGACAACCTCTTGAACTACAAACTAATTGTTGACGAAATTACACAATTGCATTTGAATAACAGTGACGTCTGACGGCACCATGGTCCAATTAAATCAATTAGCATCGTTCATTATGTTTGATTACATCGACATACCTGTCGCCGTACTTCATTAGCAAAGTGTTCAGTTCCATGTTTAATCTCCGTTTATTAAAGCCCGAATTAAGTGGTTGATTGCGATTATCGGTGCCATCAATCGATTGTGGAGCTCGTGTTTGTAACGGATTTATCGATGGTTATTGGAGATGGATAATAATCAATCTATATCTGGATACCACTGAATATTGAAAGGGAAGAATCCTAAATCGCGGAATTCCAAAATGATTAACGCAAGTTTTAGAGGTGGAGCAATTAAATATACATAACACAGCAAATATACAAAGAATATATTTACACAGCTGTGTAAATGTTATTTCAACTGGAACAGTACCTCGAAACTTTTGCAGAATATCATTCTGAATGTAATTTCACAATAACACATTTTCCAATTCCATAAGAAGTTAGATACATCGAAAAACAATTTTGGGAGCAAAACTTGGAAGACTTCTAAGCCTTCGACATTTCAAATCTACGGATTTAGAAGAATCTTTGGATCATAAAATTCTCTAGGCTCGCCGTATCGGGCAGAGCAATTGTGATCCGTAGAATGGCCTTTTCCCTTTTGAATGTAAAGGAAATTGATCCTAACGCTCCAGATATTCGATTGAAAGTCCATTGACACAAAATCAATTAAATTTCAAGCTTCCGTTGGACGTGATAATCTGGGGATTCTTTTCATTGCACCGTCTTTTTAAATAGATGGCTTTGGATTCGAAACGTATAAAGTAGCATGATTTATTAGGCATCTGGTATAGGCGAATTTAGATTAATGTCTACCAAAATTAATTATTTTCTTGGCTATTTATTTACGTATTTTTTCAGAATGAGGATTTTTTTCTAAAATATTCGTGTAAACTTACAAGACAAAAGAATGGATTCTTGATTGGTATGAGATTTCAATTTTAGCATTTAAATAGGAACCAATATTCAATCGGAAGCAGGATCGAATTACGAGCTTGATTATATTGAAGCTATGGACGGACTTGAATAAAGTGAAATCACTTTGATACGGAATTTTATTCAAAAATGGACGGAAATATTTTAAAATCTTTTGCTGTGGAGTTTACGATCAGTCGGTCATAAAACCTTAGATTACTTGCATCTCTTAGTTTGTACGGAAAATAAGTCAAGGTACCGTATTCTCTTAATTTCTGGTGTTTAAACATGGCTAAGTATGCATATTTTCTTAGAATAAATGACAGCGACAACGGGTATTCATAATCACAGATCTTTCCCTTCACTGCTCTGCTCCTATTGATTTTAGCGTGATGCAAAGTATACTATAACCAGTTTAGGAGTATGAATAATGATTGTTCCAAGTTTAGTTAAAATCCGTCGAGTAGTTTTTGTTTCTATAACGGTTATACAGACAGACAGACAAAAATACCCTTCAGATTATATATAATAGTTTTTGTATAATTTTAGAGGCCGCAAATATGGCGCGATCTATCCCGGGTTCCTGAAACACTTTTATTATTTTCCAATACTACAAATCTCGGCCTAAAACTTACTAAATTGAATGAAAATCCATTCAATTAGTTACTAAACTTTACTAAGATTTTGACCTCGACTGAGTTTTCATTGAAGTAATTTAGTCAACTGTAAATCAAGTTTTCGCGGTCGATCCGTCGGGCTTATAATCTTATTAATAACCTCAGCCGGATTAAGTAAGTTGGTCAATCGGATAGGATGCTATTCATAGATATTTATACCTGTATTGAATGAGCTGAAGTACCAAATGAATGAATGGAAATCATACCAAAATAGTTTCTAAAGCTAGCACCTACTTTCAACTGAATTTGAAAACTAAGTATATCAGGGAATTGGACATTGTTAGCATAAAATCATTTATTTATATTGAAGAGATATATTTATACTCCATATTTACGCGATTTGACTATTCTTGAAATGCTGATACTATGTTGTGATATTTTTATCCAAAATTCATAAACTTTTTACTTGTTAGTTTACATGTTGTGGTCCAAATGATAAATTGGGCATTATAAATAATGCCCGCATTAATCACCTATTCCATAACAGGTACATTCAACACCATCGTTCTTTACTTAAAAAGTAAAAAAAAAAACACGTGTCAGAATTTGACCCTGACCTGGAGTTTACTAGCTCACTAAAAATACACAAACTTACTACTTAAACTAACAAAGGTTTTATCCTAATGCTGCACACACCTGGCCTTGTAAGCAAAATAAGACAAAACAAATGCATCTAGGCTAAGATCAAAAGACTGCGTCTGACAGAGTGAACAGAGAAAGGGTGTTTGTAAATATAAAAAGGTATTATGTATGTTACTCCACTTTTATAAGAGCCGTTTCAGGCTAGGGTTTTATACGCGCGTACTAGCGGTTTTTGGTAGGGCAATACACAATGCTTGAGAGAGCTAAATGTAGCCCAGTACCTCATTTATTTACAAGCAATAAAAACAATTAGCAATTGGGTAGTGGGGTGCGTAATTTCAGCTTAGACGAGTTAATACTTCTATATTTATAGCATCAGTTATGAGAGTGAGGGTATAGGGAGTGCACCTGTGTCTGCGCAAATGCTTGTGCACTAAAATATGTCCTGCGTAACTGGCTGATCTCCTTATATGAGAACAGCCGCCGTGGCCGGCAATCGGCTAGGATGCCATCATTTATAGCATCAATTCTAGCGAGCACGAAAACTATGCCCTATGCGAGTATATGAAACGGCCGTATATGTGTCACGGCAGTCTGAAGTCGCCTTAACGCAGTCTACCTACACAAAAATTAGAGAGCCTGTTACAAAAATATTTTGGAACTTAAAATTACGTATGTAGGTACGTAATAATTTCCGGTACACCCTTTGATGTTGGCCTTGGGTGTATTTTTGCGAAATTCAATGACGAGAGTATTATCTTTTTTCGCTGATGTTTCGGAACGTTTCAGGTAATATTAGGTAATGCGATTTGGAAGACTCGTTCTTTTTATCAGATTATTTGAATGATATTGTTATATAACGTGTGTACAAGGTTACATTGGTTACGTACTCGTGTAAGCTTGCCTATTGTTTTTGGATGTTTTTTTTTATATTATTAGATACATTGAGCAAGCGTGGTGATTAACGCTCAATCCTTCTCAATTTGAGAGGAGGCTTGTGCCCAGCAGTGGGACAGTAAAAGACTATAAAAAAAAAACAAAAGATATTAGATACATATTTTTTAGCTTAATAAATATTTTTTGACAGCTTTGTTTTTAGTTTATATTGAATCTTTCATGAAGTATCCTGATAAACCACTATTTATGTTACAGTAAACTTCATTCTACTACACTGAAAACTGCGACATGTTTGTAGGAAAATAAAGAATTTCATCAGCCGTACTTTGAGCATTTTTTTCCTTTCTTCTCTTGACTACAACTAAAATGACAAATAAATCATCGGAATCGGTCCAGCCGTAAAGGCGTGATTTGATGACCAAAAAAATAAGGGGTAATTTATAAAATATCGATAGTTCGTGAAACCCTATCTTCCGATAGCCATTTCCTTCTAAGTTTCGCCAACGGCAAACTTTGTAGTTTTCCTATACTTAATGTATATCAGCAATGCACTTAGCACTTCAACGGGACGTGGACTGCATCACGAAGTTGAAGGCAGACAGACGATCGATTAGGCTGAGACATGTTGTAACCGAAATAGGGAAGTTTCCGGAACTTATACTGATAAACAAGGTCATTGTAAAGAAATCTTACTTAAGATTCATTCCTATTAGTATTAACTACTAAATCAAACCAAGATTTATATATTTTCATAATTTTATGATAATGAAAAACTTGTGTGCCTGTTACATACAGATTGAAAAGAAGAGACATATGCAAGCAAATAATCCTGCCGGGGCTAGGGGATAGTTCGAAAGAGTTATTGCAGCCCTGGCACACAAAGGGCTCCTGAAACAACAAAGGTGGGTTTTAGATAGCAAAATTCTGACATTCCTTCACGCTGCACCCACAGCGGGATAGGTCATTTGATGATGTCCCACATAAAATAATATACAAATTATTAATAAATTTACTTCTTTTAAGGTGAAATGCCCTCTAGTTAAGCACATTAACTATCTATTGAAATCAGACACAGGGCTACTACAAGCAATCCAATATCACACTCCAACTCACGAGGCAGTCCTTATTGAAAACTGGAGCAATAAAGCGCACTTATGCAATATGTAGGCGAAGTATCGCGACGGTCCTTATATAAGTTTTACGAGAGTCTCGTGCACTTAGAGTATTTAACCTACTGGAATCTACATGAGCACAAAATATGCGAAAAAAAGTACAAATTACGCGCGGGATGCAATGCAAGAAATAGTGATAGCTTGCTCTAATAATATTAGTTTTTGCAACATTGTATAACTTTCTCGAGGATAATAATTATGTACTGTAAGAAAAATATAAAGTTTCTTTTTTGAAAGATATATCTATGGAGTTTCTTGTCAGTTTTTCTCCACGAGATCCACCCCTTGGAACTGTGCAACTAGCTTGACGTTTCGAAAGAGCTTTTATAGGTCTATATTTTTTTACTTTCCCATGCATTTTTAACACACAACAAAACTGATAAACACAAATACACACTTGATGCACACATACACAAATATGTCCTGCAGTACATTTTGACAGAGGGCAAAAGCATAGCGATGCCATCTCCGGTTGGTTAAATATTCTAAGCTCGAGCACCACGTCCAATGCTTCTCTATTCCACAATGGGCATTCCTGAATTATTTGAGAACTCGACCATTGTGGATGCTGGCTGAAATTCGTCGAGTATTGAGGAAGGAAGCAGTTCGTGGTCTCAGGTTCAATTTGTCGTCAGGATACATCCTGCATTTGAATGTTTTAGTTGTTGTAGTTAGCTGGAATTGATCAAATCGTTGTTTGGTGGTTTGAAGCGACGTGAAAATTATATTACTACTATGTTTAATGCATTACTTGTAATTGATGATATATGGGGTAGGTAGGTACCAAGTTTTGCAATTATCGTTAGGCTTAAAAGGTTTTGTTGATAATCCAAATTTTTGGCACTTTTTAAGATATTTTTTATAATCATATTTTGAGAAGAGTGACTTTTGTGCATTTCCCAAAAAATACTATTTACTTAAACCTTATGACTTAAACCAAAAGTAAATACATTAAATAAATTTCTCAAACTGGAACATTCAAATCGACATTTCTATCGACTATAAATTCTAATCCTCCTCCAAATTCCAATATCATAGATTCACCAGCTTTGTCTGAACAACCTCACCGATAAGACCCTTACAGGAGCGCTTGCATAATTCCTACAAGCTCGGAGCCATTACTTATGTATTTCATCTTCATGTTCAATGCTCAATTGCTGTGACAGGACTGCGAGAAGACGTAATCGAATTTAGCACAAGATTCGAAATGGGACAGACTTGTAAGTTGATTTCGATTGCATTAGAGAATATGGTAGACCAGTGTAGATTTATTTTTATTCTGAAACAGATAAAATCAAGGTACATATCTTGGGTGAAATTTGCTTTTAATTACCTATAGTAAATTCAGAACTTTTCAAAGTTCAAATTACACAACTATTCAGTTGTAAGATTTTTGTCTCTCGTGTATATTAATGTCGAAATAAAGTTCATGTTATAATTCAAAATAACTACGTTAAATATTATTTTTAATCATAATTCCATTAAAAATTTAAGCAAAATAAACATGTTCTTACTTTCATTTTGACCAACCAACATGCGGTTTATGCGCCGAAACAAAATGTAATTTTAAAATAACTCATTACAGGAAGAACGATGGCATTTTTGCGTAATTAAAATGTACTATAATATTCATTGAAGTGTGGTGCGGCTTGCAATAGGTCAAACTCTATTTCCTGGCTCCGGATTTTGCGGTTAAGGTACTCCGAAGCCGCTCATTAAAATGCCATTTTGTGGGTCATACGTGCCTAACAAACTGAAGTTCGTGTAAGAGGATAAGTACTGAGCATCGATGTTATCTTCACTATCATATAATGAGAGAAAATTTTACTATTGAACAAGTCCAAAGACAGAATGTTTCAATAGCTGACAAAATGCGTTAGGTTAATTTACTTTAATCGTATAAAAAAGGTTTCTATTCAAATCTATACTAATATTATAAAGCTGAAGAGTTTGTTTGAACGCGCTAATCTCAGGAACTACTGGTCCGATTTGAAAAATTTTTTCAATGTTAGATGGCTACGTTATATCCGGGTGCGACAAGTAGTTCCGTAGTAGGTGAAAACGCTGGCAGAAGCCAGTTTAACATAAAATCTAGATTTCGCCAACGGATTAACCCGCATTCTGTGGGCACTATTCCACTCAACCAAATAAAAAGTATCAGTCTTTCTCCATAAACGATTTATATTTCTGTGTAATATAATATACATAGGTATATGATTAGGTTTGCCATATATTATATTCATAGCGTATAGCTGTTCGTATCGATGAAATTGTTTCAAAGTCCTCTCAAATACCCATTTGGAGGTATTAAAGAGTAATTAATATATTTTTACGAGAATTTTATGGTACAAATCTAGCCTCTGTTTTTTGTATTACAGCATTTTTTGTATCACTGCGCATCCTTGAAACAAATCTTCTTCTCTTATATATAAAAATCAATTGCTGTTCGTTAGTCTCACTAAAACTCAAGAATGGCTGGACCGATCAGGCTTATTTTGGTTTTAAAATGTTTGTACAGATTGAGGGAAGGTTTAAACGATGATAAAAATAAAAGGGAACTAATTTTTTGAGCTGTTATTTAAATATTCGAGATGTTATTATGATCAGTTGAAAAACATATTGAGCAGTTATTTAATTTAATGGCGGTTGATTAATTATTGTGACAGTAAAACATGGGCAGTAAAAAAAAACAATTAGATGGGTTATTTTATCATACAATGTCAATTCTAAAAATAATTGATCAGTCCAATAAATAGAATGAGCAGTAAAAATGATGGAATGAGCAGTTCGATAAATAGTTCAGCAGATCATAGCGAGGGGACTCCGTTTCGTCACCTACATTTTTATTTCCGAAATTCATTGTCCATAACAAGTTTGTCATAAACTATGTTTTAATGGCAAAAACGAATCGCTGTAAATCCGACTCCACGTAGTCTTGTCTGCCCTACCCCTAGAGTGTAATTCAAAATCGCGTAGGCGCGGAGGGGCGAGGCGGGCCGCGGGGACCGCCGGAGCCCCGCAGCGCCGGAGCCGTGACAGAAATCATGCCTGCTGCATG
>NWSH02000505.1:13140854-13190896 GCA_002382865.2 Heliothis virescens
GCGTAGGCGCGGAGGGGCGAGGCGGGCCGCGAGTTGAGGAGCAGGTGGTTGTAACACTCGCCACCGCGGCTGAGGCTGGCCGGCACAGCCGGCCAGCAAGCCGAAGCTGCGGTGGTGAGCGTTAAAGCTATCTGCGACGATAAACTCGCGTGGGACCGCCGGAGCCCCGCAGCGCCGGAGCCGTGACAGAAATCATGCCTGCTGCATGATGCATGCTTGATTGCATGTTGCCTGCTTGCTTGCATTTTACTACCTCATTGTTTATAGAATTGCTTAGAATGAGATTTCTTACCGACAAATTCCGATTTGTTACTGCCCACACGTAACTGCTCATTTAATCATTTTTACTGCTCATTTAATTATTTTGCTGCTCAGTTATATATTCACTGATCCATTTCATTATTTTTTATTACTCATTTTTGTATACTTTACTGCTTAGTTTTAACTGCTGAAATAGTTATTAAACTTGCCATTTATAATTTTTAACTTACCAAAACTGCTAATTACAACTGCCCCGTTAAATGAGTGCCAAAATAAAATAAAGGTAAGTGATACGAAGTTTACCTGGTCAGCTAGTTTAAAATATATTTAAAAATAACTAACTTAAATATATTTAAAAATAAACTTAGAAAATATGTATGCACACTCTAATCTAAACTTAAAAAAATGTATTGTACACGACAGCACGTCGATCCACAGTCTGTCAAGCTCTGCAGTCGATTTTCAGCCTTATCACAGTAGTGGAAGGTTGAGATTCGATTGACGTCTGCGGGTGGGTTGACCTGCTGTCGTCTGTATTGTAATTTGGAGGTGTAATTAATTAATTAATCTAACAGTAAGTACTTTGTATCTCATTTTAAGTGAACTGTATTAGAGATTGCAAACCGGGCCCGGCCGGGCCGGGCCCGACCGGGCCCGGTGCCCTTTTTGGTACCCACCGGGCCCGGCCATTCTTACCGGGCCCGGTCACCGGACCCGGTAAGTAAACCATATTGCTATCTATCTAATTAAACGTATGTTATAACGACACTTTTAGTATTTAAAGCTGCGTTATAAGTTTCTTATTTTAATACTACGTTTTCAAATAGACACTATAAAGAGTAAAGAGAAAGACCTGCTTGTTTAAACTTATAAAAAATAATAATTGCTAATGCTGCTTATCCGTCCATAAGTAAAAGTAATCAATGTTGTATTAACTGTGATTTTGAGACTTGAGTGAGACTGATTATTGTGATAATTGTTCATAAGCCAGTTTGAAATAAATATTAATCTTGAATCATTGTCTTTTTCCATTAATATATAAAAAAAATCATTCAACATTTTAAAGGTTTCATCACTAACACAACCCGGCCGGGCCCGGCGGACCCGGCCGGGTTGGCGACAAATACGACCGGGCCCGGCCGGGTTGAGAGACATACCGGGTTGCAATCTCTAAACTGTATGTAGATAAGTTCTTATGAGAAATAAATATCTTTAAACCGAAAATAGAAGTACAGCATAAGTTTTGACTTTAATTTTCAATACAATTTGATAGTTTGCCTAATTGTACTGAAACTATGACATGCGAAATTATACTGATCCGTAATTATTACAACATAATCTAAGCTCAAATATTACCATACATATACCATGGTACTCGTATAATGACAATACCACCCGGGGCGTTCACCATGTTAACATAAACCGCACCATGATATCACTAACTATACAACTCACATTATATTCTACAAATTAACCCTCACACTGCATAGGTAGGTACATATTCTACAAATTAACCCTCACGCTTCTAACTCCACATTGTTAACATAACAAGACGTTTATGACGTCATAATATTTTGCAGAATACAGACAAGTAATGAGTCATTTTATAAAAAACCGGCCAAGTGCGAGTCGTACTCGTGCATGAAGGGTTCCGTACATAAATCACATTTGTTATACGGGCGCTCCCAACATTCTTATTTTATTATAGTTTTAACTGTTTTTTTTTATTCTACAAGTGGCAATAAAAACGCATTATAAGATGTCGTATTTTAAATTTCAGTTTTCTAGCTACCATGGTCCACGAGATATAGATTAGGGACAGATGGATGGGCAAGACGGACAGCGAAGTATTAGTAACAAAGTCCTGTTTTACCCTTTGGGTACGGAACCCTAAAGAAGTAAAGTATATAGAGATAAGTAGATCTACTATTCGTGGAGTAGATAGGTAGATAGGTTATTATCATTACTTAAAATTCTAGAATAAACCAATATCAAAACATAATCTAATGTGTCACTAATTACAGTACACATTAATTTGCAAAATCTAGATCTCATTATTAATAATTATCATTTTAATAATAAATTTTAATAATAATAATCAGCAGTCACATAGCTGGGAAGTATATCATTAACGTAAAGGTCAATGAGAAAATTAATTCCTGATAATAAATTCCCTTAGATGACATACAAGACTAGCAATTGACCTCTTCAAGTAAAGAGGGCTTAATTTAATATAACATTTTAGATTAAATTTTGCGGCTGTAATGATATGATTTCAAAATTAAACAGAAATATTTAAATACGAAATTCCTTACTAATGTTATAAATGTGAAATTATTTCTGCCTGTATGTACTATGTATGTACTAAATTGATTTAAATGTTTATTACAAACCTCAGCAGGTCAACGTACCAGAATCTGTAATTTTTTTCCAATCGAACATTAACCTTCCACTATTGGGATAAGGTTGAAAATCTATTGAAGAAATTTGACAGATTGAGGTAGGTTGGTTGGCTGGCGTCTACATACGGACAGTCTAGTCTAGAGTTTGAAAACGGGGTACTTTTTACCCAATTGCGGGAAGTAGTTTTCCCGCGATGCGTGTTAAGCATCGGAGAACATCATGTGTATCACAGTTTACTTTCCACGTAACTAGTATTATTTTTTACTTAATATGGGATGGAAAAAATAATTTACGAATTGATTTAACCCGGCGAGAGTATGGTGTTGCTATTGTGATACGGAGCGTAAGGTGGGTGTAAGGTACCCACTAAGTTACCTTGCATCTGTAATACCTATCACATCGGTCAGGATCCGGAACTAGAATAGTTATTATATTATAGAACAGTTATAGAATAGAATAGTTAGTGCCGGAGTAATTATACTTTCTATATCTTTGTTGCAGGTTATTTACTTTACCAAAAGCATAAGTATTTTAGACAGAAAAATTAAAATGTGTTATAAAAATAAAAACAAGCTATATTACTAGGTATCAGATTTCTAAATATCACTAGAACGAGAGAGATTTTTTGTTCTCTTATACCGTAGTCAGTTCTCAGTGCTTATTTTTTGTAATATCCTACAATTCCAGGCATCTGTGTCGTGAATTTGTTATCTTTTTGTTATGGTTTATATCGTTATAAAAGATATAATTTCAAGTGGTACTGTATGTTATTTTGGTGGTAACACTGGTTTTTTGTATATAATAAAATCTGAAGTGCATCTGTGTCTGCGCAAGTGTTTATGCGCTATAATTATATTTATTTAATGTAGAAATACTTTTTACCCACATGGAAGCCTCATATTTTTTCTCATTACTCGATTCTCATATACACTTCTTACTCCTAAGTTTAAATTACATGACCGTCCGCTTTTGAGAAGCCGGTTAAAAATAAAATAAGACAAATATCAAAACGTACTTTCAACACTTCATCGTATCAAGCACACGAGGGATTACGGAACGCGAAAGTATTTTTTATATATTTTTTTTACGGGAAAATATTTCGTTCTTGCACTGTAAAAACCGGTATACTAAGCCCCTTAATGCCTCGTAAGCTTCAAACAGATATTATGATTGAACGCCAAATCTGTTGACGGTTGAGCCGCAAGAATTTGTCTTTGAAACACATGAAAACGCTCTTTACTTTAAATAAGTCTTGAAATATGTTTCTATGTTTCATTTGCCATGTTTATGAATAACTAGCTTCTGCCAGGGGTTTCACCCACATCCCGTGGGAACTACCAGGCGCACCCGGATGATTGGCTATCTAACACTGTAAGAATCTTTCAAATCGAACCAGTAGTTTCCGAGATTAGCNTGGTTGGCTGGCGTCTACATACGGACAGTCTAGTCTAGAGTTTGAAAACGGGGTACTTTTTACCCAATTGCGGGAAGTAGTTTTCCCGCGATGCGTGTTAAGCATCGGAGAACATCATGTGTATCACAGTTTACTTTCCACGTAACTAGTATTATTTTTTACTTAATATGGGATGGAAAAAATAATTTACGAATTGATTTAACCCGGCGAGAGTATGGTGTTGCTATTGTGATACGGAGCGTAAGGTGGGTGTAAGGTACCCACTAAGTTACCTTGCATCTGTAATACCTATCACATCGGTCAGGATCCGGAACTAGAATAGTTATTATATTATAGAACAGTTATAGAATAGAATAGTTAGTGCCGGAGTAATTATACTTTCTATATCTTTGTTGCAGGTTATTTACTTTACCAAAAGCATAAGTATTTTAGACAGAAAAATTAAAATGTGTTATAAAAATAAAAACAAGCTATATTACTAGGTATCAGATTTCTAAATATCACTAGAACGAGAGAGATTTTTTGTTCTCTTATACCGTAGTCAGTTCTCAGTGCTTATTTTTTGTAATATCCTACAATTCCAGGCATCTGTGTCGTGAATTTGTTATCTTTTTGTTATGGTTTATATCGTTATAAAAGATATAATTTCAAGTGGTACTGTATGTTATTTTGGTGGTAACACTGGTTTTTTGTATATAATAAAATCTGAAGTGCATCTGTGTCTGCGCAAGTGTTTATGCGCTATAATTATATTTATTTAATGTAGAAATACTTTTTACCCACATGGAAGCCTCATATTTTTTCTCATTACTCGATTCTCATATACACTTCTTACTCCTAAGTTTAAATTACATGACCGTCCGCTTTTGAGAAGCCGGTTAAAAATAAAATAAGACAAATATCAAAACGTACTTTCAACACTTCATCGTATCAAGCACACGAGGGATTACGGAACGCGAAAGTATTTTTTATATATTTTTTTTACGGGAAAATATTTCGTTCTTGCACTGTAAAAACCGGTATACTAAGCCCCTTAATGCCTCGTAAGCTTCAAACAGATATTATGATTGAACGCCAAATCTGTTGACGGTTGAGCCGCAAGAATTTGTCTTTGAAACACATGAAAACGCTCTTTACTTTAAATAAGTCTTGAAATATGTTTCTATGTTTCATTTGCCATGTTTATGAATAACTAGCTTCTGCCAGGGGTTTCACCCACATCCCGTGGGAACTACCAGGCGCACCCGGATGATTGGCTATCTAACACTGTAAGAATCTTTCAAATCGAACCAGTAGTTTCCGAGATTAGCGCGATCAAACAAACAAACAAACTCTTCAGCTTTTTATTATTAATATAGATGTAATTTGCAGACTAAAAGACTAAAATATTTTGAGACCTGCAGCATATTCAACATCATCATCATTTCAGACCTAGGACGCACGCTTCTGAACATAGGCCTCTACCATTGCTTTCCAAAAAGACCGGTTGAATGGGACATACAATGCAGTGTATTAATTGGTTATATTGATGCCTATTACTTTATTTATTTTTTATACTCCCTAATGTGTAACGTGAGTAAACTAGCAACTAAGTGAGATAGCGTTCTGGTTTCTATATCTTCCTTCTTATAAACAAATCCCTTTAAAATTATTATGAAAGTAAGGGCAGAAAATATCAATCGACATAAAAGATAAAAAAATTTAAATATTCATAGAATCCATTAAATATTAAAATAACACGTCTAATTAATAGACAATACTCAAATTAATTGCCAGTTTTATTTATCTTGTAAATTCAGGAAAGCTTTGAAATTAACAGTGAAAAGGGGTTTCTAGGCCAGTGATCTCCGGTCACAAAAATATTCATACATTCCTTGGAACCTTTGAAAGCACCCTTGACGGAATACTTGTGGATGCAATGAAGGTAATTTCAAAATAAATGAAATCACTCATCTAACGTGAAAGGTTGTGAGTGGCTATTTTTGGTGTAAATAAAAATTCTGTGAAGTTATGTGGAAAGGGTTGGATGATGATGGTGAGGACCGTCATGACAAGTCACCCATCCGCGGACCGACCCCGTCAAGAGTTGATTGATCAAACTGAGTGACTTCTGCTTTGCCACAAGCTCTCCTAAGAGCTCATCGTTCGAATCATCGAAGAGCTAATCGTTCGAATCATCGAATCATCATCGAAGGCAATTTCAAAGTAAATGAAATCACACAATATATAACGTGAAAGGGTTGTAAGTGGCTATTTTTGGTGTAAATATTTTTTTTGTGAACTTACGTGGAAAGGATTGGATGATGATTATGAGAACCGTCATGACAAGTCACCCATCCGCGGACCGACCCCGTCAAGAGTTGATTGATCAAACTGAGTGACTTTTACTTTGCTACAAGCTCTCCTAAGAGCTCATCTTAAATCACCACTGATACTGGTGATACTACTTATTTGAGTAAGGGTCATTTACAAACGCAAGGCTAACAGCAAATAGAACTTTCTAGGCTAATTACACCACTTAATCGACTTGTTAAAAGCCCTTATTTTTGCAAGAAATGGAACAGAAGAGAACTCCTGCTAACGATGTTAACATCGCAAAGACGCCACGAATAATATCATCATAATAAAATTAATAGAACCCATTTCTGTCCCATTTTCTCTAATATGAGTTCGTCCGTCTGTACGTTGATGTATATTCCTAATAGAACTACGACTTTCATTACTGCTTACATATTTTTGGGAGTCAAACGTAAGCGGAATTTTTTATATCTTTACCAGTAGATAAACTGGGCAAATTATGTAAGTTTTAATAAATAAATAATAAAATAAATAAAAATCTTTATTGTCCAAATTACATCGACAAACATTGTAGGTGACTTAATAGTGGTATCATTAACTTGATAATGAAAGTTCATAACGCTTAGCAGTTCCGGTTCTGGATCTAGTTGTAGTTCCAAATCTACTTCTAGTCCCAGTCACACTTCTAGTTCTATTTCCTGAGACGAGATAGCGTACAAATGAAGTCTTAGTAATAAGGTCCTGCTTTTCCCTTTGTAATTCTAACAACAAAACATATTTTTTTTTCACTTCTCATATATTCTGAAGATAACATAATTGGTTAGGTCAACAAGTTAATTTCGCAAACATTTCTGAACAGGAATTTTACCCAACATTCCACATACGAGCACATTATCATTCTCACCTACACGCCATAAGACATCCATCAAAAGATTATTATTAAAATTAACTGAGGGAACAATTCCATACATTTGGCGTACATTAGCATGCGTATAATGTCGGTCTGACAGTCTTGGCTAATGGAAAATTTATTGTGAACTAGCTTCTGCCCGCGACTTCGTACGCGGATCATGTCGCTTATGCCAGCGATAACGGGTCGTCAAAATGAAAGATCTTAAACGTCTGATGTCGAATTCTAAGAGCCCGGGGAAACGACGGGTTGCGCGAGACGATTCGAAATGTTTCAGACTTATCATACCATACCATTGCATTGCATTGACTGCCTTTTTAGAATATATGGACAGCGCCATCTATCGGTAAAAGTGAACACTTATCGGAGCTAGTTACGCGCGAGAAAGCTACATAAAGCTGTCCGTGTGAAAAACAGCGACACCGTCACAAAACGAAGGGCAGAAACAGTCGATTTAGCTTAAAAACTGACGGAGTTTCATAGTCACTTACCCCCCCTTTTTCACCCCCGTTAAGGCAGAATTTCCAAAAATCCTTATAGCATCATTCTTAATTTCTAACCAAATAGCCAAATATTAATTTTAATCGGATTAGCTTCAAAACTGACGGAGTTTCATACTAACTTACCCCCTCCTTTTTACCCCCTTAAAGAGCGAATTTCCAAAAAAAATATAGCCTATATGTTATTCTGATATATAAGCTATATGTCTGCCAAGTTTCATCTAAATCCGTCCAGTGGATCCTGAGATTAGCGTGTGCAAACAGACAAACAAACAAACAAACAAACAAACATTCAAACATACAAACATACAAACAGACAAAATTTTTTTTTCGAATTCTTACTCTTCTTTCAATTTCTAATAACCCTACATATTTTGTTTTGTAAAAATATGAAATGTACAGACACGATTTTTTTACTGTTTTATTATATGTATAGATGTTATATTAGGAAATTCCTGGCATTCTGAGAGAATTGTCTCGATTAAAGAGCTGCTCAATTTCGGCCGGGAACTTCTGATAAGGGAATGTTTTGTGTAAGCATTGGAGAGCATTTTTTGGTAGAAAAATAATGTGGAATAAGTATTTGAAGGAGTTAGGAATTTGGAGGTTAATTAGAAGTATAGTGATTGCACAATGGTCGATTTCAAGACAACTTATTTGACTGTTCGACTGTGAGTTGAGAAATGAACAAGTAGCATCAGAAAAAATCTGTTCAGGTGTAGGTACCTACATGTTTTTCAATCAACATAATTATTTCATTTAATTGGGAAAATACAGAAAAGACACTGGTAGCCTCAACTTTTAAAGAAAAGCAGTAATCCTAAATAGTGAAAATGAAAAGACTGCGTTCCTGTTTTAAAAACTTATTCATTTCTACTGCACATAAAAGATGAAAGGAGTTTTTTTTACCTCAACGAGATAACTTCCAAATGCTTCCAAACATTTTCTACACAGATTTGATTTGAAAAGCTTCTTTCGCAGTTTTAAAACTTTGGTTTTAATTTTGAATCCAGGTAATCAACTATTTTCACTTACTTTAGGATTTAATTTTTTCAGTTAAGCCTTAAAAGCAACTGACCGGGTTTTTTCATTTACGGGTAAAATTACTAGTACCATCCAGTTACTTTGGCCTTCTAAAGTCAGAGATTTGGATGTCTATAAATGAATACTGGAATAGTCAGGAGTACCCATAGATAGGTATATGATGCAAGCAATTTTTTTTTGCCCTAAGCCGCCCTTTAACTATAAACCGGCCGCGAAATGGTCGCCCACTGGTCAAATCAATGTAACAGCTGTGTGACCAGTGGACGACCATTTCATGGGTCTATCTATGGGTAATCCTGACTATTCCAATATTCATTTATAGACATCCAAATCTCTGACTTTTAGTGTGTGTTTGTGTGTTTAAAGTTAAATCGAGCAGCCCAGCCTAAATGAAATTCATCTAAACATTTTTTTTTTTGCTTGACAAAAAATACTTTCCGTTTTTCTTCTGTGTACTTTAACTAATGTAAAATTTCTCAGTGCGTGACAGAATCTCAAAAAAGCGCTTACACTTTGAAATAAATTAATGCGTACTTCAGTATGTTAGCTTATAGGAGAAAATTGTTGAGGAATGGTATAACAATAACATCCCGGTTATTGTTATTTATTATTCAAAAACGAACCAAGTATTTGTTACCCGTAAAGTGTGAATGATAAACGGATTATACGTAGAAATACGTTTAAACTAGCACAGTATAGAAGCTATAAAGTTTTGAAAGCACTTAATTGAATTTGGTGACCACGCCGTATGTGTGTCACAGGATGAGATTTGCAGTGAAAATTAGCTGTGGACCAACTTTCCGTCTACGCTGATGTCGGTCGGGTGTGTTTAACTATATACATAAGTAGGTAAATACGTGTGAGTGTTTGTTTGTAAAGGATCATTATTACAGTAATGTTGTAATTTCAGGTATCTACAAATATTATCGACAGCGCAGAAGAATCTTTGGAACTTATTTGAGATAATTTGAAGTGAAGAGATAAAATGTATAGAAATGTATTCTAAAGAAAGTTGATTTCCGGAGAAAATTATCGCAGAATATAGGTAGAACCATTGTCACCAAAAATAAGAACACAAGGCACTGAAAAAATATCTATAAAAGCCACCAAACTAATTCAGAACTGATCAAGATCAGCCATCTGCGCAGCACATACGGTGCACAAACGTTTGAGACACAGGTGCACTCTTTATTTCCTCACTCTCCTTCACTCTCTACTTGTGGCTGCTTTATTAAAGTTTCCGAAAAAAACCACAAAGCGTTTTCAGCCCAACCCGGGAATTTTACTCAAGCCCATGCATAACAGTAGGCTTTGCTATTCTATTGGCTCATTTATATTATCTTCATAATTTAACTAGATAGATACAAAATAGTCTCTAGGCCAAACATAAGCCTCTTCTCGAGCACTAACGATATATAAGCTTATCTCATTTATTCATGAATACCATTATTGGCATTTCAGGCTATTGAAATTCCTCCGTTTTCACGACCAGAGTAATCAAATTGCATAATATATTTAACGGCAGAATTGCTGACTTTAATTTTATCTACAGTCGGCTACGTAATGAAGCTTAATTCTTTAATCAATTTTCATTTTCGAATACATAAGTTTTTTACATAGGTATGTGTAAGTTAAACTACCTTTTGTTTTTGTATTCAAAAGTAATGAAGAAGCAACTATTCATGCTTTTTCTGATATTTAGTTATCACTAACTGCTTTTTGTTGTTCACTATGGCTAGGAAGAATGTTACTTGTGGGATGATGGCAAATAGAAGAGAATGGAAGAAGAAAACATGCTGCGCCGACCCCAAATAAATTGGGATAAGGGCAGGGAGATGATGATAACTGGCTGTTGCGGTCTTTATTATTCTGACGGTTTTCATAACTCGTATTATTTTCATAAATCCTGTCTGAAGAATAATAATAATAGGCATTTTAAACAAATAAATCTTATAGGACCACCCATAACCTTCCTCAATGTAAAACTTGCATAATATAACAAACCTTACCGCTACGCTTATGCATTAAAGGCACACCCCTACCATTGCCACGAAAAGAGCGATTTATATCAAATATTTATCTCCGGCTCCGTCTAGATTACGCGTCGGTACACATGAGAACCAAATTAAATTGTACTCACAGAGGTACTGGGTATTAGTGATACGAACATATACCCTTTCCTTTAGTTGCTAATGATATACCTAAGTACTGATATGGTATCTTGAAAATATTGAATTACGATACTTATATTATAAGAGTTTTTTTTTAATGATTGTCTGTATTTTAAGGTAACAGCGTAACTTCATTATTTGACAAGAAGAAAGCTAGGTAGCAGTATGAGTGCAAATTAGTCTGCTCTCTTCGGTTAAAAATTATATCTTACAGCATTTTTCGCACTAGAGGATTTTCCGACCTTTTAAACAGACTATTGATAACTATACGTGATATACTATGATACGTGAATCATCGTTTGAACTGGTACCGCGCGACAGGTTTCTTGCTGCGCGAACGCGCTTAAAATGACGAACACGCTTATAATAAATCCGTTTAGCGAAAGCACAGACTAAATCTATAAAAAGCAAATTAAATAAAGGAATCCGCAAAATTTGGTTCTTATTTCGATGTATTTTGTCATCCCTTGAAATGCCTTTATTTCAAAGAGAAAACAGGGTACAAAACAGGTCTCATCCTCAATGGTCAATATTTATAACAACAACAATAAACAATCTATTTTTAAAAGCACCAACAAAAACAAACAATAACGGTCTCGATAACAGTCTTTAACCAATAAACCCGTTTTATTTCCCCAATAAAATGATCAAAGAGTTGTTTTATCGAAATAAAACCAAAATAAATTCACACATGGTTTCTGTTACTACATAATTTATCGCGACTATTGAAACAATGGCTGGTAAAAACTACACCGCAAACAATTTGTTTTACCGATGTTTTTCATCTATACTAATATTATAAAGAGGAAAACTTTGTTTGTTTGTTCGGTTGTAATGAATAGGCTCAAAAACTACTGGACCGATTTTAAAAATTCTTTCACCATTCGAAAGCTACACTATCCACGAGTGACATTGGCTATATTTTATTCGGGTACGGGCAGTAATTCCCACGGCATGCGAGTGAAACCGCGGGAAAACGGCTAGTTTAAAATAAGACTTTAAATGATTTTGCATTTCAGTGTGCAAGTTCTATTTTATTTCCTTCACGAGATTACTGCAGGAGACAAGCTTGATATACAATTAATTTTTACAGTAAAGTGCGGTTTCAACTAATTATTTTCCCACCAACATCAAAAATAACCTATATTCTATGTAAGTTACCATATTCAAACTTGTGTTTTGTGATTTTTATAATAACGTTTTTACTCGATTCGGACCAAGACAAACATTGTTCAAGTTAACCTACCCAAATTTGTTAAATTTTACCAATCGACCACATCACTATTGTGATTAGGTTTTAAATCTACTGCATAAATTTGTCAGGTTGTTGTAACTTGATGTGCTGTCGTCTGTACAAGAAAAAGACACAAGTATTTTTACGGCGTCCTAAGTAAATGATCTGGATGAGTACGCGAAGCGACGCGAAAACAACAAACAGTCAATTTCATATCAAGTGGCCAACGTGACATTGCACGGTATTGCTTGGCGCAGCGTACATCTGTCAATTCGCTTCAGATCGCTTCGCATTTGCAAGTCGCACACGCAGGACGCACCCTTAGTAAGTGGTCAATTACCCAGTAAACTAAATGCACTAATCCGTGACTATGCTATTTAATGCTGCATGCGAAGCCTTGTAAGGAGAGATTATCTTTTCACAAGTTTTCGCTTCACTTCACTGCTAACTACCAGTGTAGGGTTAAGATAGCTGTCATTTCACATAAATTATGTAAGTTAAGCTATTACTTATTACTAAGGCTTTTACTTACCACTGATGGTAAAAAATAAATTGCTGTCTAAGTTTTAACTCCTTTAAAAAAATATTATACCATATCATATTTGATTTTAGTTAACAAAACAAAGAAAAAATATACGTTTGCGTTGTTCAGTCAATCATTATCGATGAGTAAACCAAATCAATACTAATTCAGTCAACTAATAGAAAAAGTGCAGAAATTCAATATTTACAACAAAAAAATAAAAATAGCAAAAACGTTTTTCACTTTCCGCTTTTTAGCGTTGATTTTACCAACGTTGCGGTCAGAGGCGATTAGGTTGTTCGACAAAAAATAACAAAGTGGACTTAGGAATTTAATAAAAATCGACTGTATCAGGTTTATATTAAGGTTGAATGTCGCTTAATATGGGGACCTTTGTCACGCGTGGACCAAGACTTAATCTCATTTTGCTGGAGCTTAAATTTTACACGCTCTAATAACCAAGTAACTTGGTGGAAACCGCTATAACATTCATGGTGTTAAAACATAACCTTTTGCTATTTACACGGGCGCCATGTTGTTTCAGTATTTTTTTACAACAACCTTTGTCGGCAGTTAAGTTAAAAATAGTTTTATTATGTTTGAACGGAGCACAAAAGTGTTTTATAGCTCCTAAATTAGTTTGCACAGTGTGGAGTAAAATTTTCACCTACGTTGTTGCGGTCTAAGTTTTTTTGTAGACCGTTTCAGCCGAAGTTTTAGGGAATAGTTTTTTTTTCAATTTAATTACAAAAGAAGCTCAGAAAATATTCAGAGCAACTTTTTAGGTAATAACGTATTATGAATAGACTTTAAAACTCTTATCAAAGAAACAAGAATTTCTAAAATTAAATGTACCGAAAATCTTAACCAAAATTTTGGCCAAAAATGGTCCGTACTGTAAAATCGAGTTACGTCAAATTAGCCCCAAACTCCAAACTTGATTTATTGAGTTTCAATGCGAAAAGTTTGGAAAACTCCGCTAACTCGACTGGGACGGTTGAATAAGAATTCAATTTGTTACAAAGCTTATTTTGAAAGTGCATCTCTATAATAATGAGCTCTTTTCCTTTCCTTTGGAAGATGAAAACTTTAGACCTTAGATAAATGATTAGGTTTGTTTAACAAAATGTAATGTAAAACAATTTACCAATAAGTGTTTATATGTAGAAAGGTGAATAATATGTTAGAAAATATAATGAAACTGGATATATTGCGACAGAACCATTTGTACCGAGGATCTAATTACATTAAATTAATCCTGTGCAACATAAACAAGATATCAATGCAATGATTAGCATCTTCGAATTAAAAAAAATAATAAAAAACTTCCCCAAAATCCCAATTCCAAAAAAAATACGATTTTATGGTAAACGACGGAGATGTGCACGAACATTACAAAAACAAAAAAAAAACATTCGAATTAAGAACGTCCTCCTTTTGGAAAGTCTAAATAACAACGCTACCAAAATTGAAAAACATTACCCTCCTGGCTGTGGGCAGTCGGGTAAAAATTAAATAACACCAATAATGAAAGCTACAAAAATTAGTAAAATTACAGAAGCGTATTGTGACTGCCCAATAGCCGGGACAATGCAAAAAGCAATCCATTCACAGATTGGACACGTCCGCCGCAGATGGAGCGATGCACACCAAATTACACTACGAGTACATAATATGGAGTTAAAACAAATTTGAAACTGTGGAACCGTTTTTTAATTTTGAAAAAAAAAATATATGGAGTAAAATGTATGTGTAAATGTATATACAATGTACATCCTTACTTATAATGAAAAGGTGTGAGGTTTTACATGTGTTTTTAAAGCTAAAGCTTTTTTGGGGTGGAAAGGGTCACATGCAAGAGATGGTACAGGTTTGCTAAGTAATTTCTTCGCGACCCGGAGTAATTCAGGGGGAAAATGGTTTTACCTATTATCCTATAAAACATATTGTTAATGTTCATATTTCTGTTTCTGTTCCTATACCTGATTTAACTTATTATTTTCGTCCTGTGGAGACTACTCCGCACACTCGGATAAAAAATATATTTTATGGCCTCTCTAACACTGAAAAAAAAATTCAATTCGGGCCAAGTAGTTCCTGAGATGAGCAAACAAATAAACTCTTCAACTTCATAATATTAGACTATTGCAACATATTAAAGTTTTAAAGTAAACATTAAACGTAAATTGACTTACTGCATCTCCTACAGTATAACGTCTGAAAATTCATCAAAAGTTCCGAACAATTTTAGTAAACCGAAACCACTATACTGTATATTGAGTTTGCCATCAACAATATTTGTACATAGTTTTAGAGTAAATGAAATTGTAGCAAGCTTGTTATTAAATGTTATTGGATTTACACTTGGAAGCAATTAATCAAGTTTTTTATGTATCTTCTAGAAAATCAAGAGAATAAATATGAAAATTATTAAGCCTAGCTACCTATTCCCTGTGGTTTCATCCGCATAACGGGGGAACTACTTCCCGTACCCGGGCAAAAATAGCCTGTGTGACTTCGAGATCGCATAGCTTGCCAACAGTGAAAGGTATAGAGATTTCGGAGCCTTCAGTGTACAGACAACAGCACACCAAGTTACCAAAATCTGTCAAATTTCTGCAATCGATTTTCAAACTTATCGCGGTGGCGGTAGATTAATATTTGGTTGGTAAAATTTGATAGATTCGTATACGTTGACCTGCTGTCGTCTGTACAAATAAACAAGCAAAGAAAACAATGTTTCCTCTTTACTATAATAGTGTACATACATATGTCTATGTAAAGTGTATATACGTACGAATGTACGAATTCTCTGCATCTACATCTCTGAATCCTGCGCACTCAAAATTGTAAAGATATTACTAAACGCAAACCATAGCATATATGTATTTGAATTTACACATTTACAATTTATTTATATTGCCTGATTTATCCTAATCCCGAGTGTAATACTGCAACCGAAAAAATATAAACAACTAGCTTTTGCCCGCGACTTCGTACGCGGATCCTGTTTTTTTTATACATAATCATATTTTCTCATCGTTTAAACCTTCCCTCGATCTGTACAAACATTTTAAGACCAAAATAAGCCCGATCGGTCCAGCCATTCTTGAGTTATGCGCTTACCAACACATTTAGCGATTCATTTTTATATTATAGAAGATGAAAATTTTACAGCTAAAATGAACTCGTAAAATATTCATAAACAAAAGCCAAAAAATCGAATCAAATTAAAAAAGAAATCATTTCTTTTTCAAAAGCAGTTTAGTCTCCAAGTTAGATAAAAAAGGCCTGCGTCACACTGGCTGCATCATAGCTGGGAGACGGCGGTAATTGCTGGCCCCGGCTAATGATGCTCTTAATTAAAACGTAAAATGATCTGAGAAAAAAACTGCATCGAGATGGCGGGTTTAATTGACCGCATTTGACTTGGTTTCAAGCGGTCCGGTTTGTTTATTTTCGTTATAAAGGTGTGAATTTTGTGATATTTGATGCTGGCGTCAAAATCTCCTGTAGTGTAGTTTGAGACTGAAAAAGTCTCATAATACATTTCGTAATGAATCACAGTCTAACTATAAAAAATTCCAATAATCTTCAACAATCACCATTTTAAAACTAAAACATACAAACACTATACAATATCTACACACTATAAAATACTTAAAACTAAAATATTTAGAAAATGCACTTATATAAAAATTAAACAACCAGTCTTACTTATGGGTATCGGGTTACCCGGGTAACTGGGTTGTGGAGGTCAGACAGGCAGTCGCTCCATGTAAAACACTGGTTCTCAGCTGCATCCGGTTAGACGGGAAGCCGACCCCAACATAGTTGGGAAAAGGCTAGGCAGATGATGATGACACTTAGATAAAAATTGTATATTCACTACGCACCAAAATACTTTTCTCTTTCTAACAAAACCACTCCAAAAAAAAAATATAGCAACTATTTGTTCAGAAAAGCCTCTGTAAACAATTACTTCGAAACTAAAGCAAAGCCTACTAAGAGTCCCAATAAAAGAAAGCATCTTCATCGCAAGCGGCCATGTTACGTCTCGGCTTTTAGTATTTTTTGTCGGATATCCGTTACTTAGATACGCAGCCTCTTATATAGGTTACGCTTTGAAGCGCTCTCGTAAACGCCGCTTACATTAATGTGCCGATTTTACTCCTACTTTATTGTTCGGTGAAGTTTTATTGCTTTAAAGCGCTGTCTACTCTTAATGGTAGAGGAGCTCGTGGTTAAGTCGGAACGTTCGATCATAAGGTTAAGCAACTTTTAGCGCGGTCGTTCTATGGATGGGTGGCCATCTTGTCATGACGAGTTCTTACGTGTTTCGGAAGGCACAATAAACTGGTGCGTCTCGGCTGTCATTTGACCATCTTTGACAGTCGTTACTGGTAGTCAAAAGACAGTGAGTTTGACAATCAGTCTTACCAAGGGATATCGAGTTGCCTCGGTTGTGGAGGTTAGACAAGCATTCGCTCCATATAAAACACTCGTTCTCAGCTGCATCCAGTTAGACTAAAGACGATCCCAAAGTGGTTGGTAAAAGGCTAGACAGATAATGACTCTTAAAGGCAATTGCGGTCTATATTTATCTTTGTACCGAGAATGGATTTCTACAAGCAATCTATGAGAGCCTATAAAAGTTTGTAGACGTCATAACTTTAGCCCCTTAATGTTGATCTCATTGTGAATGGGATACCTCTATAAAGATACTGTAAAGATGGTTGTGGCTATCGAAATAATAAAAACACCATAATATAACAGCAAGCGCCTTTAAACCGAAAGGGTTATTCAGAGATTTCGGCTCTGTCTCCCTAGGAGTAACTTTTTGGACCCTCGTGCAACTAGAGTGATGATTCAAAAGAGCCTGTAAAAAAAAATGTCTAGAAAGAAAATGTCTACCTAGAATATCATGAATTGAAAACTGAAAAATAATTTCAAAAAATAAGGAGAGCTAACAAAAAATACCTTTAGTTTCTATAAAAACCGCAGTTAGGTCAATGAACTCACAACAATCTAGAAGAATAGGGTCTCACTAATTGTTATCCGTTTTTGTACCGCCTACTAATTTATTCGTCGAATTGATAACGAAGTAAACGATGTCTTAAAAACATCGGAATCGAAGTTTCCTTCAAAAACGAATATTTAACTCAAAACAAATACATATTATATTATACTAGCTTCTGCCTGCGGTTTCATTCGCGTCCCGTGGAAACTACTGCGCGCACCCGGATTAAAAGTAGCCTATAGCCCTCCTCGATGAATGGAAATCTAACACTGAAAGATTTTTTCAAATCGGACTAGCAGTTCCTGGGATTAGCGCGTTCAAACAAACAAACAAACTCTTCAGCTTTATAATATAAACTAGCTTTCCGCCCGCGGCTTCGCCCGCGTGGAATTCGGTTCGACACACAGCGCCATCTACAATCCATCCATCAAGCAAACAATATTTTTGTTTTCCCTCGGGAATATCTATTTTTTTCNTCCGCCCGCGGCTTCGCCCGCGTGGAATTCGGTTCGACACACAGCGCCATCTACAATCCATCCATCAAGCAAACAATATTTTTGTTTTCCCTCGGAAACATCTATTTTTTTCGGGATAAAAAGTATCCTATTATTTAATCCGGACTTCTAACTTTACGTCTGCAAAATTTCAAAGCAATCGGTTCAGTAGTTACGACGTGAAAGCCAAACAAACAAACAAACAAACAAACAAACAAACAAACAAACTCACTTTCCGATTTATAATATTAGTAAGGATATAAATAGAAGAACAAACCAGTAACGTGTCAGCAAATCTCAAGACTTAGATGCACATAAACATATCCAGCATTTAAATGTAAATATGAGACATACATTTCATGCATAAATAATCTCTGAATAGTAGGAATAAGTAGTCCCACGAGCCTTTTATCTGGGGCATAGAATCTCTGAGGAAATAGCACAATAATATGATATGTAGTATGAAGATGATTTAGAGCTCGTGGCTAAGTCAAAGCTGCGCGGATCGATCGATCATAAGGTTAAGCAACGCTTGGCGTGGTCGGTCCCTGGATGGGTAACCATCTTTTCATAACGAGTTCTTCCGTGTTTCGGAAACGATAAACAGTGGGTCCCGGCTGTCATTTGAACATCTTTGGCAGTCATTACGGGTAGAAGCCAGAAAGTCTGACACTGATAGTCTTCTCTCTACCAAGGGTGCCAGGTTGCCCGGGTAACTGGGTTGTGGAGGTCAGATAGGCACATGTAAAACACTGGTTCTCCGCTGCATCCGGTTAGACTGGAAGCCGACCCCAACATAGTTGGGAAAAGGCTAGGCAGATGATGATGGTATGAAGATGATTTAGCTATGAAACAGTTATTTCAGAAGTGAAGACATAAATTATGATTTATTGTGGTGTAAGATTCAATGTGACTCAAGAAAGAGAGGAAAGACAAAATAGTGTTTAACCACTTTACTTTCCGCTATGAAGACACAATAGTTAAACAATCAGTGTGTAGTACAATATGAAACATGGAACGGGGTAACTTATGTAGATGTAAGTTTACTTACGGCCATTTTCTACACCATAGGGCATCCAATAATTTGCGATTAAAGATTGCGAAAACAACGGATAGATAGGTTATAGAAATCGGCCTTTAACCAAACCTAACTGGAATCCTATGAAGGATTATAAGGACTTTACCGGTCGATTTGGTCGTATCATTAACTATGCCTGTAACACGCCATCTGAATACAAATCATTGACGCCATTACGAAATAATATCGCAGAAGACTCGAGGGTTCAAACAGAACATCTGAAATTGTCCAAATTATCGAACTCCGACCAACTTCGGCCATTATGTCAGCCAACTGTTCGACTTAGTACTTAGATCATTTAACCAATTGGATCCGGCACTTGTATAAATCTCTATACGGAAAAGTCTGGCAATTTAGGCAACTTAACGAATAGTGTTAGCTCACTCATACATTTTTGAAAATATTATTACGCACTTACACGACTAAATTGACAAACATAAGCATGAACTTGACGCACGCACATTTATAGATGCCACCAGGTCAACCTACTCAAGTCTACCAAATTTTACCAATCCAATATTAACCTACCACTGTTGTGATAAGGTTTGAAATCATTTGAACAAACGCTGAGGTATCTTTGACAGAAGGGAGAAGCCACGGCAATGACATCTCCAGTTAGTTATATCCTCTAGGACTTAGTATTACAATTTAGTGGAGTTGGTAACTAGATATCAAACAGCTGACAGCCGGTCCGTTTGTTGTAACACTACTTGATAGAATGGTTAGTGAAGTAGAAATTATGAGTGACAAATTATTCAGTAACGTAATTTGTTTTCTTCACGGAAGGATTTCTCGTGAATCCCTCTATCTACTGGTCAAAGCAAACAATATAAAAACCGGCCAAGTGCGAGTCGGACTCGCGCGCGAAGGGTTCCGTTCCATTATCTATGAAAAATAAACGTACCTACTACCTACAATTAGCCAAAACACGAACAATTCTCTGCAACAAAAAATAACTTTGTTTTTCATACAAATATATGAAAAACAAAGTTACAATTTGCGGTTACTGAAAAAGTGCTATAACCCCAAAACTTCTGACTGTATTTCGTTCAAACCAATTTTGGTTGATAGTTTTTATTAAGGTTTATAACATATGTTTTTTTTAGATTTTTCACATTAGTAGTTTAGAAATTACAGGGGGGGGGACACATTTTAGCACTTTGAAAGTGTCTTACTATGAAATGATTGACTTTGAGAAAAAATGGTTTTAGAAACCTCAATCTCATTTTTAAAGACCTATCTATAGACACCCCACAAGTGTAGGTTAGACGAAAAATTTTTTTTTTTGTTTCAGTTCCATGTATGGGGAGCCCCCTTCTAATATTATATTTTTTTTATTTTTGTATAAAAATCGTAAAACGGTTAACATAATACATCTACCTACCGACTTTGAATGGTGTAGTCTTAATAGTTTCGGAATAAACTGGCTGTGACATACGGACAGACAGACAGACAGACAGACAGAACGAATCTATAAGGGTTTCGTTTTTTGCCATTCGGCTACGGAACCCTAAAAAACAGCGCTATCAATTTACTAAGTGCATCTTGACCATTGATGACTGAAATGGTGAAGGAATGATCGCGACGAAACCTTAGATATGTGAAACCATAAATGCAAGTTAGCGCATTGAGAAGATAGGAGTTCCCAGTAGTGGTACATTAAGGGCTGGTGACTAAGATGATGATATCGCAAACAGACCTTCAAACGATGCGCCAAATGAGATGAGTCTTTTTTTAGACCTTAATGCTCAGTTAATCGATGATAAAGTCAGGTTTTCTTTACAATAACATCAGAATAGCACATCAATCAACTAAGATTTTCGCAGTCTATTGTTGGATAGGCTTCAAAGGCTAAATGGAAAATTATATTGAGCTAGCTCACCCGAGTTAGCTTTTTGCTCAGCCTCTGAAGGTCAAAGCGTGAAATGAAGTTTCTGTGTGTTTTATTTTTAGTCATAATTCAACTTGACTCGTATTGCTATATTTTGGTTGAATCTGTACACATTTTATTAAGTGAAAGAATTTGTTCACTGGTATGAGCGCGCTAATTTCAACTTCTTTCAGTGGTATATAGCCCATTTACTGAAGGAGGCTATAGGTTTTTTTTTCTGGAGTGTGGAATGAAACCGCTGGCGGAACCTAGTATTGCTACAGTACCAATATATTAAGAAGAATTGTAGCATCCACCGAAACTCGAAAAACGAAAGAAAATATCCGATGTGCAATAACATTTATCTCCTCAAACCGTATAGGTTTACCGACCCTGATGTGTGCAAACAGAACACATAAATAAAGCATTTTCATTAATTCCGAAAGCACTTAATTATTTAAGATAATGAGAGATGTGGAGTGACCGTTACCGGCTAAGGAGGTTCCCTCCAATTGGCTAAAAGGTCCGGTTTACTGATATTTGACTCTTCTAAATGGGATCCGTGGATATGGCAGGTTGATGCTGCCGTATAATAAATGTGATAGTTACTGATGTTTAGTTAATAATAATGGTGTTTTACACTGGAAGTTTGACAAATAGAAGAGAATGGTAGAAGAAAACATGCTGCGCCGACCTCAAATAGATTGGGATAAGGGCAGGGAGATATAAATATTCTGGAAGTTTGGCATATTAGCAAGCCCAGAACTTTACAATGACTTTGCTCGTGTATTTTTACCCTTCTAACAGTCTATTTTCATAATATATCCTTTCTTAGTGAGAGCTTTTTAAAAACAGTTATTTGTGTCACAGTAATTTACGTAAGTGTGAAAAGGGTAGAATGATGGTTGAGCAATGTTTAAAATCAAATAGCGTTTCATTCCTCCCTGAAGTTTTTTTTTATGATTTATGGATGAGTGAGACCTTGCGCTATTGTTTACGTGTACATATAATATTCGGCAATTTGGTACCCGTGAAATCCTATTTTAATTACTTTTGTATTTATGTTTATAACTAGCCATTTTCCCGCGGTTTTACTCACGGCACGTGGGAATTACTGCCCGTACCCGGATAAAATATAATCTATGTCACTCGTGGATAATGTAGCTTTCGAATGGTGAAAGAATTTTTAAAATCGGTTCTTTACTTCCAGAGATTACCCCCTATAAACAAACTTACACAAACAATTTTATCTCTTTATAATATAAGTATAGATTACATCACTCCTCAAAATCTCAAATATCAGTAGAAACCAAACTACACGAGTTGTAGAGTCTATCACACCAATAAAATAAAACCACCATTTCGTCAAACTCATGAAAACCTCTGTCTGTTTACAGAAATTAAACAAGAACGGCAGTTTATACCATCTGTTCCCCTTTCTATGGCCAATAGGAGCCGAATTATCCACATTAAAGATACCCTCATCTCATTTGAATATCCCACAAAGGAGTATATTTTTCTTGTTGACTTGGAATCTGAGTTGTATGTATTACTATAATTTAATATCCTAATGTTCCAATGATAACGTAATCTGAATGATCAATACAGATTCACTGATTACTTAAATCAAGATGCAGTCGACTATTATAGCAATATAGGTACTGTTATCATGAATTAGGTTACATAATATGCTTTTCTTATTAGCAAGTGAAGTGTTATTAAAATTAAGGATCAATTTACAACCTTCAAATAAGTTGATCTACCTACAAAGTATGCTTTAATTTTTCATATGGTACTAAGTCTGTATCAATCTGTACCCCAACAACTTACTATTCCGCTTTTATCCGGAGTTTATAACAACAATGCTTATGAAAAAAGAACTGCACTTTTCACTGTGTACACAAAATTTGACCTGACTTGAAAAATCTCCGAAAAAATGGCAAACTTTTTCTATTTCGGCCAACGTTTTCATTGAGCGAGCACAAAAATAGACGAAAAGTACCGGATTTGGAGCAGCTGCAACTGAAAACGAGGCTCCCATTCTACCTGCACTGAAAAGATTAGCAATTACTTTATTGAAACTAGCCGACTTGAAATCTGCACGGTTCGGCACTAATGGAATCAGGTATTGAAGTTAGTTTATTTTATTTGTGACTGCTAATAAATGGATGGGAGTTTGTAAATGTATCGGTTAATTAACTTTTGAAAGCCTGGGCTTTGTTGTAGCGCATAAAATATTATTCTATTTTAATAAAGTATCAAGTTATTCAGTAAACAGCAGTCAGATTTAAAACACAAACTTTTTTGCACCCTTTTGTTTATACTTTTCAGCTAAGGTACAGACGACAGCAGTTCAACGTATACGAATCTGTCAAATTTTACCAATCAAACATTAACCTACCTCCATCGTGATAAGGTTGAAAATCGATTGCAGAAATTTGACAGATTGTAGTAACTTGATGTGCTGTCGTCTGTACACTGACGTGTTTTGGAAGTAATATGCAACCTACATTGGCTTATTATGGTATTTTATAAATTGCATCTAAACATTCCTCATCCATTGAGCAGTTCATAATAGCTTCGTTACCAAATAGACATATAGAGGCCACAGCTGTAGGTAGGTTTAGTTTTTTAGTAGGCTGAAGTTTTTCTTAATCTCTCTGCTCTACAGAATACATAAGCTAATTTAATAAAAAGCTGTAGACAAGCATTCAGAAAGCCGGTGACATTCAATATTACATATTTTAAGCGCTTTAATATATCAAGAACGTTACTTTCTTCACTCCATTTTATAAAAACCACCAACTACTGGAAACTTAACTCGAGCGTGGAGCTTTTAAAGATACTGGAAAAATATTTGCCGGCGCAAAATGTACCCTAGTTCCACGATTTAAAGTTGATTATTGTTTGATGAAAATACCTGTGTACCGATTTAACAACGAAGCTGAACGTTAGAGATGAAACGCAGTGCTGGCGGAGTTAGTGAGCGTAAAATCTGTAGAAAACACAATGTCACAAACTGTATACCAAAGATAAATCATATTTTTCATAAAGAAAAATAAAATAAGAGCTTGTGGCTAAGTTTAAGCCGCGCGGATCGGTCGTTCATAAGGTTAAGCAACACTTGGCGCGGTCGGTCCGTGGATGGGTGACCATCTTGTCATAACAAGTTCTTCCGTGTTTCGGAAGGCACGATAAAATTTGAACATCTTTTACAGTCGTTACGGGTATCAGAAGCCAGAAAGTCTGACAACCAGTCTTACCAAGGGGTGGCAGGTTGTGGAGGTCAGACAGGCAGTCGCTCCATGTAAAACACGGTTCTCAGCTGCATCCGGTTAGACTGGAAGCCGACCCCAACATAGTTGGGAAAAGGCTAGGCAGATGATGATGTGACTACCTGTCTGACCTCCACAACCCAGTTACCCGGGCAACCTTGCACCCCTAGGTAAGACTGGTTGTCAGACAGTAAAATAATACTAAATCACAGTCAGCTAGAACAAAGTCATTAATTGCAAAGAAGACAGGACAAGAAATATCACCAAATAAATCTTTTCTAATAACCTAAAATCACTTAAGATAACAATACTTTATTAAGAAGCTACTCAAAGTTACTTTAGCAATAATGAGAAAAGGTTCAGGGGTCCAAAGGGACAGCATAATGCCTACTTCCTTTTCCTGACATAGGATTATAGGAGTCGTGTATCTGACACTCCACAATTGTTGTGCTTAAGCGGGTCACACACTATCTAACAAGGAAACGTGTTGTCAGTAAGTATATCAGTTTATACAGCTATGGTATTTATAAAGGTGAAGAGTTTGTTTTTCTTTTAACGCGCTAATATCAGGAACTACTGGTCCGATTTGATAAATTATTTCAGTGTTCGATAGCCCATTTATTGAGGAAGTCGATAAGCTTTTTATTAGGGCGCACGGAGTATTCCCTACGAGAGTGAATGATTTATTAAAATTGCACCGATTTTGGCATTGGCAATTGAAGACTGTTATACAGGTGGAATTAAAACTTGTTGAGGAAACCATTAGCCCAGGTTTCCTCAACAAGTTTTAATTCCACCTGTACTCAGTTTCTTTTGTGTTTAAGGTACACTCAGAAAGTACACAATAACTTTGTAAGTGGCATTGGTACTTGCCCGACCTGGAATCGAACCTACACACTCGTACTTGAGAGACAAATGCTTGAACCACTAAGCCTCCACATCTTTCATAACAGGGAGTAATGTTCTCTGTTCATCATACTTCACATCATACTTGTGACGACCTCGTTGGCGCAATGGTTACCATGCCGGACTGCCGAACTGATGGTCCCGGGTTCGGTTCCCGGAACGGTCATCATTTGTGTGATGAGCATGTTTGTTGGCTGTGGTCTGGGTGTTATAATAATATGTATCTATTTATAAAAATATATACGTAATTATATGTAGTTTATCAGTTGTGTTAGCACCCATAACACAAGCTAATTAATAGCTTACCATGGGGCTAACCGACCGTGTGTGAAAAGGTGTCCCGATATTATACAATCCTTAGGCACCATTGTATCAAATTCTATCAAAATTACTTTACAAGCTTTTACACGGATTTGAGAACAATCCAGTACTAATCCTTGATTTACCAAAAGCTGTTACATTATCAAAGAAGGTAACAAAATATATGCGCTGACGTGTTGATGGATGCTACGATTTGAACGTAAACGTGGCATTATGTGATCCGTCAGCGAATTTTCGAGAATCGATTACTTAAATGTCGATGAATCGAGTGTCGTACACGAAACAATATCGATGGCCATGACAGTTTCGACAGATGCGTCGATTGTTTGTTTATTTACCTACTAATATTATAGAAACATGTGAATCAGAAAATAGATTTTTGGAGACATGTGAATATGAGAAAGAATATTTTTTTGCTAAGAAAACGGCATGGAACTGACTTGTAGAGATTGACAAGTTAAGTATCAGTATTTTTTTACATTATTTTAATATTTGAATCTAATTTTAATTATTTATTTTCATTTGAACAGATAGTAGGCCAGAAAAGGTATTAAATATAATAGTTTCAAACTAAACTTAATGAAAGAATCAAAGTTAAATTGAATTTATTTTCAAAACGATTTTATGATATGCTGTGCTGTATAGCCAGATATGTGACTTCAGCCTAAAAATAGTTTAAGTTATTTATCAATGTCTTCTAAATTAAATTACCTCGCTTTAATATGTCTGTATTCCAAACAGCATAATAACTCACATTTCTGACTACAACCTTAAAAAAAGAGACTTCCAAAAAATATTAATAAAAACATAACATTTTTTTCGCACCACTCAGTTTTACGTCAGTCGGCTTAAATTTGTTATTTTTCAACGTCAAAGCAAAAACGCTGGGTCATAAATTTTGCGGTAATCGATAGACCCGTTTCGCCGTCACCAGGGTGGGATTTGTAAAGATTTGTACCCTCACAACGAACGGGTGAAAAAATTCAATCAATACATATTTGTTTTACGAGGTGTTAAAGTGAAAATATAATCTATGGAACCGAGTGGGAGTTTTATGAGACACGGCAAAATACATAAAAACTGGATTATATAGGTCACCTAGACCTTTTTATGCTTTTATGTTACCTATACTAATATTATAAAGTTATAGACTGCGTTCGTGTCATTCCTCAAACCAATAAAATTAAAAGAGGCACTCGAAAATCACAAAAACTTAAAAATACATTTCGATATTTCAGAACGTTTAGTGTACATTATTTGAAGTAATAAATAAGTCTCTACCTTTCTATTGCTTTGCCAAAACTATTAACAAAAGAATAATATTGGCCGTAAAAACTTGAAAATAAAATATAAACTAGAATAACGTTGCTAATAAATAATAAATACTAAACTTTAACGTTAAGGTTTTTCTCAACAAAAAGACTCATAAAAACGTTCTCTGACAACTTTTTAAAGTTTTTGAAAATAGAAAAGTATATTTTCTTTTCAACCAGCATGTCGTCGCTAAGTTTGCAGCAAAGGAGATCGTAACTCATCGTTAGATACGTTTTTCTTCTGTCGGACCATAAGGAATTTGTCTTAGTATGTTTTGTGGGAAGTGCAGTCACTTGTATTTCTTTGACCATGATTGGCGTTGGGAAGGGCAGGAAAAAGATCATTAAGAAGAGGTTTGTACCGTTTGTGAAAGATAAATGGAGCTTGTGTCTATTAAAGTTTTTATTTTAAACTGACCACTCACTGCAAATTAAATACTTTCGAAATGATAACATAAATATTTTTATGTTAAACACTTTTTTTTATCGATGGAAAATCATCAGACGACCCCTCCCTTCCACTGTGGGTGGCAGCGTGAGTGACAGGTGTCAGACTTTTACTGACTAAAACCAACCGTGTTCCTTCGGGAGCCCTTTGTGTGCCAGAGCCGCGGTAACTCTTTCGAACAACCCGCATCCCTGGCAGTACATATCACACTTGCCTTACAAAAAATAATCAATTTATTGACTTTTAACACCGTCCAAGTCTATGATTTTCCTGTTCGTTTATTTGGCGCCGATCGAGACGCGAATTTTGTTGGCATTCAATGAAAAATCTCTTTGACTTTCGCGTATTGTTTTAATTGGACTTGTTTTTGGGATTTGTTTTCCTCCGTTTTGTATTTCAGCATTTTTTTAATAAATGCAAAAAATCCTGGAATATTTTATTCAGTTTTTGTTTGTCATATTTTTTCTAGCTACTTATGTGAGCCTAGAATGGAGTGTACAGAGTGATTAAATCTTTCAGCTAATTCTATTTATAAATCACTTTCATACCTTTTGAGTTTGGCTACGTAATGCAGGACACAAAATTGTAATCTTTTCCGTATTTTTCTATGGAAAATTAGTAGTACCTAATATTTTTTTTGCTATTAACACCACCTCTTCCAAAAGTTAAGGGTCTCTACATACGATCAAACTTGCAATGGATAAAGTTTACCAGATGTTTTAGTATCAAGTGCGTCTTACCTTCTAGGTAACTTTTTGGGTCGCAGTTCAAGCGATAATCTAATTTATGAGTCAAAGTTGAGGGTTGATATTGGTATGATGCCAAAAATATTTAGGAAGTTGTTTATTCATAAGGACTCTTAGTGTAATGCTTGAGATTCTGTTACTGGTTTCTGTACTTGTATCTGTATATTTGTTGACAGTTTGGCTTGTCTTATGGTAGGATATGGTTGGGTCACTGTCCAATTTGTTAATTGGCATAAAACTCCATATTCACAAAATAAATAAATTGAGTAAAAAGATCTTACTGGAATTAGACTTGTAGTATAAAATCTCAACCTCAGCCTCACCTTTATTTCCCTGACAAAGCTCGCTTAATCAGTTCAATATTGGTATAAACAATGTGTAAAACCTATTACTGCATCTGGTAAAAAAGAGATTAGAATTCTGGTAGAAAAGAGGTTTTCTAGAAAAGTTGGCACCAAAAGTTAAATAGAATCAAAAATTGCTAGACAGAATGTTCCGACACTTTATATCCCTGTCCGAATAGTGAAAACAATGTGTAACAAATAAAAATCGTAAATATCTTGAAAACCGTAATCTGTTCACCCAGAACCTCATAGAAAGTAATAGATTTTACATGACAAAGTAATAAATAAAGATCCAAAACTTTCACAATGGCCAAACGACTTTAACCTTTAGAACAAAAACTATAAGGTTGAAAGTTCTATAGAAAGGCCGCATGCATTACAATGTAGGATACATGTTCTTGAAAGTCATAAAATAAAATTGGCAGTGATTCCATTGGTGCTAGACAATATAACCCATTGACATAAATATTTCATATAAAACAAGAATTTACAATGTACTTACTAAAGAACCTACTAGAGATTACCTACATTAATATTTGAAATAATGAATTAGGAAAAAAAATACTTGAGTTATTTTAGGTGTCCATATTATTTTATATTTCCATTAAAAGGAAATCTGCGGATTATTATTTAGTACACAATTCTCCAATCTTAAATCGTTTAAACATCATCCAACAGTCCAATACTTCCACAACCATAGTTCACGCTCCATTGCTTGACTTTATTGCTTTTGTCACAACTAAAGGGCCTATTGAAATAGTACCTAATGCCCATAGATTACGTAAATTCCTTCGTAAAGCTTGAAATAGTTATTGAATCTTCCCTTTTGTTGCTCATCTGAATCTTTATTGAGTACCATTTGGAAGGTTTCATCTTCAACATTCAAGGACAAGGTCTTTATTGGAAATGCCCTCTTTAGTCATGCAATGGTTGAGGGTAGAATATAAATGGTGTATAAATAGTGGCCAACCCTACTATATAGTACCTCTTCTTTGTCAACTTTTACATTTCTAGATCAAGTTGTGAGTAACTTTCAAAGCGGGGGAAGTTACCAACTGCAGCAACTAAGCACGTTAGCAAAGTTGACGTTGTCAATTTATGTTATAGATAGAAGTATCTAGTTTAAGCCATATTTGAAACTGATAGTCATGATTTTTTTAAGGTCGAAAAATATACTAGAAGAAGTATACGAATATCGAAGAATAATAATTTCAAAACACGACAGACTGTTTCCAAGAAATAATTAAGACGAAGTTTACCCCAAGGCACAATCTTTGGCCCAGCTAAAAAAACTTCATGGAAAATTCTTATTATTACTGAACATTATCTATCTTTTGTATAGATGAGCGGAGTATTTAACAGAACTCCATAAATTCAGACAGAAAGCTCGAACGTTTACGCCTTAAAATTTAAGGGGATCACGATCTACGCCAATATTTTAGGTCAACTTCTCAATTGCCTGTAATGGATTGGACAAGGGTACTTCTGACCATTGTCATTGGTCATGTATGAGAGATCACGATTTTAGTAGACCCGTATAATCTCCAAACATGTTTACATTTAAATAGCAAATAAAAATTATAAAATACATAACACAAATATTTAATGGATGGTAATTAGCAAATACGGTTAGTCAATCAATAATTAATATAAATCCCTTAGCGCTGTTAATTAATTTTCACTTTGCATAAATTGATCAAATAAACAGGCTCATTTGCAACACAGAACGTCGACCATCCGTCTTTATGCACAGCGATGCTTAACGAAACCAATTTCCTCAAGAAAATTAGTTTAAGGAAATTCTATTAATAACTCAGCAGGCCTTTTCATCAGAACAACAGGATAAGGAGTAATTGTCAAGAATTACTGGATACTGAAATTCAACCCCGCAATAAGGCCCTTGGAAAAGATTTGCTTACGCACTTTAAAGGTGACAGCGCGAAAGATGGGTTCCCGTCTCTTTGGACAATGCTTCCAATTATTGGTCTTGTTTCTCTGTTCTAGATATTTTGTATATTCTGTTTTTTTTTTCGCCATGTTTTTGGTTACAATTTTGTGCTGATTATTTTGAATGTTTGTTTGTTAATTCAATTTCTTAATTGATTGAAACGTTTTAAACCATGGTAAAAGTGATTGATTAGTATTTTTTACGTTGATAATTTACACTCAATTTTTATTAAGTAACAGTTTTCTTCTAATTTTTTCGCCAAAATTCATGCTCCAAAATTAAATAATTCCATAAAGTTAAGTTTCTAAGTACCCCTTAATATTGTCATAGCAGCTCCTATTTCAAACGGGTCCAACTATTTGACTTGCTCTCTACTGAACCCCTTCGCTGCACTCGTCCGTTTGTATGACAATCCATGCATGTTCCCAGTATATAAGTACACAGGGACAAGGTATCCCTGTGTACCTTTACCTCTTAGTTTGCTATGTATACAAGGTTATAACTAACGTGGGTGTAATCTATACTATATATAATATTATAAAGCTGAAGAGTTTGTTTGTGTGAACGCGCTGATCTCTAGAACTACGCGAGAGATTTGATTTCTTTTCAGATTTAGATTGATTACACATGTATCAAAGATGGCTGTAGGCTATTTTCTGGGTGACTAGAGTGGTTTTCAGAGGACGGAATACATACACCCACTATATTATATATTTTTATAATTGAAGGTCTGCCTATTTGATGTCCACAGTCCTAAAAAATAGACACACACAGCAATAGTAGATTAGTAGAGAACCTATATATCTCTTACAAAAAAAGCAGGTGTGAAATAGAGACATCATAAGCTCCATTTCAAAATTGTAGAACAAACTTCAGGACAAAATATTTGAGCTATCAAAATTGCATAAATTAAAACAAAGTTTGAACGTAACAAACGAGACGAGTTCTGTTACATATAGAGTTTATTATTTTAATCAAATTAGACTACAATGTTCTACGCTTTGTTCAACAATGCTGTCGTAGTTTGTTTTATATGTCGGACGTAGAATTTCTGTTGTTTTAGTCCGATTTAAGTGATTAAAGAAGTGCTGGTATGGGTAACATAGTATGATAATTGCTCCTTATTTGTATAATAAATTGAAGGATTAAAGAGACTGGTGTAACCGATTTACTTTCACAATATGAGTTTCAGATCCACTAGACTCCGTACAAAATTATTGAGATTTGTACATATATACGTACAGACAACAGCAGGTCGACGTATATGAATCTGTCAAATTTTACCAATCGAACATTAACCTACCTCCATTGTGATAAGGTTGAAAATTGATTGCAGAAATTTGACAGATTGTGGTAACTTGATGTGCTGTTGTCTGTACAAAACTCATTTAACAAAAAAATACAGTCAAAGTACAATTCTCAAATTAAACCTTTCTATTACAGGTGTTAACCCATGTAGGAAAATTATTGAGAAACAATTGGTCCCAGGATTATTAATAAAAGAATATTGATAATAAAATAAATTGATAGTGTTCGCCTACAAATGGCAGATTTACAGATAACACCGGTATGATACAGTCGTACTATGACCACTTAAAAGTAATTCCAGACTATCTATGTAAAAGTAAAACTTACATACATTAATCAGAAAAAACTTTTATTATAAACCCGATACCAGACACAATTACTCTATCAAAATGAACCCATTTCACAAAAAAACCGGCCAAGTGCGAGTCGGACTCGCGCGCGATGGGTTCCGTTCAATTTGCCAAAACACGAACATTTCTCGGCAACAAAAAATAACTTTGTTTTTCATACAAATATATGAATAACAAAGCTATAATTTGCGGTTACTGAAAAAGTGCTATAACTCAAAAACTACTGACTGTATTTCGTTCAAACCAAATTTGGTTGATAGTTTTTATTAAGATCTATAACATATATTTTTTTAGATTTTTCACTTTGGTAGATTAGAAATTACACACATTTTAGCACTTTGAAAGTGTCTTACTCTGAAATGATTGACTTTGAGAAAAAATGGTTTTAGAAACCTCAATCTCATTTTTAAAGACCTATCTATAGACACCCCACAAGTACAGGTTAGACGAAAAACATTTTTTTTTGTTTCAGTTCAATGTATGGGGAGCCCCCTTCTAATATTATATATTTTTTTATTTTTGTATAAAAATTGTAAAGCGGTTAACATAATACATCTACCTACCGAGTTTGAATGGTGTAGTCTTAATAGTTTCGGAATAAACTGGCTGTGATATACGGACAGACAGACAGACAGACATGACGAATCTATAAGTCTATATCCTTTTTAGGGTTCCGTTTTTTGCCATTCGGCTACGGAACCCTAAAAAGGTGCTGTTAATCTTAATACTAGACACCTCTACATCATAATACCAGTCCATTTGTCTAAGCACATTGTTACGATTGCGAAATATCATGATATACGTGGAACGAGTTGTGCTGTATTGTTAAATGTGTTACGTTGGAGAATTGAGACAGACTGTTGAATAGATGGAGTTTATGTCATTGTAAAGTGGTATAGGTAGATATTTTTAATAATAATATTACTAACATCTTACTATTTTAATTTGCGGAACCATAGATGAGGTATATTTTTAAATCGCGATAAAGAAACGTATTTAGAGTCTGGTTGTCTGACGTTTTTTTCTGCTTCCTAGCAGAACCACGGAAAGCTTTTTCGTTGAGAGTTTAGTTTGTTATTTTATAACTTCATATTCTTTTAGAAAAAAATCAAAAAAAGGTATTTTAGATAATCATATTTGGGCTGCGGGTTGTTTGAAAGAGTTGCCGCGGCCCTGGCACACAAAGGGCTCCCGAAGGAACACGGTGGGTTTTAGTCAGTAAAAGTCTGACACTCCCTTCCGCTGTCACCCACAGCGGGAGGGGTCATACTGATGATTTCCCATCGATATAAAAAAAAAAGCGATGATCATATTTTTCATAAGAATAATTAATATTCAATTTTATTTCTGAACATGTAACACGCTTCTATAAATTCACAAACTGCATCAACAACAATTAACATAATAAACTAAAAAGTTTGAACTAAACAAAAACAGCGAACCAAATTCTAATTATACCAATAAAATGTACCAACTCCGTTAAACCGTCGAAAAAAACTTTGATTGCAAAAATTTGGACGCACCTGCGCCTGACAGAAATTAGTGAACTTCTACCATGAGCATTTTTCAACTGAAAAAATATAGTGGAAAATGAATCTCCGATCAGTTTCACAATCCATTGAACTGAATAATAAAACTACGTCCTGATATAGACGAACAGAGGCAGCGATTTATAGCGAAATGTATGAAAAACCCGCTTTTCTACTATCGGGTAATGGTGCTCGGTTATTCTAAATGAATGACGATGTAAAAAATGGTGTAAGTCACTTTCGTTTACTAGTGATTTATGTGAAAATTACGTATATTTTAAATGTACAGACAACATTAGGTCAACGTATAAGAATCTGTCAAATTTTACCAATCAAACATTAACCTACCTCCATTGTGATAAGGTTGAAATCTATTGCAGAAATTTGACAGATTGTGGTAACTTGATGTGCTGTTGTCTGTACATGGCAAGAGTTTTATCTGGACCGTTTTATTTCAGATTTTTTTACCCCTTTGAACCACAGCTGTGTAGATTAGACTATTGAAGCAAAAAAATAATCTCTCGTAATAATTTTTGAGGACTAGGTTAGGTCCATTCAGATTTAAAAGAACTTTACTCTAGACTTTTTTGAGGACTTTACTAAAAAGTCTACCTCAATTGTCACTTCAGGTTAATGTAAGTACCTCTCACTAACGGAAAAAAGTTTTAATTAGGTGGATCAGTCATGTTTCATTATTGGAGTTTTTTTGATCAGTAGTAAAACACACTACTATTACTAAAAAAAAGGCACCTATAATGTTACCACGTCTTTTGTTTTCAGTTTACATTTATCAGATTTCAAAGGAGTTTCAGGAGATTTCACGGGATTCGACTGACAGCATCAGTCAACTGCAGTCCAAATACATCAATCAGTAAATGTATGTTATAATAACATGAGACGCCACTACATTCCTCTAAAATATCAAAGTCAATTATGACTGCCAAATGGGTTTGAAAGCCAATACATCAAACAAAATGCCGAACAAACGAAGTGATTTTGTTACAAAATGTACAAAGTGAAACATAATAAGGTGTAATGAGCTAATAAACTCAAGATTTCGCCTCTCCTTTACCTCATTAAAACCGTCTTTTTAAGGATAATAGGTGTATTAAAGAAGGCTGTATCTATTGTGACGTGGTTTTTCAAACATCAAGGGAACCTTGGTAAGGAAAAATAACATATACTCACATTTTGATTATAATATTTATGTTTCAAGGATATCGATTTCCCGGAAAAAAAAACAATTTTAATGAGAAAACTTGTACTTTAGAACTAAGCAAGCAGTTATGGGCCAAAATATTTCTTTTTTACCACGAAGAAAACACAAATTAAGTGTAGACATAGTAAAATTAAATAAAAAATAGAAAGACCAACAAAAATAATTCCTGCTATGAAATGATATCACAACAATGGATATTTTTTTCGTCTCCATAGAGCCATTTCGACTTTCAGTTTCTACCGTAACCCCGAGGGTACAATCAAGCGCACATACACACAACAATGTATAAGGTCGTAAGTACACTCGTGGCATTTGCAACCGTGTAACCACCATATACCTCGGCTGTATCAGATATATTCGCAAATTGATTTACCGGCCGCTAGGGCCTGAGGCGGTCATCGATTTTACGCCCTACTTGGCCCTCACTTAATGAACTTTGCAGTGCGATAGATAAAAAACAATAGCTTTGCTGTTTCTGTAAATAGGTCCAAGAAAAGAATATCGTTTATGTATTTAAAAGTATTTGAAAGAAAATATTTTTCGTCCGTTGCTGTAACACTTGAAGATTTTCTGATGAGTTTGAAACAAAACGATAAATACCTAAAATCTACCCTTTTTGATTTCATACACTTCACATTTTATGCCAAATGCACCGCCGCGTATCAGCCTAGCCCTTTTCCAAATATAACGGTGTTGGTTTCCAGACAAACTGGATAGTTTGACTGGAAACCAACACCGCAGCTAAGTAGGTACTAGTGTTTTACATGGAGAGACTGCCTATCTGACCTCCACAACCCAAACCCACCCAAGGGGTGTCCGGTTGTCCGGGTAATTACCCGGACAACCGGACACCCCTTGGTAAGACTAGTTGTCAGACTTTCTGGCTTCCGACTGCCAAATATACGCAAACGAATCGATTTCTCGACAGTTGTTAGATTTCTTGTGTACCAAAATATTAACTCATTGTGTCCCTATGGGAAATTACTTGAGGGGTTGTTGTATAAATCAGTATTTCCCTATTGATTAAGAGGTTATCCGATACTTGCAGCTCCGAGCGATATCAATAACACCGTCTTAATAACTCACTGGGGTGGGAGTACAGTTAACACCAAAAGTTTTTGTAAAGTATAGAATTTAATTAGAGGTTATGGTGTACAATGGGTGTACATAGTACATAGTTCACGTAGTATGGTTAAAAAGACAACAATATTTAATTACTTTCCATTATGTCTTAATCAAAAATATTTACAAAACATAGTGTATGAAAGCAAAAATATACAACAATCATCAACATTTTTAATTCTAGAACAGGCGAAAAGCTTTTCGTTAAACATATTCCTCCTTTTCTGCTGACTGTACAGTATACAAGTTAACTAATAAACTGTTACAAATAAGTGGGTCGTGAGTGTTAACAGAAGTAGTTAACACTACTTACAACTTCATGCTGGTGCCTGAAGTTTAAATCCCAACGTACTTCATTTGTTTTAAGCTCAACAAAGTAGCATTTATTATAGCATGTATACTATAAAACGACTTGACGGATATGGATAAAACTCAGCATACAGATAGATCAAATTGTCGCTAATGTAAGAGATAAAAAAAAAGTTGAATAAAATTTTTACAAAAATTATAAACACATAATAAACAAACACACTGCAACAGAAACATAACAGTAAAATATAAACGCGAATATTTCCGATTATTCCGAGGTGACAATCTTCGCTAACCTTCGGGATACATCGGGCTTTTCCGGCAGCGCTCGTGTACATCTTACATCGGATATTGCTCCACGATTGGTAGTGAGCCGAGAGCTCGTTTTACCGAGCTTTGAAAAGACGAGAATGTTAGGTGTTCGTATTATTTCGATTCCACTTTTATATTTTTCAAGTTTGTAAGATAAATGATATTTGTACTGTAAATTGGATGGTTTTCTTTTACACTGGTGTTGTTGTTTTATTGGTGTAGTTTAGTTGAAATATGAGATAGTAACAGGTTATTACAAAGACGTGTCTTATAAAACTACCATTGGTTAGCACAGATATATAGATAGATTTTCTACCTTATCGCAGTGGTGGAAGGTTAATGTTCGAATGGTAAAATTTGATAGATTCGGATACGTTGACCTGCTGTCGTCTATACATTTTCGTGAATCCATTAATCTTAGTTACTACTCGGAACTAGGAAGGTCTACACAAAACCACTTCAATAACAGAATAGGCATTTAAAAAAAGTGGTCCAGTTTACACTGCACGGCAATAATAAATAGCCAGTTAATTGGGCACAAACATTGCAACCACCGGGTTCACCCTAAGGGGCTAACACACTGACATGGCAGCCGGATTTAAACAAGCTCAACTTGTCGGCTTCAAGCGTCCGATAATATCCCGAACACAAACTAAAGGCGGGTGGACGGCAATAGACGGCCAGAGCCTGCGGTGACAGGTTGAACCCCCCAACGCTTCCACCAGTAAACAGTGAATTTTCATGTTTCCCGCTTTGAAATAAAACAGGGTCAAAGATCCGCATGAAATTGGATTCAGACGATCTGTCTGCAAAGCAATAGAAATGTATTTCGAACTAGAAATATTAGAAACTTGAGCTTTATACCCCCGGGCATGGCGCAAACTTCGTATGTTGGCAAAGGTTTTAAAGTCAAACAAAATTGCTTAAAAAAATATGTCATTATTCATACTGTGAGTACCTATATTCGCTCCTTAATTGTACAAGAGTAGTTTGTTTGATGGATGTATACACAGTATTGCAAAAAAATCGGGTCAGCTTTGATAGTCGGTTGATTGAAGTATAGAAAACAAATAACATTCTGGCCACAAATATTCACAGTTTTGGCGATATAAATATTTTTTATAGCTGACCCATTTTCATTGATCCCGGGTGTACAAGGTACGATTCTATGCACAGTACCGAGTGTAAACAGAGAGATTGGGTTTGTTTCGAAATATAAACAAATAGATACCTCGCTTTCGTTGAAAGCATAAACAAAGACACATTTTGTCAATACCGGGTATTCTTTTACTGGGCTTATTCTTTTAGGTTAAAATCGAAATGATTTGGCAAGAAACTTCTTCAAAGAAAATTTCGATAACGAATTGGTGAAAAGTGCTTTGTTGAGTATTGAATATTTTTGTTGCAAGTTGTACTAACTACATGCATTTTATTTTCAAACATTAGCAGGGTTAAAAATCCTCCCAAATAACTAAACCTATAAAATTACTTTACATTTTTTTAAATCTTCAAAAACTCTCGCTGGAATTATCAGATATTAAATGGGTAAGAATTATAAATAAGAACAGTAGAAAAGATATTATAAATTATTTCAGGCATGGCTTTTTATAAAAACCCTACTAATAAATTGATGAATGTTAATGGGTTGTTAAGCTCACGATTGAAAGAACGAGCCGTTTAATATTATATGCCGGAGGGAGGTAGCTACCCAATTTACCGTTTGCTTTCTTTAATTTTCATATCAACGTAGAAAATCGTGGGAGCATCGCATTGTTAGAACAAAAAAAAACACATTAATTCCTTTCAATTTTTTTACGAAATTCATAATAGTGTAGAAAGTTGGTTTTTTATTAGAGAAATTTTTGGTTTAATTTTATCCAAACATTTAGTTTATATTGTTAGAATTATGTCATTATTTAAAGACCTATCTAGGCAGATGGTTGACGCTTCTCGTGACCAAAAGGCTCGTTGGCTTGTCAAAGTGGCTTGGTCAAAGTAATAGCCAGTAGGTTTTGGTCATATTGCCATCCATCGTGGAAATGCTGCCAGCCGTTTGGGCACGATCCCGGTTTACAGCGATGGGGCGAATTTTTTATGCTTTTTATTTTTGTTCTAGCTTTTTTTACTAGGATAACTATCAGTTTAATTGTAATTTTAATAATGTAAATAATGTTAATTATTTATATGAATAATATTCTATAAGATTTGACTACATTTATCAACAGTCACCACTCCGTAGACTCACCTGCTAATACAACTTCACGTATCTAAACTATCAATTCACAATATTGTTACTTTAGTACGAGCCCTTCAAAGTACAATAAGAATAATAAAAACTATATACCTACGAAGAAAATAATTGGACGTCTGAAAAGGACAAGTTCCCGAGGGATGGAGCTGATTGTGCTTCAATTGTTAATGTGGAAAGAGATCGTATTGTAAAAGAATCAGGAGATTGATGAGTACGGAGACAGGGAGATATGGGTCAAGTGAAACGATGCCTTGTCTCCAATTTTAAGGAATCTATACTATTATAAATCTGGAGAGTATGTTTGTTTGTTTGCTTGAAGGTGATAATACTAAAACAGTGTTTGATAGCCCATTTATGGAGGAAGGTTAAAGACGACTTTTTATTTTGGTGTGCGGAGTAGGTACCACAAGGTGCGGGTGAATCCACTGGTGGAAGCTAGTTGTGTATATAATACGGTTACAATGTTGTTTTACAGAATTGTATTTCTCGATAGCTGCTGTGTGGGGGTATAGCCGCTTACTTTTTTATTTTATTGATTTTTGTTTCAAGGGATAAGTAATTGATTACTTAGTGGATGTTGCGTTAGGGCTCTGGCATATGAATGGCACGGCATGATGCAGCGATTAACATGTCATTTGAATTTGACTCTTAAATCGTGTGTCATATTAACAATTTATATAACGTCAATATAAAAAGCCAACGACGAGGTGACAGCAAGCTTGCAGCTACCCACTTGAGTCGCCGTGCCGTGCAGTGCCATGACCTTTCATATGTGCCATGACTTTTACTGTCTGAAAAAGGAACGTCAACGAAACGCGAAGTTTGGATGCCATTCTAGAATAAATTAAATGTCTAAAAAATCTGATCCTTTACCAAGCCTAACACTTACTCCTCAAAAGCCTTAAAGCCTAGAGATACCACTTAGAGCTAAACTAGTGAACTAGATGTATTACCACTAACAGGTCTGCTATAACTTAGACGACACGACAGTTGAGTGCTCAGTCATTAGGCCGTTATGTCGCTGACATGATACACAGATGTGGCATCTACTGGATGAGCTAGTTAAGTGGAAGTTGATTATTATTTCAGTAAAGGGTGAAATAATTTTGCTACGGTATGGCAAGGGCCTGATACGGATAGAAAAAGAATACAGTAGTCTTAAATAGAAAATAAATAGAAAAATATTTTCATGGAGATAATATGATCACGATATACTCGATCAGTTCACCATTTCTGAATTTAACATTTCTTATTTTGGTTTTAAAAATAAAACACATTTTCTTGAGAATTAAAATATTACTCATACATAACAGATGTCATTATTGAGGACAAAATATTACTGACCAGATAGTAACCCATCATTTTATTGCTACGACAATATAGTACCATAAAGTGACATCGCTGTCGCTTCTAGAGTGGCTTGCTAAACTAATTCCCGGTGTCATGTCCGGGAGCATGTTAGCTGGCCGGCACACAGTTCATGTAGATGTACAGTAATAGCGGCGAGTAACATGAACACCTCCGCCAATTGACTGGCGCTTGTCATGGAAATTATATGACTATCGAGAGTAAACAGTGAGTATTCTACAGAAGAGTAGCACTGAGTAACAACAGAATTGTGTCCTCTGTGTTCCTTAATGTCCATCTCAACAGAGAGATGAAAGACTTTTAAGTAATACCGACAGTTTTATGTTTATTTAATTGTTATTAATTTTTAATTATTTTATATATTTTCTGATGCTTTGTATATGTATGTATTATGGGTTTAATGTCTAAAATAAAGAACTTTTTTTTCAGGCATTTATTAAATTTAATTTAATTGAATTTAATAGAGCCACCGAATTTTTCGTGCAGTTGACAGCTATCAGTTTTAAGGGTCAGTTCCTTAAAACTGATAGCTGTCAACTGCACGAAAAATTGTTTGTACTGTCTGACACCAATTGTCAACTGCACCAAAATACGGTCAGACCATAGAAAGTCATATTATTTGAAAGAAAATATGTCTGTCTGAAACAGAGAACAGCAGGTCAACCTACTTGAATCTGTCAATTTTTTTAAATCGAACATTAACCTTTTGATATCGCGGTGAGGTTGAAAATCCAGTTTGGAAACTATATATTTATTTACAAGCTATTATTACGTATCCAATACAATAGCAAAACTTAAAAAAACTTAATTTAAATATAAAATAAAACAATACAAACTTAAGATAACTTGCAAAATTTAATAAAGCTATATAATATACTATTATAACTTGACAGATTTAGGTCTCTCTGATGTGCTGGCGTCGGTACTCACAGTTCAAAATAAAAAGCGTCTCTTTTTATTTGTCCTCAAGTGTAATCTTAGCTTATCCATTCATTAATTTGAAAGTGGTATTAGAGAAAAATCCTTGGAAATAGCTGAATGGTAATTTTGTATCTCATTTGAGATCCCTAATCCATTTATCACCAAGTGAGAAGGACGTAATTTCTTTTTGATAATCCATAGATAGGAAAAAAGACCGGCCAAGTGCGAGTTAGATTCGCACATGAAGGGTTCCGTATCCTATCCCCCTATTTTTTTTTCATTTTTAGTATTTGTTGTTATAGCGGCAAGAGAAATACATCATTTGTGAAAATTTCAGCTTTCTAGCTATCACGGTTAGTGAGATACAGCGTGGAGACAGACAGGCAGACAACGAAGTCTTAGTAATAGGGTCCTGTTTTACCCTTTGGGTGCGGAACCCTAAAAACTGCTTTTTTAGCGTCAAACAAGCGAAAAACTTTTAAACTTATGCATAAAATGACAATAAGGTTTTAAAAGTTTTCACCTAACTTTACTGAATGTTTAAATACGAAAGATCCATAACTAAATTGTTCTTCCAAACTTTGTGTAAGTTATAGTTCAATTTGAGGAAATTGAAGCTCACCCGATTGGGACTTGATTGTAATTTCGATGTTTTAATTAATTGATTAATCCAAGTTATATATTAACCAGTGGTTAATTGGTAAATTCTTCAATCAAAACTAAAGGAGGTTTTCTGATATACATATTTACACATAAAAATAAAATTCCTTATGAACATTTTGAACTTTATTATACTATCGATGTTCTGACAGGCAGTACTTTAACTATGGTCTGATTGATTTTTGGTACAGTCGACAGCAAGAAGTCTACACAAATCTGTCAAATTTTACCAATAGAACCTTCCACTATTGTGTTAAGGTTGAAAATCTATCGCAGAAGTTTGACAGACTGTGGTAACTTGATGTGCTGGCACTGTACAAATAAGTCAGTCGTCCCTTGAAAATTGACAGCTGTCAACTGCACAAAAGATTCGGTGGTACCATAAGCCTGTATTAGGGAAATATACTAGAAAATGGCTTCAGTAGGCCTAAATATTTTTTTTCTCATATTTTGATTTTTTTATAGTCCTTCAATCTAAACACAGCCTTACCCACTTAGGAAACGCCTACAAGCACTATCTCAGCGAGCACAGATTAAAAATCACTTATGCAAACCTCGTTGCTTCTCGACTCAAGCACTGCTAGTTTACGTACTACGCTGTTTTACTCTGTGATGTGTGACGTCACTGCTATGCTTTGACAGGTGCACACTCCCCACCACTTAGTACTTGAGGTACTGTCAACAAGACACGTGTTAGTAGGTAGGCGGAATATAACTCCTGTTTAAAGATAGCGTGTAATACATTAATACTCTGTTTAAAAGAAATAATTGTTAGTTAGGGTCCCATTTTACCCTTTGGGTACGGAACCCTAAAAAAAAGGCTTTAGAAATAGGGCAAAAATTATGTTTTATCACTATCGAAGGAATAATGACGGCTGTGTTTTTGGAAGTAACTCATTCTGAAATTATTTTATCCGATGACAAAGAATTCAAACATCATTAAAGTCAATATCTATAAATCAGTGAAATTCTTTTTAATAGAATACTTAAATAAATTATTAACAAGACCACTACAGATGGCTAAGAATATGCAGTTACTAGTTTATCAGCGATTTCACCTGCGTCTCGAAGGATTTAATTTACGCACCGAGATAAAAAGAATTCTATTAAGTTGAATCGCAATTTATAAGTGCCATATTTTCGCTCATTTCGTTTAGCTATTAAAGCGTGATTGTTAAACAAACATACTTTTCTATTTTTAGTTTAGAAGGATAAATTAACTATAAAATATTAATGGACAGCCATTTTAACAATAACTATCCTTCTATGTAATAAATGCCTTAGGGTCTCTGTACTGAACACAATTTCGATTACACAGACGTCAGCTCGTGAACCTACCTGAATCTGTCAAAATTCTTCAATAGATTTTCAACCTTATCACAACAGTGGAAGGTTAATGTTCGATTAGTAAAATTTCCCAGATTCGGGAACGTTGACCTGCTAGTATCTGTACCTGAGAAGGCTTTACCCACCTGTATACCTGGGCTTGTAAATTCTAGGTATCATTTACTAAGTCCCTCTTGCCACGGTACTGGGATTTGGTTTGATGTTTCAGCTGAAGGAAGCAGAGTAATTAAACGTACCTGAAACAATGGACAATATACGGTTTAGTGATTATTATAGTACCTAAGAAAATTTTATCTATAGAGAACTCTTGGTAGGTATATCTGTTTAGATTAAACGGTTTAATAATAAGTATGCACTATACAGGGATAATCGTCGGTTTTGTGTCACCATCACATTAAAGTTGTCTCAAAAGGGCTTCAGCGTGTTGGCTTCGGCCCCACGTTCGCCTTCCAAAATACCGGGACTCTGTAGTCCCGTGGCATGGCAGAGTATGCACTATATAAAAATTAAACACGTTTCGAAATACTAAAATTCGTGGAATATTCTTATAAACTAAATAAGACACTTTNTGTTTTACCCTTTGGGTGCGGAACCCTAAAAACTGCTTTTTTAGCGTCAAACAAGCGAAAAACTTTTAAACTTATGCATAAAATGACAATAAGGTTTTAAAAGTTTTCACCTAACTTTACTGAATGTTTAAATACGAAAGATCCATAACTAAATTGTTCTTCCAAACTTTGTGTAAGTTATAGTTCAATTTGAGGAAATTGAAGCTCACCCGATTGGGACTTGATTGTAATTTCGATGTTTTAATTAATTGATTAATCCAAGTTATATATTAACCAGTGGTTAATTGGTAAATTCTTCAATCAAAACTAAAGGAGGTTTTCTGATATACATATTTACACATAAAAATAAAATTCCTTATGAACATTTTGAACTTTATTATACTATCGATGTTCTGACAGGCAGTACTTTAACTATGGTCTGATTGATTTTTGGTACAGTCGACAGCAAGAAGTCTACACAAATCTGTCAAATTTTACCAATAGAACCTTCCACTATTGTGTTAAGGTTGAAAATCTATCGCAGAAGTTTGACAGACTGTGGTAACTTGATGTGCTGGCACTGTACAAATAAGTCAGTCGTCCCTTGAAAATTGACAGCTGTCAACTGCACAAAAGATTCGGTGGTACCATAAGCCTGTATTAGGGAAATATACTAGAAAATGGCTTCAGTAGGCCTAAATATTTTTTTTCTCATATTTTGATTTTTTTATAGTCCTTCAATCTAAACACAGCCTTACCCACTTAGGAAACGCCTACAAGCACTATCTCAGCGAGCACAGATTAAAAATCACTTATGCAAACCTCGTTGCTTCTCGACTCAAGCACTGCTAGTTTACGTACTACGCTGTTTTACTCTGTGATGTGTGACGTCACTGCTATGCTTTGACAGGTGCACACTCCCCACCACTTAGTACTTGAGGTACTGTCAACAAGACACGTGTTAGTAGGTAGGCGGAATATAACTCCTGTTTAAAGATAGCGTGTAATACATTAATACTCTGTTTAAAAGAAATAATTGTTAGTTAGGGTCCCATTTTACCCTTTGGGTACGGAACCCTAAAAAAAAGGCTTTAGAAATAGGGCAAAAATTATGTTTTATCACTATCGAAGGAATAATGACGGCTGTGTTTTTGGAAGTAACTCATTCTGAAATTATTTTATCCGATGACAAAGAATTCAAACATCATTAAAGTCAATATCTATAAATCAGTGAAATTCTTTTTAATAGAATACTTAAATAAATTATTAACAAGACCACTACAGATGGCTAAGAATATGCAGTTACTAGTTTATCAGCGATTTCACCTGCGTCTCGAAGGATTTAATTTACGCACCGAGATAAAAAGAATTCTATTAAGTTGAATCGCAATTTATAAGTGCCATATTTTCGCTCATTTCGTTTAGCTATTAAAGCGTGATTGTTAAACAAACATACTTTTCTATTTTTAGTTTAGAAGGATAAATTAACTATAAAATATTAATGGACAGCCATTTTAACAATAACTATCCTTCTATGTAATAAATGCCTTAGGGTCTCTGTACTGAACACAATTTCGATTACACAGACGTCAGCTCGTGAACCTACCTGAATCTGTCAAAATTCTTCAATAGATTTTCAACCTTATCACAACAGTGGAAGGTTAATGTTCGATTAGTAAAATTTCCCAGATTCGGGAACGTTGACCTGCTAGTATCTGTACCTGAGAAGGCTTTACCCACCTGTATACCTGGGCTTGTAAATTCTAGGTATCATTTACTAAGTCCCTCTTGCCACGGTACTGGGATTTGGTTTGATGTTTCAGCTGAAGGAAGCAGAGTAATTAAACGTACCTGAAACAATGGACAATATACGGTTTAGTGATTATTATAGTACCTAAGAAAATTTTATCTATAGAGAACTCTTGGTAGGTATATCTGTTTAGATTAAACGGTTTAATAATAAGTATGCACTATACAGGGATAATCGTCGGTTTTGTGTCACCATCACATTAAAGTTGTCTCAAAAGGGCTTCAGCGTGTTGGCTTCGGCCCCACGTTCGCCTTCCAAAATACCGGGACTCTGTAGTCCCGTGGCATGGCAGAGTATGCACTATATAAAAATTAAACACGTTTCGAAATACTAAAATTCGTGGAATATTCTTATAAACTAAATAAGACACTTTCATAGGCCTTAAAGGATCTAATTGCATAGATTTGTTTTATTTCTTTTAAAGGGCATAATGCCTTAAAAATAGTAGGTAAAAACTTTAAAAACATCGTATAAGTAAAATAAAAACATAAAAATAAATCCCTCCATTTTACCGCACATCTATATGTCCAAACTTTTTAACGACATAATTTATATTTGTTTCTGTACCAATAAGTTCTAGAAGCGAAGGTAACTTTTTTTCCGCAAATTCAAATGGAAACCTTATTACAAGTTTCGCGGAAATGAGTGTCCGACACCAGAGCAGCAATTTGTGTCACTAAACTCCGGAATATTTTTACTGCTCTTCACTTTTTTCATTTCTTATGCAACTGTATTTTTCAAGGGTTATGCAAACAGTTTTATTTTTCGAGGCAGTACAATATAAATGTTTTTTTTTATGTTGAATAAATGGTTATATTAATTTCTTCAATATACTCTATTCTCTTTACGATCTTTAACAAATCAAGAAATGTTTGAATTAATTTGAAAATACCTTACCAATCCTCTAGAAATAATGTTAACATAATCTCAAAGTCTACGTTGCATCAGATTTACGCCGTTTGTACAATAATTACAAAGGGTATTAAATAAATTATATGTTACATATGTTGTACTAGCTTCCGCCAGCGGTTTCACCCACGCCCCGTGAGAACTACTACGCGCACACGGATAAAAAGTACCCTATAACCTTCCTCGATAAATGGGCCATCCAACACTGAAAGAATTTTTCAAAACGGATACTGGTCCGATTTGAAAAATTCCTGAGATTGGCGCGTTCAAACAAACAAATAAACTCTTCAGCTTTGTAATATTAGTACACAGTAGCAGTTTACCATTTGTTACACTAAATAAATATTATTGTTATCTGTAACACTTTTTAGTGAAGTAAGCGGTTGCAATTACACTTAGTACTATGCCGAGTACATAGAAAACATATTTTTTTCAGCGAAGTAAATTGAACATTATTTAGTAACATTTTTTCAAAGTTTTTTAATGAAACTTGTTACCCACAAAAAACGAAAAAAAAAATACAAACATTAACCAAAAATAGATACATGTTTGCCTTTAAGCTATTTCTGTTCGCCGCAATTATTAATTCTTTCTTTATAATGTGATCATCCCTTAGGTAACAGGAGGGTTAAGTTATTTGCTGGCGGCAGTTTGAGGGTTACTCTTTGTTTGTGTTTGACTTTAAATCCTATTGACCTGCTTTACCCGTATTTAAGTAGCAATTCAGGAGTTAATGGACCTTTTGTACGGAAGGGCCAATATTTATTGTTGTACGGAAGTTTTTAAAGTTCAAATGTAAATATGTAATTTTGTAAGTCCGGTATATTTACTGTACAGACGACAGCAGGTCAACGTAAACGAATCTGTCAAATTTTACCAGTCAAACTTCAACCTACCTCCATTGTTATAAGGTTGAAAATCGATTGTAGAAATTTGACAGATTGTAGTAACTTGATGTGCTGTCGTCTGTACAGATTACAGTACAGATTTATGTTCCTTAAAAGCCTTTTTACCGTCAGGCACAGACCTCCTCTCACACAGAGAAGAATTGAACGTTAATCACCACGCTTTCTCAATGCAGGTTGGTGATTTCAGACTTTATAAGTCCAGGTTCCTCGAAATTCCTTCGCCTTTTTATCAGTCATTAGTGTCTAAGATATACTTAAAAAATATATACAAACTTAGAAAAGTTGCATTGGTACTTGCCTGACTTGGAATCGAACCCACACACTCGTACTTGAGAGGTTTATGCTTTACCTACTAAGCCACCACGACATTAACGACACTATGTTCCTTAATTTATTATGATAAAATTGTTATGGTACCATTAGGCAATATACTTTACATGAGCACGCTGTCGGCATGTTACAATAGAACTTAATTTTAGAAACATAATTTGTTTCGGAGTTAAATTAGTGTTGAGTAAACTGTTTTAAATTGGGGTGTATTCATTTTTAATAGATTTTTTCTAAGTTAGTTTTAATTTGCCTGACTATAATTTTACGTTAGATGAACTCCGTTCTTGATGGTATAATAAAAAAAACTATTCTATTATTTCAATTCACATTCAAAGTTACATTATTTATTTCACTTTGGGCTTTATTAGAACTTATGAAAGCAAAAAAAAATTAGGTCATTGTATAGTTTTAAATATATATGAATTTAGTTACTCATTTAAATGTAGCTTTCTATGGAGAACGGGCAAAAAAATTCATGGTTTCTCCTTTCTCTATTCTGGAATAAAACCAGTACTATATAACAATTTGTCTTGATAACTCAGTAAGTACTACATCCAATATCTAGGTCCCACAGTTCGTTATGAAGAAACATCAATGTCGAGAGCTTATTGATCACGTTCAACGTTAGCTGCCCAGCATCTTAACAAGCCACCACAATTACAGGTAGCTAGTTTTATCTCCCGACCCCACTCGAACCGTGCTTCAAGGAAAATGAAACATGATAATAAATTGGTCTTTAAGTAATGTTTTTTTCCTATGTAGAAAGTGAAAGAAAACATTTTATCTAAGGACCAATTTAGGGTAGTACCAGTAAAAAAATACTAACTATATTGAGATGGATTTTTGTTTTCGGGAAAGTCTAATTTTGGATGTTTGAATTTCAGGGAATATTTATAACATCTATCTAGGAATATAAACATTCAATAAAAATTACACTTAAGACGTAAATCTTTCCTATTTATAGGGAGAAACATGGAAGCTTTGTTTCCCTCAAATTTTTTGCTCGAATTAAGTGAGGCGGTCCTTTGAGCCTTGTCCGGCCTCTACACATTATCCCGTGAAGTTTTTGTGGCACTGCAAGATATTTCAGGCGTAAATATATACGTAAGTGTGTTTATAAGGTAAAACCTTATTCAGGTTTAGATAACGTTCATATATGTATTGAAGATTTATTTTGTAGACAAAGATAAACATTCGAGATTTTGATTCGAAAATATTATGATGTCATCACCTTTTTCTAACTGATAAAATTTATTATCTACAACAGAAATACTCGATTTATTTGTCGAACCTTTTTCCGTCGCCATTTTCTTCGGCAAATACAAAAGGGTCCTAAAAAATAAACATTGACTAAAATGCTGAGGAGAAAATCGGAATTAGAAACAAGGACGTTGTGAGGTGAAAATAAATAGAATAGATACCTGGATTATGTTCAACTAGAACAATTATAATTTTAAATAAAAAATATAGGGAATTCTATATTTTCCTTGATCATGTTTTATGTGACTAAAACAGTTATAAAAAAGTTAATTGGACTTTTTATTTTCTCGCTGTTTATAACCGCACCACGTTACGACCATATGTTATGGACCATACATGATCATATCATTTTACGTCACAATCTCTCTTCATCAAAATATAATTCCCACCACAAAACTAACACAAACCCTAAAATGCTAAAGACAAATCTCAGATCTAAAATTAGCCCCACATTTTTCTTGACAATGGGTCAAAAAGCGAACTTGGCGAGTAAGTTTCCGCAAACATACGTGCCGTCAGCGGATGACAAAGCCACTACAGTGTAGTTGCATCATTAGCAAAGGCTGGAACAACTTCACTAATTGGGGGACCCCTCAAACGAATGCAGGCTTTGAGCTTCTAACACTTCTGGTCTGACCGTGAAACCGGCACCTATTGATTCATGGCTGAGGTACCTCAGTGTCATCGATAAGAGCTCTCAATCGCATTTTTTAAATATGTAGGTATTATTATTTAGGTACAGTAGACAAAACGTTAGATAAGGGGAGCAAATTCTTACTATAAGAAGTAGCTTTTAAAGTAAGCGCTTTTTCTACAATAGAGCCAACAGCGATATTGACAAAACAGTGTTTTTTTTTCCAACTCTCGGTCAGGGACTACAAGGAATCATTGGGTCCTGACCTCACGGATATTAAAATCAAATTTTAAGGCTACTTATGTTACTCCAACTTTACAAAGGCATAGGACCTAGGTCAGTCGTTGTGGCCTAGTGAGTAAAGCACCAACCTCTCAAGTATGAGTGTATGGGTTCGATTCCAGGACAGGCAAGTACCAATGCAAC
>NWSH02000505.1:13193252-13213902 GCA_002382865.2 Heliothis virescens
GGCAAGTACCAATGCAACTTTTCTAAGTTTGTATGTACTTTCTAAGTATGTCTTAGATAACAGTGGCTGATAAAAGGTGAAGGAAAACTTGAATTATAAGTCTGAAATCAACAACCCGCATTGAGCAAGTGTGGTGATTGACGCTCACTCCTTCTCCGTGTGAGAGGAAGCCTGTGCCTAGGTATGTACAACCGTAGTATCTTGAACCTTACACCTTACCAAGTAGGTGTGATGATGTTATCAGACTCGCTTTTACTGATTAACCACAATAGGTAATAGGCAATTAAGTGATTACATCGGCCGGCTACTCATTCAGGTTGATGCAATTACTTTAATTGCTATTGCTTTCTAACCGGAAGGATGACGTAATCAATTCTAAGGTAGTATACATACATGGTAATAAATAGTTATAAAGTAAAGACCTTGAATTTTGAAAAGGATATAATTATGTGTCTTACAGCGCTTTCAGACTAGCAGATTTTCTGCTCACTTTTTTTCGGGCTGATTTTATCTACAAACTATTGACACAACTATCGGTTCAAAAGATGACACATGAAATAGGTTTGCGATAGGTGTTTTGTCGTTCGGAACGTATCGCGTGTAAAAAGCTGATAGTAGTATCCATAGGTGTGACATCGCTCTTAGATAGCCTATTCATTACTAATGTCAATTTATATATGAAATCTGCCAGCGTTATTTTTTTCACTGGACAATGGTGTATGCACTTAAACGCTATTCTGAGTCAAAAAAACAATAGTGCCTTGAATACCTACTTATAAAAAATATCATGAACAATATGAACTTACCTTCTTACTTAACCTTACTTTTGAAACCACCTAGCAATGCAGCAGTTCAAACGCTCTGCAGTATTCTGAATACTGACGTCATAAAACAGTGTCTCAGGTGCAATCTGCTGGGTCGATGCGCTTGCATTTAATTGGCATGGACGAATTAAATTTAATTAAAGGACTAGTATAGGGTTTCAACATGGTTAAGTATCAAGAGAGTTGTATACGCATACGCATACGCATCGCATGTACCTATATAAAATATATGTAGATAAACTAGAAGCTGCCTTTTGAAAACTCTTATTATTGGTGAAAACGCATGAAAATAGTGATTTTTGAAATTACGAAACGAAATATAGAAATACCACGCGATTTTTTTATATAAAATAATAACGTATTAATAGGCCCGCTTACACAAGCAGTCAGTCAAAAAAAAATCCAATAAAAAAAGCTCCAACATTCGCCAAATAATTTCAAACAACTTCAAAAGTTGAGAGTCCCTAAATTAATTAAGCTTGCTAATTAAAAATTCAATGTACCTAAACATGGCTTAATGAATTACGATTTATCCCACCTCGGTGGTACTTTAATTTAGAGTGCAATGATATTTCGACACGTCTGCGGTTGACGCTTTTAAACTCGCAAATGAGACGGTAAATTATTATTACGAGAGAGGAAATAACAGGACAACTTTGGATTAACTTCTGGATATAATATTTTGAGCTCGTGGTATTTGTGATTATTTATCACTGTTTTGTTGCTATGGATATTAAGTAATTGTTTTGATATTATTGAATAATATAATGTTGTATTTAGACTGATTTTTAAGGGCTACGTGAGCGCGTAATTGCCCTGATGACTTATTGAAACATTTCAACACAAGGCCCAATTTGGAAAAAAAAAACACTTCAGAAGGACATAAAATTATTTCATTTTTTTGCAACAAGGATACTTATTCGAATTCCTACCGATTAAGATACATACATATGTCCATACTGGTACATGTACATACGAAATTCCTTAAAACTTAACCCTTCAAAAAACTAATTCTCACCATAAAGTACTCAAACTACAAATAAAGGCAATAGGCAATACCAAAAGTCCTTTCAACCCATCGATGACACGAGAAACGAACGAAATTTCGTAATGAAATTCCAAGTAGATTCATAAACCCGTTCTAGGGGACCCTCTGCTTTCATCTTGAGGGTTAAGAGACGCAAGAAATTTCATTCTTTTGTGAGAAAAATAAAATGTCTTATTTCATTGTTTTTCAAAGTTTTTTTGTTTTTTTAACGTTAGCAATAATGAAAGGTACTTGCAAGCTTTTGATGGGTTAATCTCTTTGACTCTAAATTCCTTCTAATTATTTCCCTTTTCAACTTCAATTTCAAATTTCAATGATTTCAGAATACTAAATGTTAATGAATACGAATATGAATACGAATGCTAATAAAATATTTTTTTACCATTAGTACTAACTAAATTTTTTTTATACAAAACCTTATAACTAAAACCTCATTTCTAAATCACAAAAACAGAATTACACAACACATCACTCAAAAAAAGAACTTCAAAAATTCAGAAAAAGAATTCTAAACAAGCTCAAATATTCAAAAAAAAGAATGCGGCCTTCTAACCGAGTGCCACAATTCTGCGCCACATTGCGGACGATTCACAAAAGGCGTTTTTACCCGCGCTTAGAAGCTCGCGGTTCATTACCGGACGACCGTACAAGTTTAATGACCTGCACTAATTAGAGTTTCCCACTCGGAGATATTAAGATTTTAGCACAGCATTCTTTATGTATAAGGGATAATTATGATATCGTTGGGTAAGCTTAAAGTTCAGTCTACGTAACAAAAACTCGACTTCTTATTAAATAAAGAAAACTAGCTGCTTTCATCCGCATTTCGAGGAAACTATAGTATAGTAGTATGTTATTCTGATATTTTACAATACTGCCATGTTTGTGGCCATTTTTCATCTAAAACATCTAGTGGTTTTAGCATGAAATAGGAACAAGCATTGTTAGAATCTGTTTTCAGTCTTCCTGTATCAATATCATTGACAAGTATAATTTACCTATCTTCAACCTATCTTCTTCGTCTCCTGAGAGACTTGAGGCCCGTGTCGGCGGCACGCGTTGTTCCACGCGCTCCTCAGAGAGTGTCAGCAAGCAGCCGAGCAGTAGTTCCCACGGGAAAGCGGGTGAAACCGCTGGCGAAAGCTAGTAATTTATAAATATCAATTTACAGGCCCAAAATTCACTCAAATTAAATGAAGAAAAAAACGCCTGAATATTTAAATAAACAGCAAAACTCCGTACAAATAATCTCGTGTCCTAAGAACACGGAAGTACGGGAGGGTCTCGAAACCGCGCCGTGTTTTCTTTGGTTTTAACCAAATTGTTTTAACCAAATTGTTTTTGTCATAAAAATTCAATTGTGTAGATTTGTTTTGTGTGAGTGGCTTCAGTTGGGACGAGTAAAAAATTGTTTTTCGAACTCCATCAAGTACTGGGTTAATTGCCTTTTTTGTTGTATCCCTGTGATAGACAAAAACGTGTAATATGTTGTATAGACGTGTATATTTTAATTTTATATCAATTGGTTTGTGTATATTGTTTAAATGGTAATTTTTGGATTGAAATATTATCACCACCTTCTGCCTCCTGCTTGATTTAATTTATAATTAATGCGCCATTAAACGCCTATTTAATGGTGCGTAATTATTACACACAGGAGTTTTTGAAAAAAATTGGCACATCTGGCAAAAAAATATAACCTACTATAGTACTACGGATTACTTAATAACTTATTTTAAGTCTTTGAACTTTATAGACTTTAAAAATAATAAAAATTACATTCCAGAAAATAAACTGAATTTACTGAAATAATTTAACTTAATATTTTCCAATTACTGAAATGTTCAAGTGTATTACAGGAGACTTTGACAGGCGACCGGAAATATTAAGCTTGGCGCACACTAGACACAAAATATCAAACTTCAACATACGTATATGTGTGACCGTTGTAATACTTAGCTTTATTCACAGAAAAATGGATTGGTGAAACATCTATAATATACGTATGAAATCACATATTTATTCGATGTCTTCAAGAACATACGTATATACCTCTACGAAGGAACATCGAATGAATGTATACGCCTGCATAGTGTCACGTAGTCACTTAACATAATTGGCTTTTTCGTGCGTATTCGCGCGTCAGGAATTCGTATAAAACGCGCCCAATGTGCAGAGAGCCTTAAACTGTGAGTGCCAAATTAATAAGTACAAACTAATTGGCAAGCAAAGTTAAATAAGTACTTACAAAATATTTCGAACCGGGTAAAAATATCACTCGGTAGTAATGTAATTTAATTGTTTTTATCCAACTATATTACGTGAATGAATTTATAAGAATCACAATGCTGAAATTATTTTTATTATTTCTATCAGTATGTAAGGAGATTAGTTTATTAGTATAATGAAATGATTTCGAAAGACTGTTCTCATGTTGGATTTTGTAAGTATCTTAAAGACCACCTATTTATATAACACCGGGGACTTCAAGATACAAGTGCCATAATAATTAAGTGTATCTTTATTTAACAGTAGGAATGTTAAATTTAAAACTCGCAATACAAAATCAATGTTAAAAATCTATAATTCATTTTATTGTAAGCAATATCTATTAAATAACTCAGCTGTGAGAAGCACCGTGACAACATAGACGAATGCACTACACTAATGGCCTAAAGATTGCATCGCTTATAGCATAACGACTGACCGTCTGACGTCATCACTATATGGAAATATACGCAGATGATCTTGTTGTTTTGAACTTACATACCGTTTAATTGAACTTAATTTTTAACCCCCGACGGAGTAAAGGGATGATATTGTTTGACCCACTGGGATATTAGATAAATCTAAGGTTTATTTATGGCACACAAAATTCAAAACCTTTATTACGTAATATAGGAAGATTTTTGGAAATTAACCTTGGTACTAGAAACAGGACATATTATCTTCACTAGTATTACAAAACTGAAGAGTTTGTATTTTGAAGGCGCTAATCACAGAAACCAATAATCTGATTTGAGAAATTCTTTCCCAGTTACATAGTCCATCTATTGAGTAAGACTTCTTTTTATCCGGGCACGCGAAGTATTTCCCAATACACGCGGGTGAAACCGCAAACGGAAACCAGTAATAAAATATGGGGAACATCAAACCCAGCTAATGAAAACCCCATAAAAACATAAAATCCTAATGACAACGTAAATGCAAATACCCACCAAAAATAACACCTGCCACCAGGTACGCCAGCCACAACGGACAAATGGGCGTCATAATTTAATATTTAAAAAGCATTTCGAACCTTTCGGGCCCATATTTTTGGAACACCCATAAAGCAACATATGGCTCTCCTAAAATCATGTTTGTACATGTCCCTTGTGAAACAATGACTTTGAAAATATTTGCGTTTAAATAAATAATGGGGACGTAGACTGTTGACATCGAAGTATATGAAACACTAGCTTCTGCTAACGGCTTCGCCGGCGCAAAAAATAAAATCTCGTACTCTTGGTATTCTTCCGTGTTTCGGAAGGTACGATAAACGGGTGGATCAGATCAGAAGGTCTGACAACCAGTCTTACCTAGGGGTGCCAGGTTGCCCGGGTAACTGGGTTGTGGAGGTCAGACAATGGTGCAGAAATTTTACAGATTGAGGTAGGTCTGAAATATAAAATATGCACAAAATTAATATTCAAGTTTTCACTCCCGGAGTGCAACCCATTGTTTTTACGATTCCGTACCCAGAGGGTAAATTACTAAGACCACGGTTGTCTGTCTGTCTGTCTCTCCGTCTCCAGGCTGTATCTCATAAGCCGTGATAGCTAGAAAGCTGAAATCTTCACAAATGATGTATTTCCGTTGCCGCTATAACAACAAATATAACTAAAAAATAAAAAAAAAAATATAATAAAATATTATAATACCGCATACAATAAACATGTCAAACCGCAAATTATAACTTTGTTATTAATATATTTGTATGAAAAACAAACTTATTTTATGTTGCCCGAAAAATGTTTGTATTTTGGCTAGTTGTAGGTTCTACGTTCGGTAGGTTGATACGTTCATTTTTCATAGATAATGGTACGGAACCCATCGTCCAACTCGCACTTGGCCGGTTTTTTTATTACTCTTTAAGTCTATCTTCGTCTATTTTTTCTCACAAACTGCAGTCCATTGGCCACACAACAATGCATCAAGCCATCAATTATCACTTTCGCTGTGTTGCATAACATTGCATATCTCCACGTTATTACTCGGTACAGACTAAGCGATAATCGGTGTTCGTTCCGACCCACCTAACTTCAGTCTCAAACTAAGAGCACCTGAACAACTGGAGGAGAAACAAACACAAAACTCAAACGTCCACTGTTAGGCAAAGGCCTCCCCCAAGCTGGGGGGATTTGCCCATACTCACCGCGCTGGGCATGCGCGTTAGACAGGGGTTACACGTTCAGTCTGGCGTCATACTGGCATCAGTCTCAGACTGACGAAAGACTGACGGACAAAAAACACGGTACATTTTGGACCATCTTTCCGTAAATCAACCCGGTTACACGATCATTCTGCCATAATGCTGACCAGACTGATGGACTGGACTGACGCCAGACTGATCGTGTAACCCCTGTCTTAGTGAGCGCAGTGTGGGATATTTTTAGCTTCGGAGATGCTGTGACATCTCCGAATCTCTGTGCGACATTTGCTAACTTGCGTGGGATTGAGGATCACTCATACCTTTTCTATACATTACTTACGTATTTAAAAGTAAGTCGTGTAGATTACACTACTTCTATCTCAACGGCTGATCCGATCTGGCTGAAATATTTTAGGGAGGTAGCTTAGATCTGGGAGAAAGACTTATGATATTTTTTTATCTGGGTAGGTACGGACAGTAGTTACTTCTGGTGGAAACTAAGTTTTACGGCCGTTCCCGATAACCTATCTATCTCTGCATTTGCTTACTAGAGATAGGAATTTGACATTACTTGTATGGGGCTAATGTCAAAATTCTATCTCTAGTATGCAAATCCAGAGATAGACAGAATATTGATTTCCGCAGTTAAATGGTTTCATATCTTTGGCAGAGGGGAAGGCAAGCATTGACGTGTCCGGTTGTTAAGTGGTCTAAGGTCTGAAGCAATACTCTGATCTAGATTGTGAACAAAAAACCGCGGCTATTTGATCAGCTGCTTCGTAAGAAAATAAAGCAAAAATTATATTCCTTTGCGCTCTGAANGGTTAGACTGGAAGCCGACCCTAACTTAGTTGGGAAACGGCTAGGCAGATGACCTTTGGTATTTCCAAAATCGTCTCTTAGTGCTCGCCTCTACTCCCTAAAAAACCTTCTCGTCAACTTTTTACGCTCAATAGTTTCGGCTGTGCATTGTCCGTCAGTAACTCAGTGTTGGAAGACTTTTATATACATGTGTTTATTGATTGATAACGCATTCCCTGACGAACAAAAGGTGTGTGTTTGAACATCCATGTTTAGAGTTGAATGATGTTGTAAATAATGTGACACTGTGTTCTCTCCCTGGAGATTTGAACAGGGAAATACTATAGATGTTTTTTCTCAAAAACGGAGCCATGCTTGTGTGTGTAAATATATAATGTACTTTGTCTTTGCATATTGTGCGATCACGAGCTTACACACACAAAAACAATGTGCATGCATGTCCACACACAAGTACGTAACGGATCGCTTTCGTAAAAAAAAAAACATCTATTTTAAATTTTATTGTCATCAAGCACGTACAGAATGATAAGTTTCTACTATAAGTTAAATTACTTATTATTCTAACAAAGAGCTCTTCTCAGAATCAAGCACATACTTCAAGTTCTTTTGTACATTATTCTAAAAGACACTGATATCGTTACTTTAGCAAAAAATATCAGACCCCTACGAAGACTAATTACGCTTATGCATTCAGGTCATAAAGGCTATCAACTTTACCGTAACGACCGCCTCGTAACACTATACCTATTAAAACTTAAACAGTTAATTAGCGTCACTGCTCAACTGAGTGTCCTAGTGACGTTTAATGCACCTGCAGTGCTTAAAAACGGGCTAATTAGTTTATGTCTGCGCTGGATCAAAATGGGTGTTGATAAAGTTATGTGTTTAGTTATAGTTTCAACTTGCCCATTGTGGATCGACATTTTCATTTATGATGATGTTTAGAGAACATTTAACTTATCTTCTATTTAAATATTTCATTTCTTCTACTCTGTGGAAACACTGTGAAACCACACTCTGTTTCAAAAGAATTATGTTTTAACAACTAAGTTACATAATTGCTCATTAAATACGTTAGCTATGTGAAATGGTCTAAAACACTTGTGCATCGAAATTTATAAAAATGCAGTTCTATACGGCCATATGAACTAAACAATTATGAGCTACTGGACCACTATTAGGACCAAGTTTTTTGGCATGAGAGAGGTACATTAAATACCGTCATCTCTTTTCGAACTGCAATTTGAATCATTTTCTGCATGCGTGAAAATATGGCCCTTATATAGGTGAGGTATCATTTTCAGGTGCAACCAATATTCAGCGAATTGTTCAGTCGTATTTACTTGCATGCAACGTCAGTGAAGCTAGGTCGTATTGTCAGCGTGTTTCGCAAATACTGAAATATTCAAACTATATTGAACCCGTGGTCTGGATTTGCGTTATATTTCCCTTTGTTCTTTTGCTATAAATGCAAAATATGAAAATAATACATACCTCCGAGACCGCAGATAGATTATTTAGATATCAGGGGGCACGGCAGTGCCCCCGCCAAGTCAAGCAGAAAAAAGCGGCACGGCCGTACCATACTTTTCTCGAAGCAATTCAGGCCATTTTCGACTCCCTATAATTTCGTTGTGGATAAAACTAGAAGCCTGAATTTTCAGCAACTAATCAGGCATTGTATAAATACGGTGTATTTAAAATTTCAGACAATTTGAACCAGTAGTTTAAGAATGACAACTTGGTAAAGTTTCTGAATTTTGTCACTCACTGACTGACTCACCGATCATCAAAAGTATAAGGCACTTCTAGCAGACATAGAAGCTTCAAATTTAGAATACATATAGAGTTTAGTGTCCTTATTGTGGGAAAATTCAGAAATTTTGTAATTTCGGCCCAGTTTTCTAAATACACTAACTGCATGAATAACTTTGTAATCCCATATAAATGTATAGGATTACAAGGTTACATTTGCAGTTAATGAATTATTACTGTACAATAGAAAATAATAGGTGTAGATAGATACCTACTATATGAGGCATAACGGGAGGGGGTATAGAGTGGGTAAGGGTGTGTTTAGCCCATGAAACTGAACAACATACTCGTGGGAAAATACGTTGAATTAGGAAAAAAAAACGTCTTTCCTTACATTACAAATTCTACTTATGTTCCAAGAGAATAGTTGTTCAGTTTCCTGGGCTGAACATACCCCTTACATGTCTCTTGTATTATGTTAAGATAAACTCTACAAAAAGAAGTGAGATGCCATCAAAAACATCCTGTAAAAAACCCAAGTCTCGCAGTGCAATCTCTCTACCGTAAAAAGTTGTGAGATCCATGTAATACCAAGTCGGTTAATCTATTTAGTCTCTACTTAAAGGACCTTCTGTCTTAAGTTATTACATAAGTTATTATCATGCCAATATTACAAATACTTTACGTTTTTAACAAATAGATCGATTGGACATCGCATGATTTGGTTATCAATATGTATCACACTACACAGCATGACGGGCCAGCAACCTAATTCCTCACCAGAGTCCTTCCGAATGTGATAATTGAGGTGAAATAAGTTATTGCTCCTGAAACTTCAATGGCGAACAAGAGTACCGATTAATGAATTGGTTTCGAGAATTTCAATCACCTAAGGCGCGATAGACTTAAGAATCTGATATAATTGTAATATTCATTGTGTTTTCATGCGATGGCCAAGTCGATCTATTTGTTAAAAACGTAAAATATTTTTAATATTGGCATGATTATAACTTATGTAATAACTTAAGACAGAAGGTCCTTTAAGTAGAGACTAAATAGATTAACCGACTTGGTATTACATGGATCTCACAACTTTTTACGGTAGAGAGATTGCACTGCGAGACTTGGGNATTTCACCTCAATTATCACATTCGGAAGGACTCTGGTGAGGAATTAGGTTGCTGGCCCGTCATGCTGTGTAGTGTGATACATATTGATAACCAAATCATGCGATGTCCAATCGATCTATTTGTTAAAAACGTAAAGTATTTGTAATATTGGCATGATAATAACTTATGTAATAACTTAAGACAGAAGGTCCTTTAAGTAGAGACTAAATAGATTAACCGACTTGGTATTACATGGATCTCACAACTTTTTACGGTAGAGAGATTGCACTGCGAGACTTGGGTTTTTTACAGGATGTTTTTGATGGCATAGATTCTATACTGGATGACAGCGATGAGGAAAACATGTTTGACGTATTTTTTAGATATAAATCTTTCAATAAAAATGGTTTATTTATGTAATAATTTGTAAATATGTGATTGTATTTAATTATTCATTATTCAATGCCATATTGGGGCATAATGGCCACAGTGGGGCGAACTTTTTTAATTTAAATTCGACAGAAAAATTGCAACAATGAACTAGCACAATATGTCAAATTCGTCTTCCCGCTTATCGCTGGCTCTGTAGCCAGTCCTCACACCCCGTCTACCGTTGTGAGTGACATCTAATCTTGGAATGTGCATGTGCGAAGCCTACGACGGCAAATGTTTACTGTTGCCTTGGTGTCTACACAACCAGGTCTCATACATTTTGACACTGGCATGCAGTCTATTGACCCGACTGTCAAGGTACTATATTGAATAGAGAAATGAGGAGACTTAGACAAAACGTAAATATTCAGCACAGCTTTTTTTGCAGTCGAGCTAGAACTTGGAAACGGACATAGCTACTTCTTATCCGGATACGGGATGAAGATCACTCAGGAGCCAGTGGAATCGCGGGAAATAGCTGATACATAATACCTTAATAAATTAAGGTTCTTTAAAAAGTTTTGAGTGGTTCACTTATCCTAGTTTAAAAATACCTACTAGAAAACTATTTTGTTCGGACCATGTCTATTGATCCGTACTACGCCAAAATTACGGGTTTGCCCTAGAATGTTGTAATCTTAATAAAAAATACAATACTCTTTTGCCTGACTTCAGTACATAAGGACTTGACACAACCAAATGTCATGCTACTTTTGGAACAGCAATGAAATAGAAATTATGCTGTCTGCTACATTTTCTTCTCTGCCAAAATTGAAACAAAATAAGCATCCCCACCAAAATGCGATCCTTATGCAGGTAACTTTAACAGCTTTAATATTAAAAAGTGTAGACTTAATGTAAAAACATCATAAAAAAATTAACACTGTTTATTGAAGACTTGTCTCTGCTTTACTTATTTTGGAGTATAACATAGCTTACTATGTTCTTGGACTTATTATGGTATCTGCTTTTATGTTGTTTTAGTTCGAATTCTTCTAAAATCTAAAAAACAAAAAAATGAAAATCCGTCATACTAAATTATTTCCTCGAACGTTAGTCAAGCTTGACGAGATTTATAAAGCTGACTCTGAAAAAATAATTCTTTTAAACCCTCAAGTGAGTAATATTTTGCTGGCCTATTATCTTTTTAATAAATGAAAGGTTGGCCCATCTTCCAAAAGTGGCCAAATATTCAGATTATGAACCTTAAAAGAAAGAAATAACAATTTGACAGGATATAATCAAAATAAATGTACCCATCATTTTGAACCTCGTTGACCCGTCTAGTTAGTATAGTTTTTCATTACAATGATATTAGTTCTGACTAAGGCCTTAGTGGCCTTTACGAGATGGTACCCATATAAATTAAAATTTACAGAACATGAATTGCATAACCTACATTTTACCATTTCAAGTAAAAACATCTTCTTTTAATTCATTCCATATTGTAATTACCAGGCCTCTGTTTTACAATTTTAAATTGGTGTAAGTAACTGGATTTCACGTAAGCTGTCGGGCGGATCTCATTTCACAATCCAGGTCGGTCTGCTCAAAGCGGCAATGAATGAATTTTAATATCGGCCCTTTATACCTGGAGAAATTTTCATTTTGTCCCATTCCCCTCATTTGAAATTCTCCAAAGTCTTGATAGTAGTCTATTGTCTTATTCAGAAGGATTTTAGTGAGACATTTTATTTCATTGTCTTATTATGGAGACATTTCCCTTGGGATTGGGTACTTAAGATGGATATTATGGAAATCTTCCGTTTGGCACGATCGAAAATTATGTATGTACGATAGAAAAATGTAAACGTAGATGAACTTAGAACTTCCTCCTTTTCGGAAAGTTGGTTAAAAATTACGTATAGGCACCTTTCTCAAACAGATCACTCACCTTCTTTATAAGTTTAAAGCTTTATGCCCCTATTTCCGCAACACTCAAAGACGGTCCAAATCAAGACACACAACTTCATCCCTAATCATAATTTAAGCCCATCAGAATAATGTAACCATAAAACTAAATTGGGGTCATCAACCATACAGAATATGTCACGAACATGGAAACTAGGACCACTATAAATTCAGGTTTCTGGTCACGTAAGCGCACTTGCCTTTTTGCGACCTAAGTGGACCCAACCATAAAGTTAAGGCATACTCAGTCAGAGGAGATATTATGAAAATTTCTAATGGCCTTGCTGTCAGGAGATCATCAATCAATCATTGAATAATTTTGATTGATGACTGCGTAGCTGGATGAGCAGTTGGCTGGCCTTTGGTTTGTTTCTCAGAACTGCTAAATATAACTTGAATGGTGTCCTTGATTCAGGAGACAAAATAATTATCTTTTTGGACCTATATAGTGAACAGAATATTTTAGGTGGTTTGAAGTTCTTTAAATTGTTAACGAACCTTTACTTAGGTTCAGGTGCTACAGTTTAATAAGACTATGCATATTTCATGTAACCTAAATATTTTTTAAACATAAGTAGATACATCATATGGACTGTTAGAAATAAAATGGCTCAAAACCGGTCAAGTGCGAGTTGGACTCGCGCATGAAGGGTTCCGTACCATTATATATGAAAAATGAACGAATCTATTACTTACAACTAGCTGAAATACAAACATTTTTCGGACCGCAAAAAATAACTTTGTTTTTTACAAATGTATGAATAACAAACTTATAATTTGCGGTTTCACACGTTTATTGTATGGGGACCCCCCTGAATATTTTTTTTTTAATTTTTAATATTTGTATCAGCAACGGAAATACATCATTTGTGAAAATTTCAGCTTTCTAGCTATCTCGGTTAATGAGATACAGCGTGGAGACAGACAAACAGACAGACAGGCAACGAAGTCTTAGTAATAGGGTCTCGTTTTACCCTTTGGCTACGGAACAAAACCCTTCACTTTTTTTATAAATACCTACATCCCAAAGTTACGATAACCATCAATAAAAGCGACATCAGTCTTCAGAATTAACTTCAGGCATCAGAATTTAATAGCCGATTAGTTTAATATTCTTCTGACTACTTCAGACAGCTATGACCTTGATATTCAGCTCAGCTTTTCAGATATTCATAAAAGTGTTATCTCACGACAGCTGGGCGCGGTTGCGTTGGAAATCTCATAAATTTTGGTGAGCGTTATGATGTAAGAACTTTTCTTTACGATTATAAGTATCATTGTGGTATTACTAGTCGTTTTTTGGTAGTTGAAGATTTGGATGATATACTTCTATTGAATTGAAATTAATTTATGTGTTTCAAAAACTATTTTATATGTGGAACTGCGATTTGAAAATAAATTACGGCATCGCAATATATTAAGGAAATACTACGACTTTCATAAATTCTGTTTCAAACCTTATGCTATTGTTTGATTGATTAATTATTCATATTTAATTGATATAATATTTAAGGGCGAAGTAAGTGCACGTCCTTAATAACGACATTTCGAAAAAGTGTATATGCGTTATATAAACTTGGTAGTAATAGGTATGCTAAAGTCACGATAGATCAAACACGTACAAATTCGACCTATAAAACTTCCCGTAACCGTACCCAAACATACCCTAATAACCAAAGCAATATTTGACTGAAATCCCAACTTCAAAGACGGTTAATCAAAATTGATATTTTAACCAAACAGAGAAACCATTCCATTCAGTCTATTCTCCAATATTTTAACATGGAAATACCGCATTATTTACTTTTCAAATCAATGCTTCAAAGCGAACGTGATTTGGAAAGTGAATTTGCGTATTTTATTTGTGAATGCTTTTTAACATAAAGGGTTAAATATATAACTTCGTAATTACGTTCAGGATAAAATTGATCAAACGTGGTTTGTGTAGTTCTACCAAGTTTCCGTTTATGTTCGTGCAAAATTTCATCTTAAACGATTCAGGCGTTTAGCCATGGAAGCATAACAAACAAACTTATTTACTTTTATATTAACTAGATATACAATGGTTATGAAATGTTACGAAAATATACACTTGCCTGTAAGTATAAGTCCTTACTCGCTGTGACAGAAAAATTGCAATTCTAAACAGTACCAATCTACTTATCCCTGCAAATAAATAATAACATCACATAAAAATGGAGGAATTACCCGCTTAAATTCATTCTATGAGGCTTTCTTATAATTAAGTTCTTTCCTGAACAACAAATGATGGCAATATGTCACAGTAAGGCCTGATTGCCGATGATTCACGGCAGGCGCCCCGCCTCAAGAGCTGACGCTGACTTTGCGAAATGCAATACAGTTAGGCTTATACTGCCAAAGGAATATCTATACTGCAGGCATGTTCATAAGGTTGAAATTAAATTGTAAGTAGTGCCTAGAGAGAATTAAAGAAAGAGGCTCGTCGTTAATTATACGAAGGATTTTTTTTACTATAAGTTTAATTGGTGGGTCCAAGCCAGTGGGTCTGTCAACTAATCTTACCAAGGGTTACCTGGATAATAGAATTGAAAAGGTCAGTTAGGCACTCACTCCGTGTACCTAAAACACTGGTACTCAGCTGTCTCCAGTGAGACTGAAAACCAAGTAAGAAAAAGGCTAGGTAGGTGATGACAAAGGACAGCTTAGAAACTTGAAAATGCGCTGAAGAGTGAAAGTCTTGCAAAATTCAGCATTAAAATATACACAAAGCCACTTCATGTTGTAGGTGATAAATGTGTCCTTATGTCACCGTTCTCAAGCATTACACGCGTTTGCATGTTCTAAACAGAATTTAGTTTGCCACGCCATTTATTTCTTAAGAAGATTTACTGCGCTATAAATTTCAAATGTAGGTATCTGTTTCATTCTTTTAAGCACGTGTTGTTTTTAAATTTATGTTTTTTGATGAAATCGTTGAAAACGAAAATCTCGACATAAACAGGGGAGTATTGTTTGAGACTTCTGGATGCACAAAGCATCACAAAAATGCCATTAGTATCACTTAAATTATGCAATTAATTTTTACAAGTATTGTTTGTTGGGAGACAGTACCTAAGTATTATTTACTCAAAGTAAATTAACTGCTTATTTACAACTTAATAAAAAAAATAAACTTTCAATTAAAACCTTTAAGAAGAGAGAGACACGTTTGTGTATTGTTTTAAGGAAGAAAAAAAAAACGAAAAAACCGAATTCACAAAAAACACTGAAGGCGAAAAAATAAAACTTTTCACATGGCTCTAGAAGTCGTCTTCGAGAAATCGAGTAATAAAGACAAAAAAAAATGGTCGACGTGAGAACCTCCACCTTTTTTTTCGAAGTCGGTTAAAAATAAATAACTCACGCTATACAATGTTTCCTCCAATTTCCTCGAGATTCATATGCTATGACCAACTTAAATCGTCACCAAAAGTCATCAAACTTACCTTCCATATATAGAACAACTCTGGAGAAACATCATAACAGAGAACGAGTCACGCAGAAGTAATTTACTCTAAATTCCCAGGGGAGATAAAAATATTTCCACGAACGAAACTTTTATCATTTCCTCTAAAACCGAAAGTTAATATCGTGTATTTCGTGCTAAAAAAAGTATAACATAAATATTTTATATTTCTTTATTTAAATGGTGAAAATATATATCTATGTGCAAGATTGAGTTTTTTTTGAGAATTTGTCGATTAGTATTCAAATAGGTCCAGACTAATCCTGTTGGATAAAACTTAGATGTGTGTCCCGCCAAGCCTTCCACCTCACGTCATACTCATGGTTCACAGCATCTGCAGCAGCGGCGCGGGGTGGAGAGCATAGCGAGGCACAGGCTTCTGCAATTTGTGAGCACCGGTGCTGCTGATGTACTGCAGGTCTACTAGCGAGTGTGACTCACAGCGTCACCAGCAGCAGCGCGTGTCTTAGTTTTATCTAACAGGGATTGGCTGTACATAGTTATAGCCGGCATGCTATCGGCAGAGCTTTTTTACATTAATAAAAAAGCATTCAATATAAAAACTTTGAGAGTTTTTTTATTTTTATAAATCACAATTCTAGCCGGAATAATATCGGATGGACCTAGTTTTATCCAAGAGGGAATGGCCAAACCTAGTTGTAGCCGGCATGATGAAGGCTACACCTAGTTTTACCCGAAAATAATCGGCTAATACTAGGTTTAACCAAGAGTAAGTGGCTACACCTAGTTCAAACCGGCCAAAACTAGGTGTAGCCGCACTTCAGGTATTAGCCGTAACATATACACCTACGTACGAATTGAATTTGAAGGAAATATGTAACCTTCAGGAATGAGGTTTGCAACATCGCTAGAAATGGCTTCAATATGGCAACAAGCCAGATATACGAACCAACTGAAAGATTTCCACAAATCTGTAAGATGAATTTAAAAATTTCGGAGAAAGGGATGATCGATGAGCCAGCAGTCTCTCACTGTTCTCTTAGTAACATTTTATTAAATGCTTTTCAAGTATATTTTTTGTAATTTGGATGAATTTTCTTGTTTGAAAAATTGGATGTAATATGACAGTTATCCAGCTGAAAAATGTTCCAACCCTCGTTACACCGGTTTTTTTAGCCTGATAAAAAATATATGAATATTTTAAAATGCTGGTTTTTCGTTTCATTGATCGTTTTGACATTATTAGACATGTGTTGTAGGTGGTTATAAATTTCCAATCCTTATGTAAATAAAAAAAAATCATTTTCTTTGTAATTATAAAGAACTAGCTTCTGCCAGCGGCTTCGCCCGCTTCCCGAGGGAACTATTTCCCGTATCCGGATAAAAAGTAGCCTATGTTGTTTCTCAGGGTCTATTCTATCTCTGTACCAAATTTTATCAAAATCACTGGGTTACGCGTGAAAGCGTAACAGACAGACAGACAGACAGACAGACAGACAGAGCTACTTTCGCATTTATAATATTAATAGAGAAGTAGGGATTTTCTTTGTAGGTATCAATTCCTAGGGCATCTGAAAGAGGAAAAAATAAACTTTAAATCGCAGCTCCAATAACCTACACAAAAGACTGTTGACTATGAATAAGAATGTATAAAACAGTTTTCCAGCTAATACTAAAAGTGCTTCGGAAAAGCCAACACTTGGAAATTAGCATTTCCATCTAGTGTAGTACTAGAGTAAATATTTGCCCCTCAACGTGAAGTGGCAGACATTTTCTTTTCTGTAAAATATCTTTGGATAGGAGGGAAATAGGAGGGAAGTGTCGAGGAATTTTCAAATGTTATAAGAAACTTGATTATATTAAAAAAGTTTGTGGTGTTATCAAATTTTGTTACGATCGATCATTTGGTGGTCTATTTAGTTTTTTTTTGAAGAATCTGTAGGTACCTGTAACTTATATAGGATTATAATGAGACGAGATTCACAACAGGATTGACGTATTTTCGTGCAATCTGAGTTTTATTAAATTTTGTTAGCTATATTTAGTTTATATTGTTTAATATGATCTCTAAAATAAGTTGTACTACTATTGTATTGGGTACGTCTTGTAACGATAGCTTTGCAAATAAAGAAGTAAATAAATAGTAATTATTAGCGCAACAATTTTCAGTGTTTAGATCAACTGATCTACGTGTAGTTTTTAAACCGACTTTCCAAAAAATAGGTGATTCAACTCAACCGTGTATGCCTATATATTTTTTTAGCGTTTCTTCAAAATAATTTATAAATTTTCTCGACAATTATTACCAAATCAAATAAAGATAACATTTATTGTTAGCGTTACGAATATGTTTTGCCAGTGTCAATCATGTTTGTCGACATGTCGTTACGTGGGAATACGTGACTAATGCGAACGAAATCGATTCCTGTAACCTATGATATCACTTGTGTTATATTCTGTGCAATAATATTGTCAAAGAATTCTTATGTAAAAAAGAAAAATGTTCTTTATTTTCAAGAGATAGGTGTCATAAGTTTTAGTTTCAGGAAAAAACATTTCTTATCAAAATTTGATGTACAGACAACAGCAGGCCACCGTATACGAATCTGTCAAATTTTACCAATCGAAAATTAACCTTCCGCTACTGTCATAAGGTTGAAAATCGAATGCAGAAATTTGTCAGATTATGGTAACTTGATGTGCTGTTGTCTGTACATCTACCTACTCCAATCTGTCAAATATCTTCAATAGATTTTCAACCTTATCACAATAATCGAAGGCTAATGTTCGATTGGTAAAATTTTATAGATTTGTGTGGGTTCACCTGCTGGCAACGAGAAGTAGGTATAATTGACCCAATTATACCTTAATCCTACTTAGGTAGATATCTACTCTAACAACAAAAAAAATAATTGCCCCATTTATACTAACTCGTGTTTAGGTACAGTTAACACAACATCATACAATTTAATAGCTATAATGTGCTATTACCGGTGAACAAAACACAAAAGCTTAACCCTAAACTACATTAACTAAACAATAAAGAGCAAAGCCTAATCTATTACAATAAATAAACACTATTCACTAAAACAATGTTAATTAAAAACAATATTTACAACAGTAAAATAGCGTTATCTGAAAATAATTACTCTTTACACGGTGGCACCATTAATCAGTCCCCTGGAACTCCAGGTAATTGATGATCAGATACGAAATATGCTGTTCCGAGTGGAACGTTACAGTGAACAATATCTGTGGAACAATTTGTATCTATGGTATTTTGCAAACTGATGGACGGAATAGAATGAATGTTTAGCAATTTCGAGCATCTGGCAAATTTTATTGTCGTTTTTTTCAATACTTTGAAGAATTATAAGCATCCTAACAAGCGGATAAACGACCAAGTTTTTTTGTCACAGATGCCAATAGGTCAACTTATCTGATCCTGACGACATTAACCAATTGAACGTTAACCTTCCACTATTGTGCTAAGGTTGAAAGTCCACTATATCGTCTACAAAGAGGTATAGATATAATAATGATTATATTTTCTATGATTGATAGATTTATGAAAACATTCGATCATCTCAAGGATCTTGCCGCAAACCCCAGCAAAATCTAATGACAATATGCTAACAGTTAAGATAACAAGAAGTAACTTAGTAAACATTGATTGAACCCTGTATCCTAAACTAACACTTCACTGGCCGTCAAATGGCGTCCATTTTCATGATTAAGGGCTGAATCGACACTCATCAATCATATAGATTTAAATTATTGAACGGCCTCTTTTAAGGGTTAACGATTTAGGATTACGGGAGGGTAGTTGAAGTAGACCGGGCGCGGAGAGGGGGTAATTAGATGTCATTTATATTGGTGACGCGGTTGAGATCGGACGTGAGCGATAGCCGCGGCATAATTAATCTTTTCGCACTTTTTTTTTCAGTTTTCAAAATTCTAATAAGCTTAATAATGAGAAATAGATAAAATAGATATATAAATAGATCCCCGCAGGGCATCTGAGGCGGATGACGGGGAGTAGCGACCCCGCGGGTACCGAGTGCTCCAGGGAGAGTATACTGTCCCTCACCTCCGGCTTGCCGGAGTGAACCATGACGGGGGACGGGTCTCCCGCCTCTGGCTTGCCTTCATTGGCCGTCCAGAGTGGAGTCGCTAGAGCAGGGTTAATAGCCCTGTTCGGAGGGTGGGTGCCTCGTGGTAAGTGGCGAGTGGGCCAGAGATGCTGGACAAGCGCGTGATCTGAGTTTAAAGTCCGGCGAGGCATCTTCACCCTTCAGCCGCTCACGTCCCTGTTGCCCTCTTGTTGCAATTCTCGCGACTAATTCCCGGGGGCCCAGTAAGTGAGCTGGCGAGTCTCCACCTGCCATTTTTACATGTATTTACTACATTGTTATCGGCAGGTGCCATAGACCCCATAGTTTCCCATATCCTAGTCCATCAACATCCCATCACAATAGCCCAAGTAGTATATATATTCCATATTTAGCAATAGTTTAGCACAGAACCGGGGATTGTCCTTGGGTACATTTCTATAGTGTATACAGGGATAATCGTCGGTTTTGTGTCACCATCACATTAAAGTTGTCTCAAAAGGGCTTCAGCGTGTTGGCTCCGGCCCCACGTTCGCCTTCCAAAATTCCGGGACTCTGTAGTCCCTTGGCATGGCAGAAATAGATCTATTATATCGATACGATATTAATTAATATAATGCGTTACTTAATATTACACAAAATGCTTTCATTATAATTTCACATTTCAATTTTAACCCTCAAATATGTACAGACGACAGCAGGTCAACGTATACGAATCTGTCAAATTTTACCAATCAAATATTAACCTACCCCCATTGCGATAAGGTTGAAAATC
>NWSH02000505.1:13218711-13232612 GCA_002382865.2 Heliothis virescens
CGTAAATAAATATCCATCACTGAGTCCACCTGCCGAGCCGTCATCAGTAATTTTACTGTTCGATTAAATGAGTGTAGTGAACGCGAGGATCTACATTTGGACAATATTATTTTAAAGAAATAAATTCCCAAATGGAATAAGATCTCATCTAATATTTGTAATACCGTAATCACGGTATTGGGCTGTCAATACCGGTACTGAAAAATGACCATATTAAATCCGTGATCACGGTATTACGGGATCCCGGAATACCGGTATTGAAAGCCCTAATTCAAACAACATGAAAATAAAGCTGGAATTAGTAAGATTATTAATTTCTATCTATATCTACGTTTAACTTGTATATGTTTGTTTACATCTTGACATATGTTTTGAAGTAAATCAATGAACAAACAATATGAATATCAATATTGATTTACTCTGTATTACTCAGTTAAGCACCTATTGATTTATTAACAACACAAGTGGCTCAACAACCATGGGATGGGTGACCATCTTGTCATAACGAGTTCTTCCGTGTTTCGGAAGACACTATAAACTGGTGGGTCCCGGCTGCCATTTGAGCATCTTTGGCATACGGGTAGTCAGAAGCCAGAAAGTCTGACAAACCATCGTACCAAGGGTGCCAGTGTTGCCCGTTACTGGGTTGTGGAGGTCAAACAGGCAGTCGCTCCATGTAAAACACTGGTTCTCAGCTGCATCCGGTTAGACTGGAAGCCGACCCCAAAATAATTGGGAAAAGGCTAGGCAGATGATGAAGTGTCCCAACAACCAAAATCACCCCTTAAATTAATATTCCTCAGAATTAGCAAGGAATGTTTAAGTAGAGTAGTTAGTCATAATTAAAATGGTTATCAAAATAAATTAGGAAATTCTTTCGAGTCGCAGCAATATTAATAAAAATTCTAGAGAAATTATGCAAATGGCCTCCACCGCTAGGAATCTCGTCATAAAGATAAGTGCTAATAAAAATTTATATTGCCTTTGTTCACACATCTTATGACAATTTTTGTAGATATTTTTTTATTAAAACTTATGGAGAAATGAAAACAAAATCTCAAAGAAGCACATGCTTTCTTTTATAACAGCGTAATATAATCTATACTAATATTATAAACTGAAGAGTTTCTTTGTTTGTTTGTTTGAACGCGCTAATCTCAGGAACTACTGGTCTGATTTGAAAAATTCTTTCAGTGTTAGGTTGCCCTTTTATCGAGGAAGGCTATAGGCTACTTTTTATTCGGGTACGCCGAGTAGTTCCCACGGGACGCGGGTGAAACCGCTGGCAGAAACTAGTATTAATATACGAGTAATTACTGTTATTTATAGAGATGTTGGTCTTTTAGTCTACGTCTACCTACTAAATGATCAAGATAATAATTATTAGAAAATAAGGTATGAATATAGGTACTATAAATAAAGCCTTAGCTATCTCTCTAAAAAAACTTACTGCTACATAATTAACGTCAATTTTCTTTAACCTAAAACATGCTCTCATAATCCATTTCTCCATCATTCCCCCTTCTCCATAACTGCAGTAAACAGATACTACCAACTTAGAATAAATTAACTACATTATCGTCAGATCTCAAACTTGAGTCTGTTTGACTAGCTGTTAACGAGAGATAAGATATCGTTGACTCCTGATGGTAAGACCTTCCTTGAATATTGCTTGTCTTAGGTTCAGGTGCATTTCTTATTCCTGGTCTTAATTTTAAATGAAAATTGTACAGAGAAAGGTATAGTTGATAAACGTTAATTTGGTAAGTACACGTTTCTTTGCTTAATTTGTTGCTTGTGGAGGAACTACTTGCGACTCATGGATAAAAAGTAGCCTAACCAGAAGGTAAACATAATATCAACATGCTTACAAACTTTAACATTTATGTATGTAAGACTAGCTTCCGCCAGCGGTTTCACCCGCTCTCCCGTGGGAACTACTGCGCGCATACGGATAAAAAAGATATCCTATAGCCTTCCTCGATAAATGGGCTATCTAAAACTGAAAGAATTTTTCAAATCGGACCAGTAGTTCCTGAGATCAGCGCGTTCAAACAAACAAACAAATTTTTCAGCTTTATAATGTTAGTATAGATTCCTAAGTGCAACATACTATGGCCACCTTTTTTTTAATATTCTTAATATGGCATGCTCTAATCGGTCACAAATAATTTAGTTGTGTATTTTAGGAATGACTTGCTTAGCTCAGTTGCTTAGCTATTATGTTACGTCGCAGTGGGTATACTCCTTAATACATGCATTCAGTTTTATTTGCCTTGTAAAAGTTTTCTTGTAAATCTTTTAAAGCAACACTGCTGCGCTTATTACGAAATTGCTATAGTTATAGTGTCGGGTAAAAACTTAAAGTAATTTGCTTTTGTTTGACGGTAAAGTAGCTAAATGAATAATGGTCTAAAAGCAAGCTTGTGGAATATGAAAATGAAGTTAGTAGGTATAACTAATACATGTTATAAGTATTTTTCCTTTGCTTCTGTCATGATAATATTAAAAAGGTGAAGAAAGTAATTGGGGAAATGTTAGAGCCTTTTCAGCTATCAAAACTATCCTTTCATATGTAGGCACTATCAAACAATAACATTCATGAGTTTTTGTAGACAATCAAATAAAAGGAGGTCAAAATTCACAGACTGCATTGTAAAGGAGGTTTTTGTCGTTTTGACAGTTTCAAACGTTTTTTAGACGAAGTGGGTTATATGACAACTCATTGACAGTAAAGAAAAAATCATAAAAACAAATGCACAGCAAAGTTTTTCTATATCCTATTTATTTTTATTTCAAATCCCGTCTTTACACTGCATTTCACACTATGTTTCGATATTCAACGAAAATCCCATTCCAATAGGATTCCTCGTTGGAATAACAATAGGAACACGATGAAATTGAACAAGACAGGGTTGCAGGTCAATACAAGTATCTTTACCTGATCGAGAGCCACTCGGAGTCTGTATTGGACTTCTATTTTAGTTTCACGCTATTTCAGGAAAGAGCGCTCGGCTGAACGGAAAATTGACTGTGTAATGCCGGCAGGTAAGTACCTAATTTGTGTTACATAAACATTGATAAAATTAAAAATGGTTAAGCCTTGACAATGTCCTAGACCCATATTTACCAACGGAATAAGGGACTGATTAAGAAAAACCGCTGTTTATCGTAAACTAGCTTCTGCCAGCGGTTTCACCCGCGTCCCGTGGGAACTACTCGGTGCACCCGGATAAAAAGTAGCCTATAGCCTAATACTGAAATATTTTTTTAAATCGGACCAGTAGCTCCTGAGATTAGCGCGTTCAAACAAACAAACTCTTCAGCTTTATAATATTAGTACTTATAGATAAAAACTTCTAAATTATCAATGTAATCAAGGATTTTTATTTCAAAATCGATTGATTAGTAAAGCAAAGCTCTATTGTAGATTTATTATATCATAAGTTCAATTTATTAAATCTTAAAATGTTACTGAAAATTAATTAGGCCGTTATTATTTCTATAGTTGTAACTACTAGTGTTTTCACTACAAACCCTAGAAATGAACAAGTATTTAAGCAATCAGACAATACCTTCAATTAAGTACCTAGAACGGCAATTTAGGTAATATTTGTAGACACATTAATTACTGTAGAGTACCTAACAGTTGGTAATGTTCCCAGACAGAATATCTTCTACCTTAAAGAGAATTTTGCGTTTTACACATTGAACATGAGATGCTATACTTAAATGGTTCAGTTTTTAAGAGCATTCACTTACTGACAGTAAATTGTGAGTATAATTATTATCTCAATATCGAAACTACAGGACATCATGTGGATGTCAGGAGGATTTATGAATACATAAGAATCTTATAGTTTTTGTTTGGTGGAGGGAGTTATATTAGAACGCGGGTGAAAGTTTAGGGAACAGCTAGTGCATAATACAAATTGAACAAGCTAGACTCTAATTTTTCCAGAATCTGATAAAAAATGTGCAAATTTATCAGTTAATTAGAGGTCCATAACTAAATAAATCACCTAAACCTAACCACAAAAATTGCCATCACAACTCCAAGAGACCAACAAGTATTGGCCAATATATGTCCCCAATATGTTGGCCAAACATTATATTATAAAATTCAACGCACGTGACTAGCACGGAACGAAGTGCCATGATGCTTCCTAATCCAGCATGAGATATTATTCTACACAACACGACATATTGCATGAAAGTTGCCAATACCCAGGACACCGTGGTTTATTGATATGAGGAACAAACTTATACGGGATCTGTTCCAGTTTTTATGCTTTATTTACGTCATATATTCCGTTATTTACACAAATAGCATAGGTTTGCTGTGAATTGTTATACAGCGTGGAACTATTTTTGTTTATAGGATTGGAGCAATTTTTTAAAGCCTTAAAACGCAAACTTGTACAGCACGGAAATTAAAACGGCACTACGCAACAAATTATTTTATACAGAAGTAATTTTCATTTAAAAATATAATTAAAATTAGAAAATTATGAAAAATCCTTAGCATTAAAAAAAACCGGCCAACTGCGAGTTGCACTCGCGCATGAAGGGTTCCGTACCATTGTATGGGGACCCCCCTTAATGTTTATATTTTTTTTAATTTTTAGTATTTGTTGTTATAGCGGCAAAGGAAATACATCATTTGTGAAAATTTCAGCTTTCTAGCTATCACGGTTAATGAGATACAGCGTGGAGACAGACAGACAGACAACGAAGTCTTAGTAATAGGGTCCCGTTTTACCCTTTGGGTACGGTACCCTAAAAACCATCAATTTAAAATTGCTAAGTAAGAAACAAAGAAAAAAAAACACGATAAACTTGAGACCCAGGTGTCCTAACTCAAGGGCAGACCTAAAGTTGTCCTATATTCATCCAAGTTAAAACATGTCCCATAAAAAACATTGTCGCCAAAAGTTTTTTTATTTATCAGATCCTAGAGAGGCAATATTGTCCCGACTGGCCGTAAAGGGAGTGAACGCGAAATGGTATGATGGGGCGAAGTTTTTGGGTAAAGACTGGTCACACTATTCGCGGGTTAATGAAGAGCTCGTGGCTAAGGCAAAGCCACACGGATCGATCGATGATAAGGATAAGCAACTGTGGGCGCTCTCGTTCTGTGACCACCTTGTCGTGACAAGTTCTTCCATGTTTCAGACGATACATTGTTCAGACGATAAATTGGTGAGTCCCAACTGTCATATTGAACATCTTTGGCAGTCGCAACGGAAAGTCATAAGCCAGTAGATCTCACAATCAGTCTTATCAAAGAGTATTGGGTTAATGGGCTAACTGCCTAGCTTTTTCCCAAAATGGTATTGCTTCCAGTGTAAATAGATGCAGGTGAGTGAAGTGACTGCGGGACCCGGGCTACCCGATACCCATAAGACTGCTTGTTAGACTTACCAAGGGGAAGAAGGTTTACCTACTTCCCTTTGTCGCTTCTGTTCACCATATACAACTGCCAATGCAATGGATTTGTATGCAATTTTCACCAATAAACAGTGGGATTCATGAGAAAGGTTTTTATTACAAACCAAGGTCACACTCAGGGCGGGCTACTACTTATTAATATACTCGATTCTCGCTCACAATATAACCTCGGCTACAAAATACAGCGCTCCAGAATGAGTTTGAAGAATTTCTCGAATATATCTCGGAATCTGTAAAGTACTGTTTAAGAACTTCATTTCGAGTAAATTCGCTATGAAACATTACCTGATTATCCCTAAGAGAATTGCAGTACAGACTTTATGATTTTGGAAATATTTTTAAATCGTTTTTTTTCTTTTTTAGTAATTATATTTTTATTTGCTACTAGCCGTTTTCCCGCGGTTTCACTCGCATCCCGTGGGAATCACTGCCCGTACCCGGATAAAATATAGCCTATGTCACTCGTGGATAATGTAGCTTTCGAATGGTGAAAGAATTTTTAAAATCGGTCCAGTAGTTTTTGAGCCTATTCATTACAACCAAACAAACAAACAAANTGTAGCTTTCGAATGGTGAAAGAATTTTTAAAATCGGTCCAGTAGTTTTTGAGCCTATTCATTACAACCAAACAAACAAAGTTTTCCTCTTTATAATAGAAAAGTATAGATATTACAGATACATTTTATTTATTAAAAAGTATCTAGCCTACGTATACGTAGGTGGATTTAAATCTGGAAACTAAGTAATAATATTATTAGAATTAATTATATATTATAACAGCGTGGTGGCAGACGGAGGGACAGATCGACAGTTCGACACCGAAGCCTTAGTAATAGAGTCCCATTTTAAACACTTTAAATAAGAAAGCGGCCGCCATGCTTTTCCTAAAATGTCAAGAAAAAAATATCTGCCGGCCTTTATATCCGTCGACTCTCTCTGACCTTTACAAGATTGTCTAGTGAACTTCAGCATTTTTTATAAGCAGATCAGATATTAAAATTGCAAGCTAAGTATGTCTATTCGTATGACAACGTAACATGAAATAGCATGTAACATCCTTATTCCCATTATTCATTCTAGTTTCCATCATTAAAAAGATGAAACAGCATGCATATGACGTCACAGTTCCTTTTGTTTGCTGGGAAATCATCAAAATGACCCATCTCGCTGTGTGTGCAACGTGAGGGAGTGTCAGACTCTTACTGACTAAAACCCACCATGTACCTTCTGTAGCCATTTATGTACAGACGACAGCAAATCAACCGACTCGAATCTAAAAAAAATACCAATCGAAAATTAACCATCCACTATTGTGATAAGATTGAAAATCTATTAAAGACTAGCTTCTGCCAGCGGCTTCGCCCGCGTAAAACTTAAAATCCCGTTTTTTCCCGTTCCCGTGGGAATTTCGGGAAATCCTTTCTTAGTGCTCCCCTACATATCCCAAGGAACCTACATTCCAAATTTCAGCTGTCTACGACCAGTAGTTTCGACTGTGCGTTGTCTGTCAGTCACTCAGTAACGGAAGAGTTTTATATATATGTATATAGATAGATAGATAGATAGACTGAGGGAGGTTGATGTGCTGTACCAGGATCGCCGTAACTCTTTCGAATAATCCCACAGCTAAGTCACAGTTCCTCGTGATGTATTGTAATCATATTACAAGATATAAGACTTTATTGAAACTGTAATAAGGTTTTAGCGAAGCGCGACACATGAGATTTATCTCACGCGAATAAAAACGGTGTCGCGAGTTGCCGACGAGACAATGCGATGAAATAGGATTCCTGCTTTAGAATCTAAACGAAAATGTGTTTTGTAGGAATTGAAGTTCTGTTGTTATTCAACTTCTAGATAACGTTGGTTGATAAGTATGTCAAGCGAAAGTAATTCGATTGTGAAAAGGTGTTATATGCCATGAAGTGATGCCATCAACTATAATTATGCACCTGTGTATGCCTTTATTCCAGTTCTACAATGTCATATTTATAATTATTGATTGCACATGCTTCCAGAGGTAACTACACCTCGTACCCGGAATGAGATATATACAAGAATAGCGTGACTTTCGGTGACAAAATATTTTTCAAAATCAGTTTAATGAGTGAGATATTATATCACCTACAAGCTTACAAACTCGCAACCTTCACCTCTATATAGATTAATTGCTTAAACATACAACCATATTTAAACCAGACAGAAAAAGTTGAGTCACCAAAATATTCGTTCTTCTCCCAGTCAACCATCAAAAAAGATGGCAGCAGTATGACGCGGAGAGATTTGCTGAATGAGAAAAACAAACCACCTTTTCTTAAAGCCAAGATTCGGGTGGTTCATTAATCATAGTCAAGTATACCTAAAGCTAATCGAAAACCACACAATAATTATTTATCGTTTCGGATTTCGGACCTTTCTCAGCTTCTCTTTAGACGTTAATATGAACCTTATTATTAAACGGCCTTGTATCTTTCCTTAAAGTTGTTGCTATTAGGTATAAAGAGTCTGGCTGTTCGAATCACTAGCTTTAGTGCTCGGTTTCACTCGCGTACCGGGGGACTACTTCCCGTAATAGGGTAAAATAAAGCCTATGACATTCACGAATATCGTAGCTTTCTCTTGGTAGATTAATCTTCAAAATAAGTTCTATAGCCCCAGAGATTACAGGCTATAACCTCACAAATATGTTTTCTTTATTTCAAAACTAGCTTCTGCCAGCGATTTCACCCGCGTCCCTTGGGAACTACTCGGCGCACCCAGATAAAAAGTTTATCTAACACAAAAAGATTTTTTCAAATCGGATCAGTAGTTCCTGAGATTAGCGCTTTCCAACAAACAAAGAAACAAACTCTTCAGCTTTATAATGTTAGTATAGATTAAGTATAGATCATTTTAACAAAGATAGCTTTACTTATTTTATCTGGCTGAATAAATGGCTGGTAAATTATTTGGCTTCATAGCGTGTCGGATTCACTGGCTATTAGTTGTCTATTGACGAGACTAATATAACTTACAATAGTAATAGGTCCTGTGTGAATAGATAGCTAATTGTAGAACAATGAAATACGAATCTATTGGATGTAGTTACTAATCAAGATATGTGATAATTAGGTCTCAACGATGCGGGTTACTAAATCATAAGCATCTTATTTAGGTATTTTGATATTGAGACTCATAATGTTCATGATGTAGTTCATAAATTCTTCATATTGTTAAACTTTTTTTAGGTAGCGCGATGGTGATATAGGTTCTAGGTTTTTTTCCCTTCAGGACTAAAAGGACATATAGGATAAAAAAAATACTATTTCAGTACTTAACTAATTTAAAAAAAAATACTGAAATCTAAATTACTCATTCAAGTTACTGTCTAAACATTGTCTTTCAAACACACCAACTGATTTATTTAAAGTAGACCAAGTATTCACAATTAATTCTACTGTAAATAGTGTAGGCAGAAAATAGGTCGGCGTATAAATAGTCTACGCTACAAGTAGAACAACGGGTGATAATTTTAAACTTAAGGGAGATAAGATTGAAGCAATGTCTAGATCGAAATAGCGTATTAAATAACTGTCTGTCTTGTTGTTCAACCTTCAAGCAGAAACTACTAATCTTGACGAATTACCTACTGTGGTTTGGTTTGTCCTAAAATTTGTGTAGGTATATTTTTGATCACAATTCCACACGTGGCTAGGCTAGTAAATATTGTACTTCTGTAAGGTTAAGATACATGGAACGCAAGACATGTATGCAAAATAGCCGTCTAGAAATTCTAAAGAGGATATAGACAGTCATGATGGTGCTAATAAAGACCTTGATAGACTATTTAAAACACAATGTTTAATTCCTAGAGGAAATAGAAGTTAAAAATAAACAAACAGCTGCAATCCCACGACTTTGATTAGCATTCCTTTTACGCGTTGAAGACCTCTTTGTAACAGACAGAATGGCAAATTAAATTTAGCAAATTGTTTCGCGCCACGTGTGTCAACAATTAGATTAAATACTAAGAGATTACATTGTATAAACAACCTTAATTTGTTTTTTTTTTGCACTTGATTCCATTATTTAATCAACGTCTCATTCAATAGCAAGGAATGGGTAACCTTTGTATGCCGTATTCGCACATTCATGTAATTGTTTTTTCTTTTGTCGCACATAGGAAAATTAAATACAATATAAGTATCAAAATCCATAAACATTTTATTTACAAACGAGTCAATTTCATTTACATAATAGTAGTTGGGACTAGGAAGGCAACGTATCTATTAGAACAGGAATTTACCAGCTCCTAATTTGGCGAAGCCATAAGGGTAGGGGATAGCCGGGGCTGCGATGGCAGGGGCTGCGTAGGAGATGGGAGCGGCGAAAGCTTTAGTAGCGATGGCAGGGGCCGCGTAGGAGATGGCGGGGGTAGCGTAGGAGATGGCAGGGGCTGCGTAGGAGATGGCGGGGGCCGCGTAAGAGATGGCAGGGGCAGCAGCGATGAGGGCGGGGTCCTTGCGCACGATGGCGTTGAAGCCGTTAGCTCCGGCGGCGTAGTCCACGGTGCGGCGCGTGCCGTCGGACTCCAGCAGCGAGTACTGGCCCTGCACGTTGTTGTCGATGCGGTTCTCGATCTGGTGCTTGAAGTCACCGGTGTAGGGGTCTGCCACGCTGTAGGAGAAGCTGGAGAGGTCGTTGCTGCCGCACACGACGGCCACCAAGGCGGAAAGTGCAACGAACTGTAATGTAAAACAAGAATGAGCATTGTCATGCTTACAAACTTTGATGCTAACTTTTCATTACTTTATTTTTAAACATTTAGAAAAATCTCTTTTAAAGTTTAATTAAACAGGATTCTTTAAAGCTAATTTCATATTTTTGCATAAAAAGAGAATAAGAAACAAGACTATATAAAACTGCTTTTTGAAATAGCAAACCGATCAGAAATGGCTAATTAAAATTTCTTTTAAAGGCTGTAAATAATTAACGTTAAAAAAATTCTTTGTGTTGTGATAAAATATTTTAATGATGATTTACCTTCACAAACATTTTGTAGGATTGTTGTTGTGACTACGTTTCACACAAAACTGATGTTGATCCCTTGCTGCTCACGTTTAAATACCCTCAAAACATTATAGCCCAGTTCTGAACGACCAGGAAGCTGAACAAGAAGCTGCTCTAGAATTGATTAAGTATTGAATAAAATTCGTCTCATTACAGTCACCGGGCACTTTCGTTCACAGTAAACAAGACCTTGGTTTTAAAGTTTAAGTGAAATACTATGTTGTTTACGATCCAGTTTTGACATTTTTATTATTATTTTTATCTTTCAATGTCATGCTAACTAACAGAGAATTATGGAGGCAAAATATGAAAAGAATAAAGATTCTTATTAACGACATATTGATTAGTATTTCGTCAAATTATCGACACTAAAATTGACCGAAAAACCAAATGTCTAAAATCTAGTATAGTCAACACAAGAACTTACCTCGATCTGTCTAATTTCGACAATAGATTTTCGATCTTATCACAATAGTGGAAGCTAAATTTTTGATTAGCAAAATTTTACAGACTCATGTCGGTTGACCTGTTGTCGTCTGTATATCTCTCAACGTTTGCTCTATGAAGTGCCCTCAACTTTTACTCTTAAAGGGCGGTTTAGTGAACACAGTCCAAACAAATATTGAAGCAACAATAGAAGGACATCCATCCGAAACGTTCACTGTCCACATCCATCACGCTCTATTTTGGGCACTGGATACAAACATTGGATGACAATCATTCATAATGATTGACAATCTAAATTGGGCAGCTCTGTGCTAGACTCGTCAGTTTTAGTTATTGTAATACAAGATTTAATAACGCTTGTGTGTGAGAAATCGATTTCACAAAATATTTGGCTTCGACTAACTCTACGTTAAGCTTAAAATCTATTTGAAGCTCAGGAATATATAGACGAAATTTCTATTTATGCATTATACAAATCTGGGCTTGTTTTGACCACGAAGAAAAGAGCGTGATCTAATAATATTAACTTTGCATTTTTGAAGTTAACCATTGCATTCGTCCGGCCTCAGTCCTCAGTATTGTTTTTTATACACATTTTCCTATTGTGAACTCCATAAGAACCACTTTTAGACAAGATCTGTATCTATATGCTGCAGCAAAGCAATGTCAATTGGTGCGAACGGTCAAGTTATTAACAAATTAAATACCTATTTATTTTAATATTTGTATTAACACTTCGCCGTCTTCAGTAAAACAATACTATGATGACAAAGTCCTTGGAATAGGCGGAGAAATACTTGACGCAGAAACAAAACGCAACACAGAATGTCCAGCAAACGTTTCATTGTTCTCGAGAAAAGACAAAGGGCCACCATAAACAATAACAAACTGTCCCATTCAACTCATTGCCAGACCCTAAATTAATCGTTAATAAAGCGAAACCCCTTATAATGACCATTTTAATGCAGAACTTGGAGACTCTAGTTACTTTCTGCAAATTCGCTCATGTCATCTGCACTCTTATAAAAAATAATATAATAATAGTAATCCTTTCAAATGATTCACCTTCCTCTATTTCATGTCAATAGATCTAGCCATACACTTATAGAAACCAGCTCATTTTCAAATTTCATCATCATCTGCCTAGCCTTTTCCCAACTATGTCGGGGTCGACTTCCAGTCTAACCGGATGCAGCTGAGAACCAGCTCATTTTCCAATTTATCTGTGTAAAATAATTTTATAAAGCTGAAGAGTTTGATATTTGTATTTGAACTTTCTAATCTCAGGCTAACTAACGCTCAATCTTAAACGCTCAAATTACGGTTTAGGTTTAAGGAAATTATTTTAGTGTTAGATAGCCCATTTAACGAGGAAATCTATAAATTACTTTTAATCCGAATTCACGGAGTAACCACTAGTACGTAGAAGCTGGTTTACAATCACAAAGTAATAATTATACAACGAGCAATCTATTCTTCTAAAAGTGACTCGGACAACTAGTCCCTAGTTCATTTGTCCCCAGTTCCAAGCCAAATTTACTGGTTGATGTAACAGACAGAGTTGCATCTAGTTGTTCCAACAAAATGAGTTTGTGTTCGGAATTTCTAGAAAATTCGGAGATCTGAACTGTCGCTACGTAGTCGTAAAACCCTTTATTGTTATTTGTGTTACGTAAACTGTGTTGTTGTTATTTGAATTTGGAAGCTGTATTTTTGTTTGGTCGGTTGTAAAAGATTACAATGTATTGCGCTTGTGCATTTGTTTCAACTCACGTAGTTCATTTTGTTTAGAGTTAGAAATTTACCTAAAACACAACATAACAAATATTATTCTATCTATTTAAACCAAAGCTCACTTTGGCGACACATATCTTTTTCACACAACGATTTGCGGCTTTTTCTGATTACAGAAGTTAAAGTACGTGAATATCGTGTACGTAGCACGATATTTGATGCTTCTAGATAAAACACCATACATTTTTGCCCGCTGTCCTATCTTAGTACTTAATTTGAGTCGGCCTGGAATCAAAGACATTGTCAATACTTCCGAGGAAAAGAATCCAGCTATAACTCCTGTCTAAAATCAAACCCAATCTTTATGTCCCTCGCTGCATTTATGTCTGCCATCAAACACCTCTCGTTTGATCATTGTCAATATTGTGCGAAATATAACACTTCGCTAAAGTGGTCCACAACACAAACAGAGGATCCCATCTGTTACCGAAAGTGCTATTGTCAGCGCTTAAGAAAAAAGGGATTATTATCAAGTCCACCCTCGATAATGGTGGGTCCTATGTGAGTGACTTGGATGCGAGCGGTATAGCGAGGCGCGAAAACAGCAGTTGATTTATTTTCGAGTGGTCTACGTGACGGCGAGGTACAGCGCAGCTCAGCGTACAGACGACAGCACATTAAGTTACCACAATATGTCAAATTTTCAACCTTATTACAATGGAGGTAGGTTAACGTTGATTTTGCCACACACGACCAAACCTTATAGGCTGATTTCACCAATCTAAACGCAATCTGTACCAATTGAATTCCGTTCACATGTTAAAGTTTTCTTCTTTATGTTAAAAACTGGAAAAGGGTATTTTTTTAGAGAAATCATTTTAAAACTCGATGTATTTTATATGCTCGTTTTGGGGCCGTGTAAAGTAGATCAAAATCATAATTTATAATTATTGTTTCTAAATTGTTTTTTTTAACTGCCTCGTTGGTCTAGTGGTCGCATAGCGCGACTGCCGTGCCACGGGTCTCGGGTTCGATTCCCGGGTCAGGCCGAAATCGCTTTGTGGGTTTTAGAAACTTTCACAAAGCAGCCTGGAGTTTGGAAGTTGGCGGTGTTACACCCCCGTGCCTGGGAGGGCACGTAAAGCCGTCGTCCTCGATTGTTACTCAGTAGCAGTCGTAGTTATAAATCCACGTCAGAGGCCGTCAGGCGGATTTGAGAA
>NWSH02000505.1:13241035-13258216 GCA_002382865.2 Heliothis virescens
CAGGAGTAAGCCGCGGCGCGTTTCCGCCTAAAGGTGGCGGTGGCGCCGCGGTCTGTGTCGAGGATTATTATTATTATTAAACGGTTTGTAAGTAAAATAGAGCTTAATAAGATTGCTTGTTCGCTTGATTGACATTAGAGTGACAAACTAGGGTAGAATAATGAAAAATTAATTCTATTTTGGTGGTTCTCTGTTCGGTAAGTTTTCAAGGGAGTTGTATTGGTGATATCAAATTATTGTTTTTGCTACGCTACCTTGCTTCACAAAGTGTGTAGTGTGCTATCATTTAGCGCTATTGAATAATAAAATTTTTAAATGCAAATATAAACGTATTGAAATCCAAAAATATTTTTTTTTATTTTTATTTTGAAATTAAATTTTAATTCAAAATAACCTCGATATTCCAGTTTGATATTAATCTATGACTATGTATGTGTTTGTTGAAACGTAATTACTGAAGCAATTTAGATAAATATCTCACCTACACTTACCTTTGTCTCCGTCAGACACGATATCTACATGATAAAAATATATTTTTGTTATTAACGACCTGAGCAATCCTTTGAGAAAAAGTATCAATATCAAATTATAAGTAAAAAATAAAATTGGAATTATACTAACTTCCTCCAGCAATCTACCCCCGTCCCGTGAGAATCGCCTTGATAAACAGGACACCTAACACTCAAATATTTTTTCAAATCCGGGTAGTAGTTTAGGAGATTAAAGCGTTCGAGCAAACAAACAAACTCTTCAGCTCATTATATCATCTAGTTTAGGCAGGGGTGTATTTACCCTTAGGCTAGAAGGGCTATAGCCCGGGGCGGCAGGCCACGAGGGGCGGCCGGCAGGGCGCCCCTAGTGGCTTAGTTTGGACGTTTGAAAAAATATTTTAAAACGTAAAACTAGAACATCCCTGAGCCACCTTTTGCACATGTTGATTTCGTGTCTGAAGAAATTTCTATTAAAGTATGAAAGCCGCCCTTTGTGTTGTGCGTGGATTTCATGTCTCAAGAAATTCGAAATTCAATTAAAGTATTCAAGCCGCCCCTAGTCCTTCCCTGAACCGGTTAGAACCGTCATTTTTTCCGCCTCAGTCGTGTTCGAAGTTTGATTTGTTTATATCTGAAGCCACAATCGCTTCATGCAAGTGAAGGCGCTAGGCGTCAGTGACGTCGGCGACCACCACCCGCCTCGCATCTGAGGGGTCCTCGCAGAAAAATTTGTTACGTATTTTTTTTCGTTTCGTCAATCATGTTTCATCCTCGAACTGATAAAAATTTTCGCGCTCGCTCCGCTCGCGCATTCGTCGCTACTATCCCTACTAATAATATTAATGTGAAAGTAACTCTGTCTGTTATGCTTTCACGCCTAAACCAGTGAGCCGATTTTGATGAAATTAGGTATAGAGATAGAATAGATCCTGAGGAACAACATAGGCTACTTTTTATCTGGGTACGGGAAATAGCTCCCTCGGGAAGCGGGCGGAGCCGCTGGTAGAAGCTAGTATTGCTTATTGCCTGTTCCTCCTCGCTTCATGCCTCTACAAATTAACTAAAACTAAATTAACCAAAACGCCCTTTTCTTTTCGATGTTTACACATCAAGCTGAAAAAATGTTGGGCGCTCGCTTCGCTCGCGCATTTTTATTTTTTCCTATGTATTTCTTGGCTTCATGAACTATGCATTATCAAATAAAGTTATGAATTGTTACTTGACCAACACTGTATAAACCCACCCGGCACAAAAACTGGCGAGGCCCTAGGGCATCGCAAACTTAATGTCGCCGCGACGTGCATATTTGGCCTAGCGCCGCCACTTAGGAACATTGATATTTAAACATTATGAGATCAGTGGCGCAGCGTGTGCGAGTAAGGGAGGTAAATGGCCCGGGTGGCACTTTTAAGGGGCGGCATAATTTCACATAAAATAATAAAATTACGTATTGTAAAATTTTGTCACTTCAAACGAAAAAAAATCGCGCTCGCTGCGCCTTTTCAATCCCCAACTTCTTTTTTCTCCTTTAAATCTTCTAATTACAAAAATATATATATGAAAAGTGCAACACGCCATCAAAATGGTTTCAAATCACTGATCTAGAATATATATGATGAATTATAAAAGTTGTCTCTGTCTCAGGTCTAAAATTACCTGAAAGCGGCGTTTCCTTACATTGAGATTGCGTTGCGCATGTTCCTTTGTACTGTAGTAACGAATTGTAGAGCAGAACGCTCATTCTGGTCTGGATTATAAACTATTTAAACTACGTTAAAAAAATGCCTGCAATTAAGTATTTTTTAACTTACAATTCAAAAGACTGGGGAAGACACATTTTTTTCAACTTTCGGAGTGATTATTTCAGAAAATATTAACACTATCAAAAATGATTGAAGTAAACTCCTATTAATTTTTAAATACCTATTCAAAAATGTGTGACACGTTAGGGTTGGAATGAAAAATAAAAACCGGCCAAGTGCGAGTTGGACTCGCGCGCGAAGGGTTCCGTACCAAGCTGTAGTTCCACGCTTGAGTAACAGATGGCGTTGTATTCAAATTGCACTGTCTTTATAATTTATTGTATGGGGACCCCCCTTACCATATAACTTTTTTTAATTTTAATATTTGTTGTTATAGCGGCAACGAAAATACATCATTTGTGAAAATTTCAGCTTTCTAGCTATCACGGTTAATGAGATACAGCGTAGAGACAGACAGAGACAGACAGACAGACAGACAGACAGACAGACAGACAGACAGACAGACAGACAGACAGACAGACAGAACAGACAGACAGACAGACAGACAGACAGACAGACAGACAGACAACGAAGTCTTAGTAATAGGGTTCCGTTTTTACCCTTTGGGTACGGAACCCTAAAAAGCTCCCCACTTTATGTGTAGGGGGAGTTCCCTAAAAAATATTTTTTCTTCTTTTTAAATAAGCGTTCCCAGTTTACTACGGAGCCCTAAAAACTATTTAACATCGAAGCCAATTTAACAAATACAATTGACTACGACGATGTAATAAACGAATTTGTTAGAAATGTTGTCCACAGAAAAATTATGTAAAATATAAAATCTATATATTTTTTTTCTTCATTCCTTGATGGGGCGGAAAGCTACAGGAGCCCGGGGCGCGAAATCTTAAAATACGCCCCTGAGTTTAGGTAATAAAACACTTGCATAGAACTTAATTTCTGAAAGTTTTATAATAAAACACCTAAAATGAATATTGAAACTGAATTAAGGTCTCTTACATTTACAACTAAGTGAAACTGTGTAGTTCCTGGGTTACAACCTAAGAAATAAAATCTGGCTGACTCGGACAGACCGAAAGTTCTAGATCTTTTTCCGATTAAGTTGGAAACTGCTTAGCTAAGTGGAAAGGTTTTATTGCAGCTGTGATTAAAATGTTCCTTCACTAATATATTTTCGGTTATTTTTAAGAACAATATTATTCAAATAGCAGAAACTGTGGAGATGTATGAAATAGTAAGAATAATGGATGCTACTTACAGCCACTCCCAGGTTACAGATTCAGTTCTAAATGACTAACTGATAGTGCCATAGAAATATTTTTAATTTTGATTACTTTGATATTATCAATTCAGGTGCTATCTAGAGCTGCGGGTTGTTCGAAAGAGTTACCGCGGCCCTGGCACACAAAGGGCTCCCGAAGGAATACGGTGGGTTTTAGTCAGTAAAAGTCTGACGACACTCCCTTCCACTGTCACCCACAGCGGGAGGGGTCATACTGATGATTTCCCATCGATATAAAAAAGGTGCTATCTAGAACTCCATCTGGAACCTGTGAAACTGCCCTTAGAACTTGGTGTTAAGACCAATTATTTAACTGACCATGGTTTCGAACGAACCATTTACGAGGTACTTATATTTCAGGTCTAGACAAAATAATTCATTTTATTCCCCAGAGAGAACACTGGACGATAGCCCATAAACTAACTGGGCCTATTATAATCATCGTCTTTCTGGCCTCTTATTATAACGCCAATAAGTTTTATTCCATGTGACATAAAAGATTGTCTTTTTCTCGCATTAAATACTAACTAAACATTCGTCAAAATAAATCTATATATATAAAAGAAAGTCGGGTTTGTTCAAACACTTATAACTCGAGATCTGCTTGACCGATTTTCATGGTTTTTGGTTCGTTGGATTCGTCTCCGCCCCGAATAACAGAATACATCTTAAAAACAATAAAAAAATACGAATACATAAAAAAAGAAAGATTTTACTTAAAACGTTCATTTTTTTCGTACCTGTCAAATACTGGGTTATTCTCAAACTGCCCCATTCTTTTGTTTAGCAAACGCGAACATCGATTCTCAAATGCATCCACGGCATTTTTATTTAGAAATAAATATTACAGTAAAAAGGTACTTTAAGTTTCATTTTGACCCACGGATACTTCAAATAGTAAATTATTTAAAATATATTTTTATATCTCAATGTTCTCTACGTAAAAAGCAACAAAATATTAAAATATGAAAGTTTCATTTTTTTCCATAACATCTTGCTGAGGAACAGTCGGTATAAAAATGTTATGCGTCGTGACAACTGAATAAGATAGGTGGTTTATTCTTTTAAACATTGAGAACATCACTAAGGTTTCGTATTAAATATCGATGGACATTCAGCTAAGTAGTAGGGAATCATAACTGAATTGGAAGAAAATGCATAACCGACTAACCTTAGCGAAATAATGGGCAAAAATAAAAATAAAGGGTTGAAATTGAATCGTTATTAGTTACGACAAGATGCAATCCAAATATCATATTTATTTTTATAATTCTTTGAAGAAAACGTGTGGAGCAATTTGACAACTAACCCATTGGATTATTTGTTTTCGGAAATACAAAATTCTTTTTCAATTTTAAGGTCGTGGGGCAAATTGGGAAACGCTTTAATTCTAATTTTAATTTAATATTTTTGTCGTGGGTGACTTTGGGAATACTTCGTGGATGAAAATGAGAATAAGCCAAATACTTACTGTCAGTAATGATTGACATTTGTACATGCGTTCAGAAATTAAAAAGGGTGAATAAACTATTTGTCTGTTTGTTTTTTTTTAATCAGTTAGAAGTTCCGCAAATATTTGTAAAATAAAAATAATTTACAAAATGCGGCCGCACCAAAAAGTAAAGTACTAGGATTGCATAAATTTCCTGAGTACAAACCAACCACGGGATCTCGATGCAGGGACCGCATACTCACGGGATCCCAGTGCAACTGCTCACCAAGTACAGACGTCAGATTCTCTGTCAAATTTCTGCAATAGATTTTCAACCTTACCACAATGGAGGTAAAGAAAGAAGAAGAAAGAAAGAAAAACTATTTATTCGCAATCAAAAATGACGCATACAAAATGTACTATGACAACACGAAAAACATAAAATAAAATACACATACAATATTGGACGTGACACAGATTATACGTAGGTATAAATTGCGTCATTTTTGCGCGAAAGGGTCAGCGCTCAGCATTATGCTGTGTTCGCACTCGAAAACGCGAGACAACAGCGCTGGTTTTCAGCGCTGACCCGCGCGTCCTTACCTCGGGACCACAAACAAGGTCCGAGGCAACAACGGACACATACGTTGTCTCAGCCTGGGGCATGCAAAAACATTATAAATTATTTACATAAAAAGTAACAAACAAAAAATAAAAATAAAGAAACTATATATAACCGAAAAAAGTAAAGAAATACAAAAAATAATATACTACATAAATTTCTATACGAGAATGTGTTTAACAATAACAATAAATAAGGAGCATTTCTGAACTACCCTTTGACCATAGACTGGGCGGACACGGTCGAGGGAGGTAGGTTGATGTTCGATTGGTAAAATTTGACAGATTCGTATACGTTGACCTGCTGTCGTCTGTACCAGGACATCATAATTTATAACTCAAGAACGGCTGAAAATTGGTAGAGAGGTAGCTAAGAACTGGGATAAGGACATAGGACATGTCGATGTAACTGCTCACCATGCTTCGTAACTTAAACCAACCAGAACTGTGTAATGTGCTAAACTGATGAACAATTTGATTTACGCCACAATACTCAAAGAAAAAATCAAAGGGGGGAAAGTTCTCATTCCGATGGTCCAAACCGACATGCCATTTGAGTTTAAATTTCCTTGAATTTCCGATCTGTCTTGCCATCACTGTAAATAAGTCACTCAAGGGTCGGACCTTCCGTGTTATTTGTTTTCGCGTCTAAAAATCAAAAATGTAGTCTATTACAAGGTGCTACAATAAATGGCAAATAAAGAATCATTGAATAATTATAAATATATTTTTATAATATGACCATGTGATATTGCCTTTAAGGCGGAACAAAGTTCGCCGGGTCAGCTAGTATTAAAATAAAAGCCTCGTCAAGTATTGTCATATTTTCAGTTGGGAATTCGAAAATCACATCTTAATTTCAATTAAGAATTGCCATAACTGGAATATAAACTCAAAACCATCTTGTAGGTGTATAAAAAATAAAACAAAGTGCTTCATAAATTTTCCGCTTTGACGCACAAAACCCAAGCACCGTTCAGTCCCGTTCACATAACATTAACATGCATATAAAAATCACAATTTTACAGCTACTATCATGTTTTATATCTATCATGATACCACGTAAAACTATCGGCATATATTAAATGCGGAACAATAAAGTGCTATAATAAAAATATTGAAGGCAGTCTGGGGCAATCAATTTCGGGGGTGCTCGCCATTTTAGTGGGGCAGTTAAGATCGGTTAATGGTCGAGACAGATTGACGCACGTCACGTCGACTTTGGTATGTTACAAGGAATATAATATTTTGGGGAGATGGTGACATGTCCAATTATTATGAAAAAAAAAAACGATTTTGAAGTTTTTGAAATAATACTTATATTTACCAAATATATATTGTCCTGTAATATTATATTGTCCTGACGGTTGTTTTTTTTTCCTGATTTTACTTTTATTTTAAACTAACTTGTACAGAAATTATTGCTATCATATTTTCCAAGATAAAATATTTAAAAAAATACAGTTAATAGAAGAATAGGGCAATAAAGTAACTCATAAATGCCATGCTACTTAATTCCACACATTAAACACCATAACCATACGTTTAACTATTTCATTAAATTACATTTAACCGCTCATAAAATGGTTACTCAAAAGCATAAAATAATTTCTAGCTAATTTGGTTTTATCTACGTTTTTGCTAGATTAACTAAATGTGCTTAGTAATTCAGCGTGCATAGCTGAATTTTATGCCCACGTGTAATCATATTAATGGCCCGTGATTTTACAGGTTTTAGGATGAATGACTACATTTCATACAGGTTGATAAATGGATCAGAAATTAGTTTAATAGTACTATAAATACGTAAGTCAGTATGTCCATTTATTATAGGATTCAAAAATCTTTAACTGCAAATATAGGTGGGTAGATTTGTATAGTATCTATTGTTTATTTTAGTTTTAAAATGATGTAAATAAAGTGATACTTGTGTATTATACTGAACTATTAATGTACAAATAAAGGTAAATATTTCAAAAGACAAAGAAAAAATAACTACAATGGTATAGTAAAAAAGCTATAGTAAAAAAGAATAAAAAAAATCATTTGGAGATGCTGGGATTTGAACCCAGGACTTTCAGCATGCGAAGCAGACACTCTACCACTGAGTTACATCCCCGACTGGAGACTAATGCGAATTTAAAGAGTACTTTGCCTTGTACACATAAAGTGAAAGGTGTTATATTTACGACCCGTTTCACAGGTCCCAGGTACGTTTCTAGATAGCTATCTGACAGATAATACCTTAGAAATGTTTATAATGTTAACTACTGTTCTATGGCATTATCAATCAGATTTACTATATACAGCGATCTAGAACTTTATCTAGAACCTGTGAAACTGACCTTTTAAGTTATAGACAAGCGTTTCGAGTTCAACTTAATATCAAATATTTAAATTATTATTTTAACTGTAATCCCTGATATTTTAAAAGGTACGACTGGAATATCTTCCCAATGTTATCATTATACTCCTAGTTTAAACTAATAGCAAACTCAGGTACCCTAATAAAACACAAAATACCCATTCAAACTTCCAACATACTGCGTTTTGCACGTCCATGCATTAAATCAAAAACCACATTTGAATATCTCCTACTACAACTACACATACACTTTTCTACGTGACTGTCCTACAACGTACAAACGACAACACATCAAGTTACCACAATCTGTCAAATTTCTGCAATAGATTTTCAACCTTATCACAATGGTGGTAGGTTAATGTTTGATTGGTAAAATTTGACAGATTCGGGTACCGTGACCTGCCTGTACAACCTACTCAAAAACTGTTACAATGGCATAAAGCACCAATTAAACTGAGATTCTCGCCTCAAGTTTACATTCAAGTTCCAATATTCCGGGAAAATATAACTTTGGAAACTTGAGATGTTTCATAATGTATGAATAGTTGCGACAATGTGCTGGGGGAATATAATACCCCTGTTTTACACTGTAAGTTAGATAGGTTTGGAACAAGTTTTAGCGTTAATTTTGAAGCGTTCAAGGTGAGTGACGCCTTATTATATTTAATTAATGAGTACATGTAGGTACTTGTTCAAGCGTCTGCTGTGTGTGGTTTGAGATGGTGTAAAATATTACAATGGATGTGATTATCAAGTCTAGGCGGCACCTTTGAATGAATAGTAATTTTATAAATAATATTTTTCGCAATATCTGGACTTTGCTCAATATCGAAATAGTAGAATTGCTTTTATGATGATACACGATTCGGGTATTTTTCTTTGAATAACCTAATTCTTGCATTTTTTCTCTGATATCAAAATTCAAGAACAACGTTTACTTTCCCGTAGATAATTATTCAAACAAATAATAGCCAGAACCAAATTAAAGGCAAATAAATATTGTAATGGCCAATTGACTAAAACAAACCCGGAATAACCAACTGAAATAACATAACCAAATAAATTAAAAGATGGCCGACAATAGAAACTAGAACAATAGAAGCCATTAGTTGTCTTTCATTGCAAACAATATCCATCATTATTAAGCCAGAAGTTTCTGAAGCTCAAACAGGAAAGTTAAGAAAAGTCAATTTTCAATAATAGTTCAGTAACATGATCCTGAAAAGTGAAAAGTTCCGAGTTCGGGTCGTGTTACACTTCTTTGGATGTCTAGATAATATTATTCTAGAAATATGAAGATAACAAGTTTTTTTACTGTGAAATCGCCTGATGAATCATGTAGTGAAGTTTAGTCACCAATTTACTTAAAATGTTACTGTTAAGTTTTATTTGAAAAAAAAGAGTACATAATAAGATATAAAGTGTTAAAATTTGTACGTATAATTGGTTTCATAAAATATTTTGATTGAATTTTAACCACTTTCAGCCTATTTTTATATCTATGTTTTCAGATATCGAACCTGGGATTGCCGAAGTTTACTGCTACTCAAAAAACTTCAACCTAAAAATACCAACAAGGTACACAATTAATAGAATTACGGTATGAAAATTAAACTTGCATTAAAAGTTCAAGATATTGAAGTTCGTATTCATTTTTCAACGCCTCTTACAATTTATTTGATGGATTGATTGATTGAATGAATGTCACGGCTCGGGGCGATATGTAAGCTTATTGGATCGAGCGCAGATGTATTGCACGGATGCATCTATTGAGAGCAATTGCATACAGCATGTCGTTCATATAGGTGTTGTTGTTTTACATATACGTTTTAGGATATCATCATTCTGAGACCTAAATCGTAACGTTATGCACGGTATTGTCGTCAATTGACGATTGCTTGTGTCTGTCATATTATAAAGCTAAAGAGTTTGTTTGCTTGAACCCACTGATCTAAGGAAGTACTGGTCCGATTTCAAAAATACTTGCAGTGTTATATAGCCCATTTATCGGGACTTTTTTCGGCATGCGTGAATTACTTAACTCGGGAAGTGGGTGGAAACAGTGGCAAAAGCTAGTCTTTCCCAAAAAGCATTCAAAACCGTGTCTCCAAAAAGACGTCATCTCATAATGCGGCTTGTGTTTATATTATTCTTGTGGTACAATGACTGATGGTATGTCGACATTGGTTTTAAGAGGCTCCTATTTATAAAATTCTTTCTAGCAAAGAACTATTTTATAAAATACTATTGCTACCCGAGTTACCAGTGTAACTATTAGTAAAGCCATCACGTTGCACGTTTTAAAACCGATTAGAAATAAAACGTTCTGATACCATATCCGACCGATCGCATAGCCCACTAAAGCCAAATGAAGCAGAAATAGATATAAGATATCTACGATCAGAACTTCTTAGATATGTTTGAGACGCAGCCGTGACATAAATATTTGATTCGCACGTGCTTACCAGGACTTCATATATGTGTAAATAAATATATATATATCATATATAAACCAATGGAGCTATAAACCTGACGGTATTAATGGAAATAACTGAGTTTATCTTATGACGTCATAACTTTTAATGTCACGCTCTTTTTTACTCTGAGTCATTATGTGCCTAGTATGGTCACAATTTTGCTAGGCAGGCGACCGTCTAGTCTAACCGCGTACCTGTACTTTATATGGAGCAATACTGGCATTGTATATGGAGCAAACTCTTCAACCTATTTAGCCGAGCAACCCGATATCTGGTTGGCGTGACTGGCTGTCAAAATTCCTGTGCTTTAACTTCTCGTAATGACTATCTAAGGTGTACAAAATGAAAGCTGTTACCAATCATTTAACGTGTCTTCCCAAATATGAAGCAGGACATTATCACGTCACACTAATAATACGAAGCTTTACGAGTTTCCGTACGTTTGTTACTTCTTCAACCAGGTACGGGAAGTATGTCCCTCAGAAAACGGGTGAAACCGCTTGCAGAAGCAAGTAAAAAATAAAAATTGATATCATATTCCATATTCTCCGGTGTTTTATAAGTCCCACGTCAAAGACAAGTCTAAACTTTGTTACTACAGAATTTTCAAAGGGTATTTCTAATGATACTTCCGATGTAGTGTAGCACGACCTATGTCAGGAACAAACTTCCTTATTAAGTTTATAGAACCGGCTCACAATGCTTGGCTCTCGACTTTCGATGCTACTCGTATATGCTCGTATTAGTGGAAAGAGAAATATTCAATGAAAATTCTTAGGTATTATGAAAGCAGATTTTCCTTACTTTTCTTATGTATTTGAATACTTTAACTAGTTAGCTTTTACTGGTGATTAAGTACCTAATGCTCAGTACTTCTCCTTATGAGAAGAGGCCTGTGCTCTGCAATGAGGCAATAATAAGGGTTAATGATGGTGATGAATTAAATGCCCAGGTTCAACAACGTTTATAATATTTTCTTTCATCAATGCAACACACCTGAACGCGATATTATTTCTATCAACAGATAGATAGAATATTGAAAATCGCCGTAAGATAAAACTGCATGACGAAAGCGATCAACAAATGGCATTTCGGAAGAGGTTATTTTTGTCTACTTTTTTACCCGGGCGTGTGAATTAATTCCCACATAACGCAGGTGAAACGCAACACTCACCTCCTCGAATGTCGTCCCCAAATGTTATCAAAAAGAAGTAGGTTAATACTGTAAAACCTTATCATGATTCACCAAATTCGAACTGCAATTGAATATCCGGATTTCGTTTTACGATTACACATACAAATAAATTGCTAATGTAATGTATGAACACAATTAAATTAATTGATATATTAGAGGTAACAGTCAGTGTCGATGTGATGAAAGGTCACATGTTGTTTTGCATAATTATTGACAGATTGCCAATAGGAACGGCCGGAATAACGACACATAGATTTATAATTAGCTTTGTGATTATCTATTAGGTACTAACTGTTCGCCGCGGTTTCTCTCGCTTCTTGGACCAATTTCTTCCCATATCCAGAGAAAATATAGCAATGATACTCGGGTATATTGTAGCTTTATAACAGTGAAAGAATTTTTCAAATCGGCTCAAATGTTTCGGATTACTAAGGTACCAATAACAAAATGTTTCCTCTTTTTAGGGTTCCGTACCCAAAGGGTAAAACGGGACCCTATTAATAAGACTTCGTTGTCTGTCTGTCTGTCTGTCTGTCTGTCTCCACGCTGTATCTCATTAACCGTGATAGCTAGAAAGCTGAAATTTTCACAAATGATGTATTTCCATTGCTGCTATAACAACAAATTCTAAAAATAAAAAAAAAATAAGGGGGCTGGGGTACGGAACCCTCATGCGCGAGGCCAACTCGCACTTGGCCGGTATTTTTATATTTTATAGCATGGATTGGCAATAGGAACCGCCGGAATTAATAACTGTGTCGAACTATAGAACACACATTATGTTAGGTATATTAGATAGCTCTGTGATTATCTATTATTATTGAATGTCAACATTCAGCCGCATGATTACTCTAACACTGGCGGGATTTGGTTCAGAATCTCCTTNTTGCGAGTCTCAACTCAACTCAACTCGCACTTGGCCGGTTTTTTTAAATGTAGGACTGGCTCGAATCTTTACTGCGGTTTTACTCGCGTCCCGAGGGAACTGCTTTCCGTATCCGGATAAAATACAGCAAATGTTGTTCGGGAATAGTGTAGCTTTCCAAAAGTAAAAGAATTGTTCAAATCGGTTCTGTACTTTTTGAGGCAATTCCTTACAAACATACTTACAAATTCCTTTTTAGGGTTCCGTACCCAAAGGGTAAAACGTTACCCTAGTAATAAGACTTCGTTGTCTGTCTGCCTGTCTCCACGCTGTATCTCATTAACCGTGATAGCTAGAAAGCTGAAATTTTCACAAATGATGTATTTCTGTTGCTGCTATAACAACAAATTCTAAAAATAAAAAAAAAATAAGGGGGCTGGGGTACGGAACCCTCATGCGCGAGGCCAACTCGCACTTGGCCGGTATTTTTATATTTTATAGCATGGATTGGCAATAGGAACCGCCGGAATTAATAACTGTGTCGAACTATAGAACACACATTATGTTAGGTATATTAGATAGCTCTGTGATTATCTATTATTATTGAATGTCAACATTCAGCCGCATGATTACTCTAACACTGGCGGGATTTGGTTCAGAATCTCCTTTATTCATTTAAACAATTGCAGTAATAGGTATAATAAATGTTTTGTATAGAAATCTATCTATTAGTAGCATAGTTTCGATAGACATAATAATCTCTTGTGTCTAATATATCTTCTTTCCATACTTATACAGTAAAGAGGATTTTTTCTGTTTGTTTGTTAATGGCTCCGAATAGACTCGACCAATTTGAAAAAACCTTTCACTGGGAAGCTAGACTATCTTCGAGAAACATATATATATATTTCATCCGGGTACGGGCAATTGTTTCCAAGGGAAATGGGAGAAACTGCGGCAAAACAGCTAGTCTTAAATAAAGAATTCGGAAGACTTACTAAAAATATTGTCACTGATAATGTTGTTGGTTCATACAATACCTTGTCATTTACCTTACTATGATATAACAACTCCTCATTATAAATTAATGAGCTATCGTAACCTAATACTGTAGCTAGATAGACTGTAGCTGTTATACTGAAACCAATTTCTCATAGTTTCAATAATCTAGTCTAATGCTGAAATATTGTTCCTAATTACAATTCCTTTGACAAGCATTAGCAACATCAAAGTTCCACAAATCCACACATTGTCTAACAGTCACAAACTGTAAGACTTCAAGAGGAATCTGTTCTTGTTTATCTCAGCATCCATCGATGCTGGCGCCGTCAGATTGTTCGAGGTCGTCAGATAATCTATCACAGATCGCTCTGGGAAAACTAACACGCTGTAGATCTTGTAACAGACTAGCTTCTGCCAGCGGCTCCACCCAAGTAAAACCTAAAATCCCGTTTTTTCCAAATCCCGTGGGAGTTTCGGGAAATCCTTTCTTATCTCGTGTGAGGGTCCCAAGATAAACCTCGGAGCAAAATTTTGGTTTTATAGATTCATGGGTTTAGGCTCTACGTTGATGAGTCAGGACTTTGAATTTTATATGTTAGACTAGATGTATTTCCGCGGTTTCACTCGCGTCCCGCCTATGTTTCTCGGGAATAGGCTAGCTTTCCATTCTGGGTGGGGCTACAGTGACGACAATAGATGCGGTTGCACAAACCATGCAACACCTTCTGTGCTGCCTAATGTGCCCTAACACGTGCACAGTAAAAGACCTATTTGCCGCCACCGATAATGCTGTGTCCCTGGCTAACTACTGGACCTCTAAAATTTAAGATTGATTCCCATCCAGTCGCCAAGTAGAAGAAGCTTTCCAACAGTGAAATCATTTTTCGGCTGTTTCGGTGCCTTTAGGGTACAGACAACAGCACATAAAGTTACCACAATCTGTCAAATTTCTGCAATACATTTTCAACCTCATCACAATCGTCGAAGGTTAATGTTCGATTGGTATAATTTGACAGATTCGGTTACTATGACCCGCTGTCATTCGTACAAACAAACTAAAGGTTTCCTCTTTACTACATTAGTATAGAAGTATAGGTTACTATAGAATACAGTATGTATCGTTCTAATGGCTTTTCAGTTGACGTTTTGTGAATCAAGCTTTGATCAGACATGAAGGAGTTTCATTGTGAAGTCAATTAGAGGTAGTATTTGTATGGATTCACGTAAATACATAGTTGTTTACATTTCTGTGCCAACATACCTATATTTAGACTGTTTAGATATTGATATAATTTTTGATATTTGGTTTATTGACTATCTTGTTAATCTAATTGATACAACAGATGTATTTAATTTGTATTTTTAAGGACAGTGAATTTAGTAATGGTAGCTTAGTTTTGGTTACGTTGAGAGAAAGAGATACTACTATCGATACCTACTAACAAATGAAGATAGGTGATGCACTCGCGATTTGATGGTGTTTGATACAACTGTCACAAAATTCGACGAAACGTATTTGTGATCTCAAATAGTACTTAGTTTATAATTTAATTAATTTCGATTGTGACCAGAACACAAAAAACTTAATACAAAATTAAACCTTTGAATTTCAATAACTCATCTATTGCGAATTCAATGAAGAAACCAATTAATTCTAGGCCGGTCCTGGACTTTCAATTAATTCCGAAGCGATTTGACGCCGTAACGTTCGTATAATGCCGGATCTTATAATCCCATTTTTTATGGCGCATTGGAATTCTATTTTTTTCTCTCTTACTTTAAGGCTTAAAAAAGTTTCATGTAAATACTGGCCTGCAGTTTTTCGGTGGGAGCTCTTCCCGTACCCGGATAAATATCTTATAGCCTTTCTCGATACTGTGCTATGCTGTCTAACACTAAAATATTATTTTAAATTGACCCAATGGTTGCTGAGATTAGCGCGTTCAAATAAAACAAACAAACTTTTCAGCTTTATAAAGTAGTATAGTATTGTGGACCGTCATAATATAAGTACTAAACACCAACTAATTAATGTCTAGACATTGGTATTCATTGACATACTGTGATATCCATTTGGTCATTTAATCACCGTATGGGTGAAGTAATTAAACCTCATCTGCCTAGCCTTTTCCCAACTACGTTGGGGTCAGCTCCCAGTCTAACCGGATGCAGCTGAGAACCAGTGTTTTATATGGAGCGACTGCCTGTCTGACTTCCACAACCCAGTTACCCAGGCAACCTGGCACCCCTTGGTAAGACTGGTTAAGACAATATTACCACAATATACTACCAAATATTATTGTAATAATAATTTGCCACATAAATGCATATTCCAGTTCACACATAGAGTTATTCGATGCAGAACTGACAAAACATTCTAGCCAAAGCAAACAGCCGTCTCGGAAACGAGTGTTGTAAATAATTCCAACAGTTTGGATTCGGTTCATACTCTAAACGTTTGGGTTATACGGGAACGTTTTTGATTTTTAACTGCGGCTGACTTTGATAGGTGAATAAAATTACTGCCAAATAGTTAAAAAAAAAAGTTTTNCTCTTCATATAAGTAATTAAACATCTGTAAATACTGAAAACTACTTAACATTTTAATCCAGACAATCAATTACAAATTTTCTGTAGTGCTATTTAATTAATCCGACCTGTATTGATTTCCAATATCGTCTCGAGCATTTCACAATCAACGACATAGTAATGGCATAAAGTCGAAATTGATTGGAAAAGGCAGAATTTTAATATAAAACCGAGTGACGACCTAATTATTACGGATCACATAAAATTAAATACATTTTCCCGGTTAATTTATTTTAATTTACATCAAAGCATTTCGGTTTTTCAACGGGTTCAAACGTTAAAATAAGTTGATTAACACCCAACGCTGTGTGTTTTAAGGAAAATTTTGCTGTCACGGTTTTTTAGAATTTACTGAAAAGGGTCATTCCGTATCTCAAGATATTTTTTATATTCGGAATTGAGTTAGTATTTTTTGGCTGCATAAATGGTAAAGTTTCACTCATTGATAGGATTATATTTCTATGTAGGGTTGAACAAACATGCAGGTATTTAGGAATGAAAACAGTGAGTGAATTTAAAAAATAATTTCTACAACAAAAACATAATATTAATTTGTGAGGTCACACATCTTCCTACTCGCCTACGAAAACCTACCACTCATTTGTCAATACACCCACTGACCAAGGAAATTGCTGGGTTTTATAAAAGAAACGTAATTAAATTACTGCACTCTAACTAATCAGGCTGAATCATTAGCAAAAATTTCGCCATCCCCCAAAATGTAGCAGCAATCAAGACATACAAAAGGAAATGGTCGTCCCATACAACTCGGAGGCATTACTTATGACAAGGAACAATTCGTGAGCACTCTCTATTGTCTCACAAAGTGTAGTCCAAGAGCATTCAACCAACAGGACATGCTATTGACGTGTCTTCCTATATGACAATATTGCGAGTGCGCCGATAATACTCGTAATGAGTACATATGTGCGTCAAGTTTATGCTTGTGTTAAACAGGTTGAACGTTTCGACGTATGCATGCGTAACGATGTAATCGAAAATTAATTTATTAGTGAGCTATAGTTTTCGTAAAAGTCGATTTGGGGGCACGGCAGTGCCCCCGCCAAGTCGAGCGCAAAGCAAACACTGCCGTACCATC
>NWSH02000505.1:13258316-13282583 GCA_002382865.2 Heliothis virescens
TTTCTTCTTTTTAGAGGTTTTAAATAAAAGCTTTTTCTTTAAAAGTTTTTTTTTTACTTTTTTTTATATTAAAGCCAGCACTATCAACAGATTTAAAACAATTCATAAAAAACAGGAACTTTTATAAATATACAAAACACTATCATGAAAATAATAAATCTACACAAAGGCTTCTCTGTAAGATTATAGTTCTACTGTAGCATAGTTAGCCCTATCAGTTATTCTGTTGTACTAGTAACAACAAAAGCTGGTCCAGAGACTAACTCCGAACATAGAATAAAACTCAACAACTCTAAGAAGATGAGAAATGCCACCGAAGCTTTATCTGACGAAACGTAGACCGCTACATTGTTAGAGCATTTAACTAGTTGGAATCGCCATGTACACTTTTCTATGATAAGAAGTCGGCTATTTACGTGAAGGGGTGAAGCAAAGCAGCAAATAGTGTTATGTTCACCCCAAATTTTATGTCACCACGGAACATTGCGCAAGTGGCTGCGAAGAAACCAATTCTAGGTTTCAAGGAAGGATATAAGGTACCTAGGTACACATGTGCGGACTTCCACTCGGAGTTTAGTTTCGGAACGATGTCGACTTTTACGAAAACTATAGCTCACTAATAAATTAATCCCACCAAAAACATTCTGTAAAAAACTAGCCAATTCTCGCTGAAGCTGCTTGTTTATCTCTAAAAAGTAATGAAATCTAGACAAAGTCGTGCTGAGTCTAAGGATTCTTACTGCGACTTCTTTACTATTATAGTTAATGCAATATGACTGGCCGTTGACTTGTACTCACTAACGTTTAAAGAATGTTCAATGGCCAGTCATATAGCATTAACTATAATAGTAAAGAAATCGCAGTAAGAATCCTTAGACTCAGCACGACTTTGTCTAGATTTCATTACTTTTTAGAGATAAACAAGCAGCTTCAGCGAGAATTGGCTAGTTTTTTACAGAATGTTTTTGGTGGGATTTCTTTATTAGTGAGCTATAGTTTTCGTAAAAGTCGACATCGTTCCGAAACTAAACTCCGAGTGGAAGTCCGCACATGTGTACCTAGGTACCTTATATCCTTCCTTGAAACCTAGAATTGGTTTCTTCGCAGCCACTTGCGCAATGTTCCGTGGTGACATAAAATTTGGGGTGAACATAACACTATTTGCTGCTTTGCTTCACCCCTTCACGTAAATAGCCGACTTCTTATCATAGAAAAGTGTACATGGCGATTCCAACTAGTTAAATGCTCTAACAATGTAGCGGTCTACGTTTCGTCAGATAAAGCTTCGGTGGCATTTCTCATCTTCTTAGAGTTGTTGAGTTTTATTCTATGTTCGGAGTTAGTCTCTGGACCAGCTTTTGTTGTTACTAGTACAACAGAATAACTGATAGGGCTAACTATGCTACAGTAGAACTATAATCTTACAGAGAAGCCTTTGTGTAGATTTATTATTTTCATGATAGTGTTTTGTATATTTATAAAAGTTCCTGTTTTTTATGAATTGTTTTAAATCTGTTGATAGTGCTGGCTTTAATATAAAAAAAAGTAAAAAAAAAACTTTTAAAGAAAAAGCTTTTATTTAAAACCTCTAAAAAGAAGAAAATAAAATTTTGTCAATAATAAAAGCTTGTCGCGAGTTTTACCGCAAATTATTATGATATAGGTAAAGGAATATTGATAGGTATGTAAAACTCGCGACAAGCTTTTATTATTGACAAAATTTTATTTTCTTCTTTTTAGAGGTTTTAAATAAAAGCTTTTTCTTTAAAAGTTTTTTTTTTACTTTTTTTTATATTAAAGCCAGCACTATCAACAGATTTAAAACAATTCATAAAAAACAGGAACTTTTATAAATATACAAAACACTATCATGAAAATAATAAATCTACACAAAGGCTTCTCTGTAAGATTATAGTTCTACTGTAGCATAGTTAGCCCTATCAGTTATTCTGTTGTACTAGTAACAACAAAAGCTGGTCCAGAGACTAACTCCGAACATAGAATAAAACTCAACAACTCTAAGAAGATGAGAAATGCCACCGAAGCTTTATCTGACGAAACGTAGACCGCTACATTGTTAGAGCATTTAACTAGTTGGAATCGCCATGTACACTTTTCTATGATAAGAAGTCGGCTATTTACGTGAAGGGGTGAAGCAAAGCAGCAAATAGTGTTATGTTCACCCCAAATTTTATGTCACCACGGAACATTGCGCAAGTGGCTGCGAAGAAACCAATTCTAGGTTTCAAGGAAGGATATAAGGTACCTAGGTACACATGTGCGGACTTCCACTCGGAGTTTAGTTTCGGAACGATGTCGACTTTTACGAAAACTATAGCTCACTAATAAATTAATCCCACCAAAAACATTCTGTAAAAAACTAGCCAATTCTCGCTGAAGCTGCTTGTTTATCTCTAAAAAGTAATGAAATCTAGACAAAGTCGTGCTGAGTCTAAGGATTCTTACTGCGACTTCTTTACTATTATAGTTAATGCAATATGACTGGCCGTTGACTTGTACTCACTAACGTTTAAAGAATGTTCAATGGCCAGTCATATAGCATTAACTATAATAGTAAAGAAATCGCAGTAAGAATCCTTAGACTCAGCACGACTTTGTCTAGATTTCATTACTTTTTAGAGATAAACAAGCAGCTTCAGCGAGAATTGGCTAGTTTTTTACAGAATGTTTTTGGTGGGATTTCTTTATTAGTGAGCTATAGTTTTCGTAAAAGTCGACATCGTTCCGAAACTAAACTCCGAGTGGAAGTCCGCACATGTGTACCTAGGTACCTTATATCCTTCCTTGAAACCTAGAATTGGTTTCTTCGCAGCCACTTGCGCAATGTTCCGTGGTGACATAAAATTTGGGGTGAACATAACACTATTTGCTGCTTTGCTTCACCCCTTCACGTAAATAGCCGACTTCTTATCATAGAAAAGTGTACATGGCGATTCCAACTAGTTAAATGCTCTAACAATGTAGCGGTCTACGTTTCGTCAGATAAAGCTTCGGTGGCATTTCTCATCTTCTTAGAGTTGTTGAGTTTTATTCTATGTTCGGAGTTAGTCTCTGGACCAGCTTTTGTTGTTACTAGTACAACAGAATAACTGATAGGGCTAACTATGCTACAGTAGAACTATAATCTTACAGAGAAGCCTTTGTGTAGATTTATTATTTTCATGATAGTGTTTTGTATATTTATAAAAGTTCCTGTTTTTTATGAATTGTTTTAAATCTGTTGATAGTGCTGGCTTTAATATAAAAAAAAGTAAAAAAAAAACTTTTAAAGAAAAAGCTTTTATTTAAAACCTCTAAAAAGAAGAAAATAAAATTTTGTCAATAATAAAAGCTTGTCGCGAGTTTTACCGCAAATTATTATGATATAGGTAAAGGAATATTGATAGGTATGTAAAACTCGCGACAAGCTTTTATTATTGACAAAATTTTATTTTCTTCTTTTTAGAGGTTTTAAATAAAAGCTTTTTCTTTAAAAGTTTTTTTTTTACTTTTTTTTATATTAAAGCCAGCACTATCAACAGATTTAAAACAATTCATAAAAAACAGGAACTTTTATAAATATACAAAACACTATCATGAAAATAATAAATCTACACAAAGGCTTCTCTGTAAGATTATAGTTCTACTGTAGCATAGTTAGCCCTATCAGTTATTCTGTTGTACTAGTAACAACAAAAGCTGGTCCAGAGACTAACTCCGAACATAGAATAAAACTCAACAACTCTAAGAAGATGAGAAATGCCACCGAAGCTTTATCTGACGAAACGTAGACCGCTACATTGTTAGAGCATTTAACTAGTTGGAATCGCCATGTACACTTTTCTATGATAAGAAGTCGGCTATTTACGTGAAGGGGTGAAGCAAAGCAGCAAATAGTGTTATGTTCACCCCAAATTTTATGTCACCACGGAACATTGCGCAAGTGGCTGCGAAGAAACCAATTCTAGGTTTCAAGGAAGGATATAAGGTACCTAGGTACACATGTGCGGACTTCCACTCGGAGTTTAGTTTCGGAACGATGTCGACTTTTACGAAAACTATAGCTCACTAATAAATTAATCCCACCAAAAACATTCTGTAAAAAACTAGCCAATTCTCGCTGAAGCTGCTTGTTTATCTCTAAAAAGTAATGAAATCTAGACAAAGTCGTGCTGAGTCTAAGGATTCTTACTGCGACTTCTTTACTATTATAGTTAATGCAATATGACTGGCCGTTGACTTGTACTCACTAACGTTTAAAGAATGTTCAATGGCCAGTCATATAGCATTAACTATAATAGTAAAGAAATCGCAGTAAGAATCCTTAGACTCAGCACGACTTTGTCTAGATTTCATTACTTTTTAGAGATAAACAAGCAGCTTCAGCGAGAATTGGCTAGTTTTTTACAGAATGTTTTTGGTGGGATTTCTTTATTAGTGAGCTATAGTTTTCGTAAAAGTCGACATCGTTCCGAAACTAAACTCCGAGTGGAAGTCCGCACATGTGTACCTAGGTACCTTATATCCTTCCTTGAAACCTAGAATTGGTTTCTTCGCAGCCACTTGCGCAATGTTCCGTGGTGACATAAAATTTGGGGTGAACATAACACTATTTGCTGCTTTGCTTCACCCCTTCACGTAAATAGCCGACTTCTTATCATAGAAAAGTGTACATGGCGATTCCAACTAGTTAAATGCTCTAACAATGTAGCGGTCTACGTTTCGTCAGATAAAGCTTCGGTGGCATTTCTCATCTTCTTAGAGTTGTTGAGTTTTATTCTATGTTCGGAGTTAGTCTCTGGACCAGCTTTTGTTGTTACTAGTACAACAGAATAACTGATAGGGCTAACTATGCTACAGTAGAACTATAATCTTACAGAGAAGCCTTTGTGTAGATTTATTATTTTCATGATAGTGTTTTGTATATTTATAAAAGTTCCTGTTTTTTATGAATTGTTTTAAATCTGTTGATAGTGCTGGCTTTAATATAAAAAAAAGTAAAAAAAAAACTTTTAAAGAAAAAGCTTTTATTTAAAACCTCTAAAAAGAAGAAAATAAAATTTTGTCAATAATAAAAGCTTGTCGCGAGTTTTACCGCAAATTATTATGATATAGGTAAAGGAATATTGATAGGTATGTAAAACTCGCGACAAGCTTTTATTATTGACAAAATTTTATTTTCTTCTTTTTAGAGGTTTTAAATAAAAGCTTTTTCTTTAAAAGTTTTTTTTTTACTTTTAATTTATTTTTTACTTTTTAGTTATCGCCATTATTTCTAGTTACTATTAACGAGCTCTTTCATTTAATACCCATATTGTAAAAGTGGACTAAAGGTAACTATTCCGCCATCTTGCATGGTCCGCCATATTGGATTCAGAATGACGTCATATACTTTTTCTAGTTACTCTCAACGAGCCCTTTCATTTGATACCCATATTGTATAAATGGATTAAATATAACTGTTCTGACATCTTGTATGATCCGCCATATTGAATTTAGAATGACGTCACATACCTTATCATATATTGTCATCCAAACTAAAGGCGTCCACAAAATTTCAGCACAAACGGTTGAATATATCTACTTCAAAATTGAGTTCAAAGATTTCACCCGAACATACAAATATATTTACATACATTGCAAGTTAAATAAAAGCTTTTAATAACATGAAATGTTCCTGTGTTAAAATTATACTCATAAATCTTAAGAAAAATATAATAACACATTATAATCAAAACTCAATATTTCTTTATAATATACAAATCAACATTACAATTTACCTCTTCACACCCAAAAATCAAATAATTATTTACCTAAGAAAATATTCCTAAAATGACCCAAATCCAAGTGACCCATATTTTCCGCCTTATACAGTTCAGGTATTTCCTAAAGCCAGGACACAATAGCGGTAATGACCCGCGACCCGCGCGCTGATCTGTGACTGATCGCTCCGATTTATCTTAGTTCATATCCCGTGAGTGAGCGCGTGACCACTGGTGGGATTTAATTTCCGATATTCGTCGCTTTTCTGTACACAGCCTTATTAGTGGGTCGTGCTGTGTGTAAGGTAGGTATGGTAATTAGTTTTAGATTATTTTTGTTACAGATTTTTTAATTAAATATTGACGCTTACTTGGAATAGTTATTGCATGATTATGAAAAATAGTCTATTTACGTATAATAATAAAAACATGGTTAGAAATGGTTATTTGTTAAGTCAAAGCTATTGTTAATTTGTCATTTTACTTATAAATCCTTATAAAAATATGAAAACCTGGTGAGTAGGTATGTTTGGATATTTATCATTGTTGATTTTAGAAAAAATGAGAAACTTGATTTTTTCTTAACTAAGATTATTTACCTGACAATTTTTTACACAAAACACAACTAAACATAATATAAGACATAAAACTGTCTACCAAAATTAATTGATATAACCAGGAAACTATTAATAGTATAACAGACCTACAGCTATAACTATTATTTAACTGAAGGGAACATCTTAACCATCGCGTGAGACATCTACTTAAATTAACCCTGACACAAAGGGTTTCCACAAATTGACCAACTATTAGGACAACGTCTTAATCTACATCAAGTAGTTATTTGGACTGCTCTATATTGTGGCTGATAATTACTTGAAACCTGAATTTGATAAAGCGACAAGACATCATAATTTCACAATCGTTTTTTTAGTCTGTCTAGTTTTACTACCCTAATTTATTCCGGCAAAACATACATTGCTTAAATTGAGAAGTTAGATTTTAATTTAAATACCTACTTTATTAGGCTGAACCACTTTGGTCTAATAAAGGCTAAAATATAAGGCACTATGCCTAGGTCTAGGTGCTAACCTCCAACATTTTTTTTAATAGAGAATCTTTATTAAACTAAAAAAGAAAGAAAATTTTAAATAAAAAAATACATCAAAGTTTGATTTCTATTAGTTTTAATTTTAATAGCTACATATCCAAAAAAATGGGTCTAAGATAATTTTTCAACTTTTCTAATATAGCTACTACGTAAGTATCATCCCTATTCTATATGTTATTCCAATATTAGGTTAGGAGAGTCCACGGTAGAACGAAAGCCGCCAGTCTCAGAGATAGACGTGCGGTAACTCGATTAGTGTTCCATTTGCCAACTTTACTGCGAATTGCCAAAACGAACACAAATCGTACTATGTAAACTAGCTTATTTTCTCTCATGTTTGGTCAGGAAGAGTAAACTATGTAGGTACTTTTTTACTATAAATTTGAGATAGAATATGATAAACCTACAATCAATTATATTATCAATACTAGCTTCTGCCAGCGACTTCGTTCGCGGATCAGGTCGCTTATGCCAGTGACAGTACGTTTTCCCAACATTTCCCTTCACTGCTCTGCCCCCATTGATTGTAGTGTGATGAAAAGTATATTATAACCTGCTCAGATGTATGAGTAATAATTGTACCAAGATTCATTAAAATCCGTCCAGTAGTTTTTGTTTCTATAACGGTTATACAGACAGACAGACAAAAATTCTACTGATTGCATTTTTGACATCAGTATCGATCCCTAATCACCCCCTGATAGTTATTTTAGAAATATATTTAATGTACAGAATTGACCTCTCTACAAATTTATTAAAAGTAAGTATAGATTTAAAAATATGGCTTCTACTCTCGGTTCCACCCGCGTTTCCTCGCAATAAATGAACTGTTAGATAGTTCTAGCTGACACATTTTTTTTTCAATCCGAAGAAAGGTTACTGAGATTTCCACATTCAAACAAAGAAAAAAACAATCTCTTCAGCTTTAAAAACGTAGTATAGATGTAATTATTTTCGTAATAATCACAGAAGAAGAATAGAAGGCCTGATTTAGTTTTAATGAGGAAATAATCTCCCTTTCTAAACACCAAAAACGTTCTAACACGAAGCAACAAACACAAGCTCGATAATATATTCTCACACTCAATATTTGTCTTTGAATCACGGGTATAATCCTACACAGTACTGTATATTGAAGGATTAACACAGTCCAATTTATATTAGAATTCCCGATGAAATGATACCCAATTAATTGAGTTAGGACGAGATTAATTCAACTGTATCCCTTTTGTCTTGTTTAGTTAGAAAACCCTTCGTTGATGGGGTCTCGTGATATCTAATAGTTATGAATAGTTATATTAAGCTTTTATATTTGTTACGGTTGAGAATTGTGACGGGTGACGCGATGTTTCCTATTCCATTTCCATTAATGTTTTTCTTTCCTTTCTTTCCTATCATCTTTTAGTTTGCCAATATGTAAAACGGTAGTGATTAATGCGCAATCCTTCTCTGTGTGAGAGGAGGCCTGTGCCCAGCAGTGGGACAGGAAAAAGGCTGATGATGATGAAGAAATAGTTACTAAAGACACAGTAATTACAACTTAATCAGTGGAAAAAAGAAAATAAAAGTGATTGAAATCAGATCTACTTTCGAATTTATATTTAGAAAATAAGAAACGTTGTTTTAGACAATGTTAAGCTTTTTAAATAAACGTTACTTTCGCTGTCACTGTTTGTTTAAGATAGGAAACAAGCCGAGACGGCCTAAGTGCTCTAATTAAAAGTCACAACACTGCAATGGCAGCCTGGAATAAAATCAAAAGGTAGCTACGTAATAACTAGTAAGTCAACGAGAAACAAAACAGTATAATATAGGTAATTCAAAATAAAAGAAATATAAACATTCGAATTGAAAACTTTCTCTTTTTTCGGAAGTCAAAAACAAACCTACAAACACAAATTGACAGGATCCTTAGACCCACCTATTTAATTTACGAACATTTAAAATTCAACCCTAAACTATCCTATTCCAACAAACTTTAATACGGAACCCGTTAAAATAAACAGAGGAAGCTAAATCCAAAATAGGCTAAATTCTAAATCTTTCGAGTGCCCTCGAGGCTAAAGGTTCGTACTTCAGGCTTTATTTGTATTTGCCAAGTACTTGACGGGTGCATTTATACGAGTTTCTACTCGAAACTGGAGGGGTCAAATTATTTGAGGTGTTTTTTGTAATTCAACACTGTGCCTGTTTTAGGGTTAAGTAGAAGAGTGTTGCTGCATTTAATAGTCAGATATAGTTAAGTTTGAAAGCAATTCCGAGGCACGCACGTAACTACGAAAAAATTACCCAAAGTGCAAATTATAACTATACTAATAACTTAACCATACTACAATACGTTAAAGTATAACTAGTTAGTGAGTGAGTTGTGGGAGTAAGATAGACAGTATACTAATATACAAAGATGATATCGCAGATGCCATTTTTGGCAAAACAATATTCCCGAATATTGCAAAAGTTTTTTTCTACGTTGAAGTTGCTTCAGAACGCATCTCACACGTACGCTATTAGTCAATATTTTGGCCCATTGTAGGGCCCTGCAAAGTAGTTAGCCAAAAATCGGCTATACTTAGCTAAAAATCTACGATGATAATCATTTATTTATCTTATCATAACAGAACTATCCGATTGCGAGCGGAATCATTCGAAAAATCCATCACAATATTATTGTAAAATATAATTACACGTATACAAAACACTGAAACTCGCATTATCAAGTAAACAGCGCTTTAATAAACTCGACGTTGAAAAGCTGTTTCCAACTGATTTCATATCGTATTTGTTTTAAAGGTACGCACTTGACAGGTTGAATGCGTGGGCTTTGTGAAATACAGCATTTATATTCTGAAGTTTCATATTATTTTTGTTAATTATCATGAAGTTTTTTTTTACGAACTTAGATTATAATTCAAATATTATTATTCAAATATGAATGTACAGACGACAGCACATCAAGTTACTACAATCTGTCAAATTTCTGCAATCGATTTTCAACCTTATCACAATGGGGGTAGGTTAATATTTGATTAGTAAAATTTGTCAGATTCGTATACGTTGACCTGCTGTCGTCTGTACATAAGTGCAGTTTATTAGTATATTTTAGATACAAAAACGACTTGACTATTATTTTGGTTTCCCTTGCGTGCTTGAATGTGTTCCCTCACGTTGCGAATAAAATATATAAGAAAACTGCGTATGCAATAAAGAACTTAAATTCAGGAAGGTATATTATTTAATCACAAGTATAAATCTTAATTCTCAAGAGTAAAATATAATGTATATTTAATCACTAAGTATAAATAGAACATCACTTACGTTTATGCCACAGTCTGTGTCTTTTATAAAAGTAAATAAAAAAAACATATGTAATCACGATAAACGGGGCTATTTCAGTAACTCCTATAAAAGTTAGTACTCACTTATAAAATCTGGTATTAAAGTATTAAAAGTGGAATATTTAGTATGTCTGGTGTTTACGTACGTTCTAAACATAGCCGATATGTATAGAATCTGTTTATTAATTATTTATGAGCCACAGTTAGTTAATCAAATACTTTTATAAAGAGTTTAGTGTTTTGGAGTTGTGAATAATTTCACTATCGCAAATAAGTAACAGCATCATAAGGTTAAGCAACGCCTGGCGTGCTAAATTCGTGGATGGGTGACTATCTTGTCATGACGATTTCCTCTGGGTTTCAGAAGGCACCCCCATCCGCGGATCAACCGCGCCAAGCGTCGATCGACCTGTGCAGGTGTTACTTAGCTACAAGCTCCACCAAGCCTCGAATTCCCTCTTACCGACGACAGCAGGTCAACCTACCCGAATCTGTCAAATTTTACCAATCGAACCTTAACCAGCAATTTTTGTCAAATTGCAGAAATTTTACAGATTCTGGTAACTTGATGTGTTGTTGTCCACACAAAAATATTTTTCGATATAAGTACTACAAAATTATTTCTATAATAGCTATATAATATCTTTTTAACATCATCTATAAGAAAATATATAATCGTTAATTATCACGAGACAACGCGATAAAGCTAGTCGCCAGCGGTCGATGCGCGGCATAAATCTTTTGAAGTCCCCTCGAGGCTCGTCAGTGGGACAGCCCCTTTATTTGTGTTTGTTAACCGCTGATACCCATCATAATGGACGCTAAGTGTTAGGGTGGAATCTCTATTAAGTGATATAAAAAATCGTATGGGATTTAGAATGTGGTAAACAGGGTTGTTTTAGTAGTTGACTAAACGGTATTTTGATTTGCTGGTTGTATTGCTTTTTTTTCTGTGATACAGGTATATTACATTTTTTTTTTATTTGTAATGTTAATAAACAATGACGAGATTTACAAAGAGTAAAAAAATATTAAAAACTATATTTTTTTCATATAATTTAATTTAGTATCCTGAAAAATAAATACAATTGTAAAAGACACTTCAATGGAGAATAATACCACATTCGTTGCATCATTTTTTTAATCACATACTTCACTTACCTGGCATAGCTGAATATCTCCTCATTCTTGCGACTGGAACCGAAGCCGGCTCAGGACCTGAAGATCATCAGCAGACAGCAGCCACGGAGACACACACACACCACTACACACCTGTGTCTGATAACAACACCAATCAATTATAAAATAAACGACAAACTTTGACAGGAACAAAATAAATTATCCAAAAAAAATATTGGGATAGGGAGGAAAAAGGGCTCCTTAGGGACTCGCCAAAAAGATTCAGAAACACTGGTTTAACATTATTTTTCTCTCATAAATAATGTTTTGGAATCGCGCGTAAGTTGACCACGTGTGCGCGACTTTCTCCCACAACTCGGCAGCGGACCGTATCGTAGGCGATCGTCTGTGCTTCTGGGCGGGTGGGAAGGCTAGGGCGGCCGCGACATTGGGCGGCGGCGGCGCGACGCGGCCGCCCTAGGCGCGCCCGATACCAGGCGATCAGAACTCATAAAGAGATGTTAACCCACGTGCGTCGGGACGCACTGCGCATGCCCGGCTACTGTCAGGGAAAGCTCAAGAAAAGCTACGAGTTAAAACGAGACAGAGATACTCTAAAAATAGGAGTAAGAAAGAGATGGGTACAGGACTAATTTTGGAAGCGCCAAGCAGTCTGAAAAGTTTGCCGAGATTGGTGTGTGCGTGAACACACACTAATATAAATCCGATTAGTAAGTTTCAGGTGAAAGTTAAGTGTTTGGTAGGTGCTTAAATTAGGAGCTAATAAAATGCATTTGACTTAACTGCCAATTGACTTATTGGATTCGCATAAAACGAATTCAGATAAACCTTTCCAACACAAGGCATTTTCTTGGAAATGCCTTGTGTTGGAAAGGTTTATCTAAAGAAATGTAAACAAAAAAATATCGTACTTTATAAATAATATCGCGATTAAGTGCCGGTGTATAAAAATATATCTTACCTTATAATTTCACTAGTAACTGGTAAAAACCTTTGTAGGGAAAGTTTAACAACTTCTATAATTATCGAGTTATTACAAATGATAGGCAATATTCCTCCACTTCACTTGACATAAGCCATTATTTTTATCAGCCATATTTGTTGACGCAATTAGATAATAATAATAACCGATATAAAGCGAACCTATGACGATGTGTACGTGTAATTTTTTTACCAAACATGTTCAGATAATGTAGAATTTTATACACCAGAATTTTACGAACTCTAATTTACATCGATACTTACTCCTTCGCCATAACTCGCTGTAATCTCATTAATCTTGTTAAACGTTAAAAAAAATGGTATTTGAAATAGAAAAAATATCTGAAAAACAAAATAACTGAAAAGACTTAGTTCAGTCTCTAAATCTAAAATCTCTCCCTAGTTCTTGTCACTAAATTACTTCAGTGCCAAATTAAATAAGTTTCAGCGGAGAATTGCTACAATTGATAAGTTTTTCAAGAACACTTACACATAGGTACCGACGTAACAGGTGTCCAATAAGTCTCACGCACACATTCGCAATTTTCCGTAAACACGCAACCACGCACCAATAGTATCCTTTTGACTTATATCATCCTGGTATCGTTAACCTTATTCCTGAAATTTCAAGGAAATCCGTTGCCCCGGTGCTACTGAAATCGTTTCTAGCCTAAGATGGGAAAATTAATTTGTTATAAAGACAGAAAAAAGTATTTAGATACTATTATTTTTTTATAATTTTGAGGAATTGAAGTCGACATAAGTAAAGGATATACCTGTAATTTGTATTTTTTCTAGGATTATTACCCAAAAAAAAATATTAAGAAAGTTTACAGTATCAAAAACCATCATAATATGACAAAACTAATAAAAATAGACCAAAAAATATCGGCACAAACATTCCCCTGTCCCAATTTCACGCAGAGCTTTCAATAAAAAATCCGCTTGAACGCAATCCATCAAACGCGTTCAGGCTTCAGCGTTTCAGCTTCACAACGTGACAACCACTGACAGTGACGGGCTCTCGTCCATTACGTCACAAAAGTCAGTTCTTGCCCCGAAAGTACCAGGCGAGCAGAAAACACGAAGAGTTCAAAATAACAGGTGCGAAAATAGAACGCGCTCCCACGTGGAACGAAAATAGACGGCGCTTAGCCGACGGATTTTTAAAATTAGAATCATCGTTACTTGATTAACCTCGCGTGTTGTTGGGATGTAGGCTTAATTTGAATTTGGAATTGTGTTCTCTTTTTGTTTTATTTTTATGGACTTGTTTTTCACAAATATACCATTTTTTTTTTGATTCTACAAACGACTTCTAATTCATTTTTCACTCAGCTGATTTATTAAGGTAATATAGATCATTTTCCTTTTAGAAATCCAGTCTTTTTCCGTAGATAGGTATTTAAGTAATAAATATACCTACCTATTGTAGGTATTCCTTGATATCTTAAAACCTCATTTTTAGGGTTCCGTAGCCGAATGGCAAAAAACGGAACCCTTATAGATTCGTCATGTCTGTCTGTCTGTCTGTCTGTCTGTCTGTCTGTCCGTCCGTCCGTATGTCACAGCCACTTTATTCCGAAACTATTAGGACTACACAGTTAAAACTTGGTAGGTAGATGTATTATATTAACCGCTTTACGATTTTCGTACAAAAATAAAAAAATAATAATATTAGGGGGGGCTCCCCATACATGAAACTGAAACTAAAATTATTTTTTTTCATCAAACCTATACGTGTGGGGTGTCTATAGATAGGTCTTAAAAAATGGTACCGAGGTTTCTAAAACCATTTTTTCCAAAAGTCAATCATTTTAGAGTAAGACACTCCCAAAGTGCCAAAATGTGTGTCCCCCCCCCCTGTAATTCTTAAACTACCAAAGTGAAAAATCTGAAAAAAATATATGTTATAGATCTCAATAAAAACTACCAACCAAAATTGGTTTTAACAAGATACGGTCAGTGGTTTTTGAGATATAGCACTTTTTCAGTAACCGCAAATTATAACTTTGTTTTGGCAAATTTTAGGTAATAAGTACCTACGTTTATTTTTCCTAGGTTATGGAACGGAACCCTTCATGTGCGAGTCCGACTCGCACTTGGCCGGTTTTTTTCTAAATTAATTTCCTTATTATTTTAATTATGTCACATAGATATCGAATTACACCTTTATATACATTATAAATTATGTACACATACTACTATCTAATAATAAACTTTTTCTTATTTATTACCACGCCATCTATTGAAATTAAATGAAACTATAAAATCTCCGTCTGTGGTGCATGAAGCAGTTTTAGTGTAACTTGGTACCGATGGCGCTAATGTCGCCTGATCAAGTACATGTTGTATAATAGTTACAGCCAGTTACGGAGGCTAGAGATAAAGTTATAGATAGCTATCTGGCAGATAACTCCATAGAAAAATATTAAAATTAAAAACATTTCGATGACATTATAATGTATCAGATAGCTATTATATCTCGTATATTATAAGTTATGCTAAGTCCTAAGTTAAGCAAATGTAATTAGATGTAAGTGCTAGCCCTCTTTGCAATGCCTGAAAAAGGCCGTTAAGCTGGACGATATACTTAATCAAGACCTGTAATACCTTAACATGCAAATAAAGAATTCGAATTTGAATACAGAGGATCCAGATAAAATTCTTACCCAGGACTAATCCTGCTGATTATTTTATCTTTGACGGCAAACCAAAAATTGCAGCACAAGGCATTAAAGAAAAATCAAGTACTTAGATAGGACATAGGACCTACCTACATGCTTTCCTTTTTAACCACAAAGTACCTTTCTTTTTTTTTTATATCGATGGGAAATCATCAGTATGACCCCTCCCGCTGTGGGTGACAGCGGAAGGGAGTGTCAGACTTTTACTGACTAAAACCCACCGTGTTCCTTCGGGAGCCCTTTGTGTGCCAGGGCCGCGGTAACTCTTTCGAACAACCCGCAGCCCCGACGGGCTCTGGCCCTAGTGGGCCCCGCAGGGGTTTGCTGACACTCTCTGAGGAGCGCGTGGAACAACGCGCGCCGCCGACACGACCACAACGTACCCACAAAGTACCTGCGCAGATACTCAAAAAATGCCTATCATTTCGGGAACCCCATACCTTTATTCCATTTCCATAATAAAGTAAATACCCAGCACCTGCCCTTTTCTACGCGGAAGTATTGCAAGGCCGCGTTCACACGAAATGTCACGCCCCCATACACCTGTTGTGTGCACCATACCTATATGACGTCACTTACCACGTCGTTCGGTTTTTATTTCTGCCTTTCGAAATTGCCTTCCTATTCCTACCTACGTAGGTATATGATAGCGGGTTTTGTTTCGGGCTTCAAAAGTCTAATCGGCCGGTGCTAAATAATATGAATATGAAGAATCTTAATGATGGATGATTTATGAAAAATCCGAGTGTAAGGGTCCATAGTCCATAAGTCAATAGTTAAGGGTTAGCTTTCTTCTCACGATTGGAGAAAGTTTTTTAATTTCGTAGATAGTTGTCATCTCAAAGTTAACATAATTGTCTGAATTTCTGAAAACGTAGTCCCCTTGGGTTACGTGCGGTGGCAGCAAGTTTTTTAAGTTTTACAAAATTAATATAACTCATTTGAAAATAAACTTAAATAGTTGCTAATCGAGACTGGTATCACTTATCAAGTCTTAATTGAAAAATAAGTATTTTATAGCAGATAAAAAAATCTCTCACGTCACGAATCACGCCATAAGACATGATTCAATATGACTTATATTAACGTGAACTTTAAGAGACATAATTAAACTTTTATTACCTTCTCGCGGCAATTCATTAAACAAATATCTAAAATATTCATTGAACGCGGAAGTAGAATTAAATTGTAACATTAATTAAGTTGTACAGACGACAGCAGGACAACGTATTGAAATTTTACCAATCGAACATTAACCTACCTCCATTGTAATAAGGTTGAAAATCTATTGTAGAAATTTGTCATATTGTGGTCGGCTGTCGTCTGTATAATAAAAAAAATAGATCGAATGACTGAATGACTGAATAGATGAATGCGATTTACGAATCCACTCCTAAGTAAAGATTAACTTTTAAGCACAGCAAAAAATATAGTCGTCAGGATGAAATTATTCAGTTCAGTGCTGGAGATTAGAAACTAAAATAGGACTGTTCAATTAAATATAGACCGAGATTGTTTGAAAGATCAGGTGAATGAGAAAGAATATCGGTTGTCAGCTGCCAGTTTTCAAGGAAAAACTGGCTTATTTTTGTGTCTTCAAGGAAAGACTGACAGCAACTGGTAACAAAAACAATCAGACTTAAAAATCAAAATCAAAAAGCATTTATTCAAAGTAGGCTGAAAACAGCACTTTTCGAACGTCAAAATTACATCAGACAGCCCCCAAAACGCCCGCCCTTCTTTAAACTACGGTATCATCATCTTCCGAGCGTTGTCCCGGTTGCTAACCTTTCGGGCCCGGGGTCCGTTTTCCTGCACCTTCTCCTCCACTTCGCACGATCTTCGGCATCCCTGGTGGTTACTCCATTGGCACGCATCTCACCCCTTACTACGTCAAGCCAGCTTTTCCTAGGTAACTTTAACTACGGTATCACCCCTTGAAAATCGAGAGCTTTCAACTGCAGATATTAAGCGGTGACACTGTACCCATAAAAATAATATAGGTATTATGATTGGTAGTTTCAAGGCTAACAGAGAAGAAGACATGAAAAAGAAACAAGAATTTAAAATCCTTTTAGATAGACAGTAAGTAGTACTTTTGAAAAGGCTGTTTGAACAAAGCTTAAATTCTTGAGCTTTCAGCACTGTCATTATTTGACTTTTATATTATGTAAGTTGAGGAAGACTATCTTATGAACACAGTTCGTTTCAGGAATTAACAAGAGAACAGTCATTAATTAACTGTCGCTTAAGAATAATCAAAAACTTCCTACCACTGGCTGTTTCCCTCGCAACCCCTAATAACTATTTTTCAAAACAGACTAAGGGCCAGTATTACAGGTTCTAGAAAGAGTACTAGATAGCTATCTGACAGGTCATGCCGTAGAAAACTAATCAACATTTCTATGGCACTATTAGTCAGATAGCTATTGAGGACTTTATCTGAAACCTGTGTAACTGGCCGTAATAGTCCCTGATTAGTGTGTTCAAACAAATAAACAAAACATGTTTTATTATAATCTTAATTTAGTTTTTTTTAAGCTTTTAACCCACTGACTGACTAGGAGAACACGGAATAGGCGGAGGTTCTCTATTCGGCGGGTTTATTTTTTTTATCTATGGACGCCGATTTCGCAGAGGTTTTTAAAACTCAATATTATCAACCAGCAATGCAGTATAATGATTTAGATTAAATCAATCAGATAATATTGTTATAAAAACCAATATTTACGAGTACCCATTAATTCGTAGGTGGGTAATAGTAAAATGACCTTGAGTAACCTTCACCGACGATTGGATCAGTCATTATTTACAACAATATATCATGATAGCGTGACATTTAGGCCCGTATTACAGAAGGATGCTCAAGTAGAGTTTGATCTTAAATCACCCAATCATAGTTTAAGTATAGATTCATCACTCGAGCATTGGTCTTATTCCAGAACGGTAATCAAACTATACTCAGCTGAATCGAGAATTAAATCGACCCTCAAGCGGAGAATTTGTATTGTCTATGCATCAGTCTGTTTTCGATTACATTTTCTTTTTTTGTCTATTCTGCTCCGATCTACGAAGCATTTAAATATACTTTAGTGTGAAGTTATTAAGAAAAAAATATAAATATGTACAAAGCGAATTCAATAAACAAATAACTATTTGGAAAATAAATATCTTGAAGGTGAATGACAATCTCTCATAGTCGTATCGTATAAAAATACCTTAAAAAATACAGCAACCACAACGCGTTCGTAGAACGGAATGAAACTCAAATATCTGCATCTGTGGCAGTAAAATAAGCTGTCATATAAAAACGTAAACAANAGGCCCGTATTACAGAAGCTTACTCAAGTAGAGTTTGATCTTAAATCACCCAATCATAGTTTAAGTATAGATTCATCACTCGAGCATTGGTCTTATTCCAGAACGGTAATCAAACTATACTCAGCTGAATCGAGAATTAAATCGAGCCTCAAGCGGAGAATTTGTATTGTCTATGCATCAGTCTGTTTTCGTTTACATTTTAATTATTTTGTCTATTCTGCTCCGATCTACGAAGCATTTAAATATACTTTAGTGTGAAATTATTGAGAAAAAATTATAAATATGTACAAAGCGAATTCAATAAACAAATAACTATTTGGGAAATAAATATCTTGAAGGTGAATGACAATCTCTCGTAGTCGTATCGTATAAAAATACCTTAAAAAATACAGCAACCACAACGCGTTCGTAGAACGGAATGAAACTCAAATATCTGCATCTGTGGCAGTAAAATAAGCTGTCATATAAAAACGTAAACAAACAAGGATTTGCAATTCCGGGGCAATGGGATGGCCCCATAGATATATATGTACTACGTACTAGATTAGGCGTTCCGAATAATTTGGGTCTACCACTGCTTTGACGGTAATTCGTGGCAAAGGCCTTTAGTGCGATTTTGGCATTACGTAAGTTTGGACGTGTCAGGAGCGATATTCATAAATTTGGAAATACAAATCAAGGTATAAACTTGCACATATTATCAATTTTGTAGTCAGGTAAGTAAAATTACATTTTATTCATGCTATTGAATAGTTTTTATTATCGTACTTTATATATTAATTCAAATTTCTTTTAACTTCCAAAAGGATTTATGTGAATCGAGATCTCTTATTGTATATATAGTTGAATCTTAAATCGTGTACATACATCTAAACCAAAGACATTATTTCTAAAGATTTTTTAATTAAAACATCATTTACAGTATTTTCTTTATAAATCATAACGTAACGTTTTCAGTTTTTGTAGATATATATCATCAGGTTGTTGAAGATAACAAGAACAGACATTATGAATTTTTGGTAGGCAGCACGAGCTCTTCGGATCTATCTTTTTGAAGAACTTTAACCCATAGTTCTCTTTTCGAATGCCCAGGGTGAACAAACCCTGAAAAACACAAGATTTACTTATAGTAATAAATGATATGGTTAGCCTCTGCCATACGGCTATCAAAAAACTTTACTTTATTTGCAGTAGGTCGGAATGCACGACGTCATATATTTTTTTCTAAAAAAGAAACAAGACCGAATCGCTACTGTGAAGTCTTGCTTTGATTAATATTTTACCTACGTTCCATGTTTTATGCACCTCTGTTTCTGCATGTTTTTCTTAATTTCTATGAATTGTCCGATGGCGGCTGAGTACTATAATAGAATTAAATTTGTAATATTACATAATATATAAAGTACGATAATAAAAAACTATTCAATAGCATGAATAAAATGTATCTTTAACTTACCTGCTACAAAATTTGATACAGATATGTGCAAGTTTATTACCCTGATTTGTATTTCCAAATTATGACATATCGCTCCTGAACGTCCAAACTCTACGTAATGCCAAAAATCCGCACTAAAGCCTGTGCCACGAATTACCGTCAAAGGCCAGTGGTAGACCAAATATTCAGGAACGCCTAATCTAGTACATAGTACATTAATATCTATGGGCGCCATCCCATTGTCCCGGAATTGCAAATCCTTGTTTGTTTAGTTTATATGACAGCGTTATTTTACTTGCCACAGATGCAGATATTGAGTTTCATTCCGCTTCTACGAACGGTTGTGTTGCTGTATTTTTAAGGTGATTTTTATACATACGACTATGAGAGATGTATTCACCTTCAAGATATTATTTCCAAATAGTGTATTTGTTATTGAATTCGCTTTGTACATAATTATATTTTTTTCTTAATAACTTCACACTAAAGTATTTTAAATGCTTCGTAGAATCGGAGCAGAATTAGACAAAAAAAGAAAATGTAATCGAAACAGACTGATGCATAGACAATACAAATTCTCCGCTGAGGGTCGATTTAATTCTCGATTCAGCTGATGTTATAGTCTTGATTACCGTTCTGGGAATATAGACCAATGCTCGAGGAATGGAAATCTATACTTAAACTATATTGGGTGATTTAAGTCAAAACCTACTTGAGCATCCTTCTGTAATACGGCCTAAATGTCACGCTTATCATGATATATTTGTTGTAATAATGACTGATCCAATCGTCGGTGAAGGTATCAAGTCATTTTACTTATTACCCACCTACGAATTAATGGGTACTCGTAAATATGGTTTTTTAACACTATTATTGATTGATGTTAATCTAAATCATTATACGCATTGCTGGTTGATACATATGGTTTTAAAAACCTCTTGCGAAATCGGCGTCCCATAGATAAAAAAAATAAACCCCGCCGAATAGAGAACCTCCGCCTATTCCGTGTTCTCCTCAGTCAGTACAGTGGGTTAAAAGCTTAAAAAAACCTAATTAGATTTATAATAAAAACAGTTTTGATTTATTTTGTTTGAACAACTACGTAAAAAAAAAGCAGGTATTACGACCGTTAACAGGTTTGCAGATAAGTCCTCAATAGCTTATCTGAACTAATAGTGCCATAGAAATGTGATTATTTTCTACGGCATGAACCTGTCAGATAGCATTCTAGTACTCTTTCTAGAACCTGTAATATGGCCCTTAGTCTGTTTTGGAAAAATAGTTACTTAGGGGTTGCGAGGGGAAACAGCACAGTGGTAGAAAAGTTTTTGATTATTCTTAAGCGACAGTTAATATAATGGACTGTTCTCTTGTATATTCCTGAAAAGAACTGTGTTCATAAGATTAGTCTTTCCTCAACTTACATAATATAAAAGTCAAATAATGGACAGTGCTGAAAGCTCAAGAATTTAAGCTTCTGTTCAACAGCCTTTTCAAAAGTACGTCATCTTACTGTCTCTATCTAATAAAGGATTTAATTTCTTGTTTCTGTTTCATGCTATCTTTCTACTAGTAGCCCTTGAAACTACCAATCATATACCTATATTTTTATGGGCTACACTACGTGTCACGATCTAATCTGCAGTTGAAAGCCTCGATTTTCAAGGGTGATTACCGTATTAGAAGTTACCTAGGGAGAAAAGCTAGCGACGTAGTAAGGGTGACGATGCGGCCAATGGCAGTAACCCACAGGAGATGCCGAAGATCTGCGAGAGTGGAGGAGAAGGTGCAGGAAACGGACCCCGGCCCGAAAAGGTTAGCAACCGACAACGCTCGGAAGCATGATGATAACCGTAGTTTAAAGAAGGGCGGGCGTTTTGGGGCTGTCTGATGTAATTTTTGACGTTCAAAAGTGCTGTTTTCAGCCTACTTTGAATATGCTTTTTGATTTTATCTTTTGTTAAGTTCTGATTGCGTGTTTTGTTACCAGTTGTGTCCAGTCCTTTTCCTGAAGACACAAAAAATAAGCCAGTTTTTCCTTGAAAACGGCGCTGACAACCGACTATTCTTCTCATCACCTCATCTTTCAAACAATCTCGGTCTATATTTAATTGAACAGTCGTATTTTAGTTTTCTAATCTCCACATGAACTGAAATAATTTCATTCCTGACGACTATATTTGCTTTGCTGTGCTTAAAAGTTAATCATTTACTTAGGACATGTGATTCGTAATATTCGCCATTCTTCTATTCAGTCATTCAGTCATCGAATCTATTTTTTTATTAACATGGACGACAGCGACCACAATATGACAAATTCACAATAGATTTCAACCTATACAATGGAGTAGTTAATGTTCAAATTTGGTTATAAATTTCAATACGTTTCCTGCTGTCGTCTCTGACTACACTAATTAATGTTTACATTTATTCTACTTCCGCGTTCAGATGAATATTTTACGATTATTCTTGTTATGAATGATTGCTCGCGAGAAGGTATAAAAAGTTTAATTATGTCTCTAAAGTTCACGTTAATATAAGTCTATATTGAATCATGTCTTATGGCGTGATTCGTGACGTGAAGAGATTTTTTATCTGCTATAAACAACTTATTTTTTCATTAAGCTGATAAGTATACAGTCTCGATTAGCAACTATAAGTTTATTTCAAATGAGTTATAATTAATTTTGTAAAACTTAAAAAACCTTGCTGCCACCGCCACGTAACCCAAGGACTACGTATTTTCAAAGTTCAGACAATTTCGTAATAACTTTGAGATGACAACTATCTACGAAATTATAAAAACTTTCTCCAAATCGTGAGAAGAAAGCTACCTTAAGCTAGTTGACTGTATGGGGACTAGGACCCTGTACACTACGATTTTTCATAAATCATCCATCATTAGATAATTTCATATTCATATTATTAGCACCGGCGTATTAGACTTTTTGAAGCCCGAACAAAAACCCACTATCATTATACCCTACGTAGGTAGGACATAGGAAGGCAAATTTCGAAAGGCAAGAATTAAAAGCGGAACGACCGTGGTAAGTGACGTCATATAAGAGTATGTGCACACAAACAGGTGTATGGGGCGTGACATTTGCGTTGTGAGAACGCGCTTGCAATACTTCCGCGTAGAAATTGGCAGTGCTGGGTGATTTACTTTATTATATGAATTGGAATAAGGTATGGGGTTCCCGAAATCATAGGATTTTGTTGAGTTCTGGCAGGTACTTGGTGGGTACGTTTGTCGTTCGGCGGCGCGCGTTCGTTCTCACGCGCTCCTCAGAGAGTGTCAGCCAAACCCCTGCGGGGCCCACTATGGCCAGAGCCGTCGGGCGCGGGTGTTCGAAAGAGTTACCGCGCGCCGTGGCCACACAGAGGGCTCCGAGGACACGGTGGTTTTTAGTCAGTAAAAGTCTGACACTCCCTTCCGCTGTCTACCACAGCGGGTCAGGGTATACTGAATGATTTCCCATCGATATATAAAAAAAAAAAGTCCTTGTGGTTAAAAAGGAAAGCATGTAGTGTCCTATCTCCTATCTAAGTACCGCTTTGATATTTGCTTTTCATGCCTTTGCTGCAATTTTGGTTTTCGCGCCAAGATAAAAATATCAGCAGGATAGTCTTGGGCGTAAGAATTTTTCTGGATCCTCTGTATTCAAAATTCGGAATTCTTTATTTGCATTGTTTAAGTATTATCAGGTCTTGATTAGTATATCGTCCAGCTAACGCCTTTTTCAGCATTTGCAAGAGGGCTAGACACTTTACATCTAATTTACATTTGCTTAACTTAGACTTAGCATAAACTTATAATATTACAGAATATAACTAGCTTATTGACATTATAATCGTCATCGAAATGTTTTTAATTTTAAATATTTTTCTATGATTATCTGCCAGATACTATCTATATAACTTTATCTCGTAGCCTCCGCTAACTGGCTGTAAACTATTATACAACAGTACTTTGAATCAGTCGACCAATTTAGCGCATCGGTACCAATTACAACTAAACGAACTGGCCTTCATGCACCACAGACGGAGATTTATAGTTCATTATTTCAATAGAGGGCGTCGGTAATAAATAAGAAGAAAGTTATTATAGATAGTAGTATGCTGTACATAAATTTATAATGTATATAAAGGTAATCGATATCTATGTGACATAATTAAAATAATAGGAATTAATTTAGAAAAAAACCGGCAAGTGCGAGATCGGACTGCACTAGAAGTGTTCCGTTCATAACCTAGGAAATAAACGTGGTACTTTATTACCTAAATTTGCCAAGACAAAATATAATTTCGGTTACTGAAAAATGCACTATATCTCAAAAACCACTGACCGTATCTTGTTAAACCATTTGTTGGTAGTTTTTATGAGATCTAGTAAACATATTTTTTCAGATTTTTACTTTGTGTAGTTTAAAGAATTACAGGGGGGCGGACACACATTTGTTGCATTTTGGGAGTGTCTCTCTAAATGATTGAC
>NWSH02000505.1:13328611-13368471 GCA_002382865.2 Heliothis virescens
CAGGTTATAGTATACTTTTCATCACGCTACAATCAATGGGAGCAGAGCAGTGAGGGAAAAGATCTTTGATTATGACGACCCGCCGTCGCTGGTATAAGCGACATGATCCGCGAACGAAGTCGCTGGCAGAAGCTAGTACAATAATATAATAATAATAATAAGAGAAATAATACAACTTCTGTGAGCCATGTCCCAGAAATAATGACAGAAAAATACAATATACATAATAAGATAGCCAGTAACGTTCGAATGCTTAATGTGTACTGATAGTATTAAATCAACTTAGAGCGAGGTACTGAATGAAGCTTGTTGAAACATGTTCTAATTCAAAAGCAAGTTGTTTACGAGTATATTTATTCTTAGTACTCTAGATAACAAGTCAAAACATCATGCTCAACCTTACCACTAATAAATGTATTTAGCCTTTCGTATTAGTAACGCTAACCATGAACAAAAACTTAAGTATAGCAAAAAAAAAAATTATGACGTGATGGATTTTTTTTTGTATTTTTTTCAGTTTTGCCACGTGAAAATCTATAAGAAAATATATAAAAACCCTATGCAGTTTTTTACATGCAGACCTGTGTATTTTGCCACTCATGAGATTAAAACACTCAAAGGCGCATGGCATCTATGAGTCCCTGGATACTACAGGCTTTTAATCGGCCAATAGTTGGTTCAGGCTCATAAATCAGTGGGAAGATGAATGGATGGATTACACATTACATGGATTAGGTATTTTGCCAACCACTGACCAACTGTCGGCCGATTGTTTAATTGTGTACGGGAACGCTTAATAATAATTGCCAGTTGATTCAGCCCACGATCAGTAAAATTGTGTTTAGTAAATAGTATAGACGACAATACACATTTGTTAAATTATAGATTAGGTATATTATCTTGTAAGTGCATTGGAACCATATTTGTACAAATGAGAACATATTTTTTTTACATTAAATCCTTCTTTTCTTCCGAAAATCACAGTCCAATAACTACGAGTTCGATAACACTTGATAAATGAAAAGTTAAAATATGTCAATTGTATAAAACATAACTTAATGAGGCAGCAGTATTCTGAATGAAAATACCATTACAACTTGAGAAAAATCGCGTTAAAAATTTATTTTATTTTCACTAGTACAAATTAATTAACATCTAAATCATACAGCCATTGAAGGGTAGACAGACACCCTTTACTGAAGGATTAATGTTTCGTAACATATTTGTTAGGAGTATTCTCTTGCAACATATTTCTGATATAATATTTGGAGAACTAGCCAGCAGTCTTACATCCCAAAAAAAAATCGAAAGGGACATTGATATATTTTGCCACTCCCTTTCAAATAACTCACAGTGGGAGGATTTTTCCATCGAAATTTCCCAAAAAAAATATGTTCTTTGAACAGGATATTGTCCTAAACCTCCTTTGCTCTAATACCCATTGGTCAGTACGGACCAAGTTCCGCATTACTGGCCGCCGACGAAATGTATACCTACCTCAAAAAACGTTCAAATGCGTGACCTTACTGCATGTCTCTTACTTCCTATTCACTACTAGCATACTCAGGGAATACTATATAAAGAGAATTGGTAACCCTGATTAATCATTCGCAGTATACTTGTGTTACTAACAATACCTTACAAAATGGCAGCTAAGGTTAGTTGTAATTATTCTTTGTTTCCATTTTTTGCGGTAAAAAGTCCGGTGTGGTCAATAGTGATAGTTAGGACGTGGAATGTTCTTTTGTTATATGGAAATGTTATAATTTATGCGACTGAATTTTACGTGGCAGTAGTTTTTTACATAAATCAATAATCTGACGAGAAACTTTTGAATCAGATTTCGTTGTTTCAAGTGCTTGAATTCTTTACTCTAAAACCCTTAAAACAGAAAGCTTTAGATAATACTTACTAGCATTATGCTGGACTAGTTTATTTAATATTTTATAGGTTTTAATTTCCTAGTACTAGAAGCTCACTTTGATATACAAAAACCCATCTAAATGAATATTTCCCGAACAATGAACCAAATTTTTTCAAAGTTCAATTTTGATGTACAAAATTAGATCCCAAATCGAGGAGTTAGATGAATTTTGAGGTCTCAATATTCTCATACAAAGCAGGAATTCGTGTTTTATATGCAGTCAATAATAGCTTTCTTATGATTTTTCAGTTCGTGGTTGTAGCTCTTCTGGTGGCGGCTGCTCAGGGCAGCGCGATCCACGGCGGCGACTACACCAGCTTCTCGTACGGCGTGTCCGACCCGCACACCGGCGACGTGAAGAGCCAGCACGAGACCCGCGTCGGAGACAGCGTGGTCGGCCAGTACTCGCTCCTCGACTCCGACGGCACAAAGCGCACCGTCGACTACGCCGCTGACGCGCACTCCGGCTTCAACGCCGTCGTTCGCAAAGACCCCGCTCTGTACGCTCACGCCGCTCCCGTGCTCGCTCACGCCGCTCCCGTGGTGGCGCACGCCGCTCCCGTCGCCTACGCCGCTCCCATCGCTCACGCCGCTCCCCTGGCGCACGGCTACTCTACCAGCGTCGCCTCCTACGGTGCTGCTCCCCTCGCCTACAGCGCCGGAGTATACGGTGCCCACGCCGCTCCCCTCGCCTACGGTGCCGGACTCTACGGTGCTCACGGTGCCATCGGCTATGGCGCTCACGGTGCTCACGGTCTCTACGGTGCCCATCTGTACTAAATAATGATTAGATAATAATTATTTATACTGAAACCCCAATGAAATATGCTGTGATGTAATAAAATAGTTCGAAGTACCTTATTTTTCGTTTGATTCATTATTCTTAAAAACATTCACCGCTTTTTATTCAATAATACACACAAAACTAATTAACAAAGACCAATGATTTCATGTAGGTAACGTTAGTAATGGTAATTTGGCTACAAAAGCGATTTAACCTTTGTATGTTAATAACTAAAATTAACAACTAGAAGGTCTAAAGTAACCATATCCGCAGGACTAATAATACACCTAATAAAATACCGAAACTAAGTGCAAAAATCTAGTTCGCCTTGAATGACCGCACATTGTGCTATATAAATAATTTTACTATTCATAAACAAATTGTAGGAAACGGACTGAAATAAAGTAGCGAGAATTGTAAGAAATGTGCCTATTACGCAAATTTTGGTCCTAATGAAAATAACACTTGTAAAGCTAAACTGACTTAACTAGATAACTTAATCTTATCTAATATTTTATGAAGCACAGAATGTATACAATTTCCTAATGGAGACATAATGTGAGTGGTCGAATTCATTGCGCTTAATTTAAATGTTTTCCAGTTTAGTCAAACCAATAATAGTATCAAAACAAGGGTAATTTTAATACTTCTTAAAATTGGTAGATAAGTAATAACTACCTCGAGATTAGTAGACAAGTTTGACTTTCGATTTTAAACAAGTGAATAACTGGCCGCTCAACAATAAACGCTTAGCTAATATAGGTACCGTTTTGAATTAAAATAGGTAAAATAACGAGTGCTAATTACCACAGAAGTCATAATTTTTTGTTCACAACATAAATATGATAGAACCGGACCAGTAGGTCAGTTCTCTAGAAACCACACATCTTAGAATTCCACTGCATTTGTGAAACATTACAGGTCGTTAATTTAATTATATCATTGCTATTCTTTGTCTCTTGGGAGAGTTCAACTGTGTTGCAATGAGTCACAAGTAGTCGAACTTTGGGAAAACCTTTATTACCTATTTTAGCTTCAAGATCAATTGTATTAAGGTCAGTGATGGATTTTAAGTAGTGATAGGTGAAAGCATTGATTTTGACTGTATGAAATATATTGTACTGTTAAAATGTTAACGCGATCAATTTCTAGCTGCCAGTAATGTCCTAAACACGATTATGCTAGTAGAAATTGATAACCTTACTTGTTAAAAGGGTATTTACAGTAATAAAATAAAATTCCAATATATCACATTTACAATTTTATTATTAGTCGTTTATATCACAGATTTGCAGCAGTCATTAATTACCAAGCCCATCCAGATCCAAGACTCTGGACTCCATGAACGGCCTGGCCATAAGAAACTGGATGAGATACAGAGTTCGAGTAACTGCTGGCAAAGCTATGTGCAAGAGGGCTCACAGATCCATGGGCCAAAGGAGCTCCGTATCCACCATAAGCTCCACCATAGGCACTGTTGTAGGCTCCAGCATAGGGACGAGCAGCGTTGTGGACAATAGAGTTGGAAAAGTGAGAGACGGCAGAAGCTCCACTGCCAAGATGACCAGCCAAAGGAGCGCCGTATGCTCCAGCATAACCGGAGTGAAGACGGTTGATTCCAGCAAGTGCACCTGAGTGGCCGAGGGAACTGGGGTGAGCGAGGGCACCAAGAGCTGTATGGCCTAGGGCGCTTTGATGGGCTAGAGCACTAGAGTGGGAGAGGGCAGCTTGCTGAGCTAGCGCAGCCTGTTTGGCAAGTGCAGCCTGCTGGGCATGTGCAGCTTGATGAGCAATGGCAGCTTGCTGGGCATGAGCCGCTTCCTGGGCAATGGCAGCCTGTTGGGCAACGGCAGCCTTTTGGGCAACGGCAGCATGCTGAGCATGGGCAACTTGTTCAGCTAGGGCTGCTTGCTGAGCCTGGGCAGCCTGTTGAGCAACGGCAGCTTGCTGGGCGTGGGCGGCATGCTGAGCATGGGCCACCTGTTGGGCTAGAGCAGCCTGTTGGGCATGGGCAACCTGCTGGGCTACGGCAGCTTGTTGAGCATGAGCAGCCTGAGTGGCAAGAGCAGCCTTGTGAGCAAGAGTAGCCTGCTGGGCGATGGCAGCCTGGTGAGCAATAGCTCCGGGAGGAGCTCCAGCTAAAGGAGCAATGGGTGCGGCGTGTACGGGTCCATGAGCCAGAGATCCATGTAAAGCAGCTCCGACTAATGGTGCATGAAGTCCGGGCTCTTTGCGAACGACGGCGTTGAATCCAGTGGCAGCGTTTGCGGCGTATTCCACGATCCTTTTAGTACCATCGGATTCCAGGAGTGAATATTTGCCGACGACGCTGTCTCCGACGCGTTTCTCGTGCTGATCCTTGACGTCACCGGTGATGGGGTCAGACACGCCGTACGAGAAGCTCGAGTAGCCCCCGCTGCCGTATGCTGATGCTACCAGCAGGGAGAGTATGATGAACTGGAACAAAGACAATTAAACATGATTAGGCCTGACATTATGAAATAAATATTACTTTTTTGTTTACAAAACAACTCATAAACATTTAGATAGTTGGAAGTGATCTCGATATACCGCAAGGGAGGATACTGAGCCCTTTGCCAATTTTATATTTTCTTTTATTCAATTTTTTTATGGTTTACCTTGGCTGCCATGGTGCTATGTGTTCGTCTTTAACTTTGGCTTGTGAATGATTTAACCCGGTCGGTTCCAAATATTTATATTCACACGAAACCACTGCATTGTAGTTTGGGGGTCATAGTTTGAAATCATTGCGCTCACATCTTCTTTTAGATTTCGAAAGATTCTCTTTCAGAGGTTTAATTAGGAACTGAAACCGCCATTATGTAAATTAATTTTGCACTTAGAATGGTAACATTGGCCTCGTTGGTGAGTAAACTACATGTTTATGTGTCAATTAAAGATGTTATCTTTTAATGGTAACAAGTGTATTTAGAAAAAATGCAAGCTCCTTAATTGTTTGAATAGCAAAATTTGACGAAAATAAGTTTTTTTTTAAGTGAATAAAACTAAATTGTTGACAAGACATGTTTACTTTTTTATGAAAACACTAGCTTCTGCCCGCGACTTCGTACGCGGATCCTGTTTTTTTTATATATAAACCTTCCCTCGATCTGTACAAACATTTTAAGACCAAAATAAGCCCGATCGGTCCAGCCGTTCTTAAGTTATGCGCTTACCAACACATTTAGCGATTCATTTTTATATATAAAGAAGATATAAGATAACAATATTTTCTTTTAAGTAGGTATGATGTAATGATAAATGAATGTCAGTCGCAACAAACAATTTAAAATTATTTTTTCATTTAAATAAATAAGGAAAATTTTAGTATTTTGTCCAAAATGCCGTCACTGAGATACTCTACGGATCCAATGAAAAAGAAAAAGTGCGCATTGTAAAGAAGAATAGCGGTACTATATCGCCGTATGGCGGCCAAAATCTGTTGTAAATTTTACTGTCGGGACCATTCGAAAAATATCAGCCTCATAATCAGGATTATATGTAGTTCTAAAAGGGGCAACGAAACTGCTATGTCGCCCTACCTAAACTCTGCTTGCGAAAGCTCAATAAGAAATACAATTTTTCAATTCATCATCTGAAGACATTTCCTTTAAAGCTATTAAAAACATATAACTTTATACTCATAATAAAAATTCTTATTCTATACTTAAAATAAAAAACTTTTGTTCAATTAGGAGAATTTTAGTTTGATAGTAATAAAAAGCAAAACTATCATTAACACTTCCCCTTTTATGATACTTAGGACTGGTATTATCAGCTCAAGACGAACATTAACTTCATCATAATTATACTCTACTTCATACATGAGCTAAAAATACATAAAAAGATGTTAATATTCAAAAATGTTTCCGCCAAAATTGCAATACATGTAATAAAGACTATAAACAGTACCGTAAAGTCGTATGACTTTGACCCAATATTTGGCAAAATTTTTATTTTCGTATCATATTTCCGACGGTTTCAATTATATGTTTCTGTAAATAATTTTGGCACATAATTAAGGGTACAAGGAAGCTGTTTATATAAAAAAATATAAATTACATATATGTTTTCATATATATATTTTTTGTCAAACTTTGGGCCAAAGTTTTGCTTAAGACCGGCTGACATTAGCCTGCTCCTTTTTTTGTATAGTAATCGTAAGTTTATTTAACGTTGGGATAAAGTAATCACGCGTACATGTTTCAAAAGGCAAGAAAAACAAATTTACATTAAATAAATCAACTTTTCTTTATTTTGTTAGTACACTTTTCATAGAACTAAGTAAGGAACATACGTCATTGCACAGCATGACTAGCAAGAATCAATATATTTCGTAAATAAGTAACAAAACAATAAAACTCTAGTAACTAAACCTATTCTTTATCAACATCTGATTAAATATTAGCACAAATTATCAGTTAAATTGTCATTTAAATCTCCACCAGTTCATTCTTAGTCTAATTCTGGGACCGAAAAGCAGCCTTCTTTTTAAACATAGGTTGTTGGCGTTGATTTTTTTTGGATCACGTCTTCCCAGCGTTATAATAGTTTCGTCTTTCAAACGTGGCCATCTCCAAAATTTGACCCCCCTTTTCATTACACCCACCATGAGCCCATCTTCACAAGTCGAAAGCACCTTGCCAGGATATTATGTGTGTTTCCCATCTGACAGCGCGCTCTGCTAATTTTTCACCATAGCGGCGGCTTCCAGTTCGCCTCTTGTATCTTGAAGGCATAGCAGATTCATTTATGGTGGCCATTTTGAGAAATAAACAAAAACAAGATTAAAATAATATATTACCAAGTAGTTTTGTATGTCTGGCCAATGGGCCAAAGTCATACAAAACCTTCTCCATAGTCGCTTAAAGTTTCTTTTTCCGCGATATCATAAAAACAAGATATCACATTTAAAAAATTCTACAACACACTTGATAACTGACATATTTAACACAGTTTAAAACAAAAATCAGAACATTAACTCACCATAAAATAACTTTTTGTTGAGAAAGTTTGCACTGCAATATTTCAACGAAAACCAAACTTGCCAAAACAAGCTACAGTAACCAATCACAACCAAGTCCGACAGTGCTAAACACTGTTTTATCCACTGTATTATAGTGTTATCTGTTGGTTATCACTCGTACTTTTATACCCTAGACTCTGAGAATGGTGTGGCGGAAAGTTCAAACTTTTACCCATTTTGGGCTAAAGTCACCCTCCAGGGCCAAAGTCATACGACTTTACGGTACCTATATAAAGACGTAGAACTTGTAAGCACGTCAGTATTTCTGTTAACAATACAAAACAATGTTCTCAAAGGTAATTGGGCAAACAAAGAACAATTTAGTTCATAATTTTAAAAAATCTCAAAAACTTGGGAAAATTTTGTTCTCAGATTCTAATATCGTTGCCCAATATTGCCTCATTAGTAAAAAATATAAATTCTCAATTGTGTTAGGCGGTACAATTCTCATTAAATTGGTAGATTTGATGTGGTTCAGCGATTTTGATAAGACTTTGGTTTATATAGAGCATGCGTGTGAATTTGGTCAGTAGTAATGTCATCTTTGTCCAAGAGACTTGTGTGTATACTAAAGTATTTATTTTACGTGCATTTCGTTGGTCTAGTTGTCGCATAGCCGACTGCTGTGCACGAGGTCTCGGGTTCGATTCCCGGGACGGGCCGAAATTGCTTTGTGTGTTTTCGAAACTTGAACAGAGCAGCCCGGAGTCTGGAATTTGATGATTGATACAACCGTTCATCAGAGAACATGTTTATGTCGATCCTGCGCCTGATCTCACTCCAGTCGTGTCGGATTTCCGTCTCATCGGGCTAAGAGAGTGAAGGAATAGGGAGTGCACCTGTGTGTGCAGAAATGCTTGTGCACTATAGTAAGGCCTGCGCAGCTGGCTGATCTCCTTGTAGGAGAACAGCTGACGTGGCTCACAATCGGATAGGAGACCATTACTATATGCAATAAAATATTCATGATAAGCTAATGAGATCACATAAATTAACTCGTCTTTTCAACATTAATTCTAGTCGCGATCTAGTTTTGTGATTCACAATATTGATAAAATTCCCGTGTCATAATATTATAGTTAGAGAGTTTAACATTTCTTGACAGTTAAATTACTGTACAGCAAGTTGACATTTATGTTACAATTAATCCACTTGATCGCACGCAATTATTTTAGAATTAAATGGAATTAGTATTTATGACAATATTATTTACTACCTTCGTATCTTATCGACGAGCCTTGATAGACTATTAGCAGCTCCAGGTGATTTGATTTATTTCTGGAACACAATTATCTATGATGTTGGTTATCGTCAGATGAGCAGCTGTGGATGCAACAGGATTGAGTGTCAGACTTTTAAGGACTAAAGCCGACTATTGTTCCTTCTGGGCTCTTGTGTGGAGACAACTGCAACTCTTGCGAATGATGAAACATCCCACTTCTGCAACACATTGCAAAACCTAAATAAAAGAAAACGCATATGAAATATACCGGCCGAATTGACCGAACCTCCTCCTTTTTTTAGAAGTCGGTAAAATCAAAAAGCTATGAAAGAATTTAAAAAGCAGCATTTTCTTGCTTTTTTTTATCCTTTTATGATATCAATCTCTAAAAAAAAAGTTCAGTACAATACCTTCTCATGACTAATGCTAATTAATAAAGCCATCGTTATTAATTATTCAATCAATGGTATCGAAGTAATAAACTTACATGTCGTCAATAGACCAAATATTTTACACGCCCAGTCTTAAATAATTAGTAAAATATTACTCATTTCAAATGTTACGTTTTCGCCCAATAAGTATTTCCTGGTTGACTAGTTTTAATATCAGTCTTACAAAAAAATTGTAACAAATTGCCATTACGCCAAAATATCTCACAATCATTTATTTTATAGTCGCTTAAATGATAACACAAACACTGAAAAATTAACCTCTCTCCGTTAAATTAGAGTTCAAATTGGATTGTTCTATTTAATAGTCTTATAACGCCGACCACGTAGGACTTAGCATGTTATATTAAATTCTTGCGATTGATAAAAGAATCACATATGCAGATACCATTTCAATGAGTATAGGTAACTGTTCCTACATAGACAGTCAATTAAGTCACAGTTATATTTAATTTTCATCATTATGTCAGCTGATGGATCTTATAATGGGCTTATAAGGACGAAAATCGGATTTCGTAGTTGAACTATATTGCAAACTGCAAACAGATTTTTTCAGTTACTTTCATAATGATAACAATGGCGTCCAGTCCGATTTTCGGCCATGGCGGTCGTTCATGCATTATGTTATTTGTATAAACACAGATAAGTACAGGTACATCTCGATCTAATAGTCCCACGATGGCCGATACGACCACAGAGAGATCAGGCGCAGGACTAACATTTACATACTCTTCTATGCACGGTTATCAATCATCTACTTCCACATTCCGGGCTAATTTGTGAATGTTTCTCACATACAACGCATAGTTCGAAAAGATAATTATCTCATGACGTATTGCCAATGCCTTATGTTATAAAAATATAATGTAATAACAACTCATTTATCTTATTCATTATAAATACAGAAAGTATTACTATTCAAGCTTTATAAAATATTTCTTCTGCATTTAAATAAAGTTAGTTGCATGCAAATTCAGTAAGCATCGCGCGAAGATTGCCTTGAAGTCGAATGTGGAGCAAACGCATTATGATAAACATCGAGTAATACGCCATTTGTAATGCTGGCTAATACCTTTTTTGAATTTCGAAGAGATAGCTGATCTAATAATGAATTTTTATTATCTTGATCTGGTTGCTTTAAAGTTCTGCCTAAGATTAAACAGATGAAATAAAATCATGACCTATTTGAGTTTGTATATGAGAGATCATCGATCTTTTTTTACACTGTATAGCTTTCGGTAAAGAGTACCTAATACCTAAAAATACCTGTTCCTTAAATAAATGTAGGTACGCTTTCCACTACTTCTTCCAAAACAAAAACCAATCATCATTCTAAAATAAAAAAAGTAAACAAGAAGAACCAGGAAGTTTAAATCTCGAACTAAAAAACAAAAGCACATCAACCGAAAAATAAAAAGAAACAAATTAAGATGCACAATGATGCGTGCAACGAGATGAGATGCAACCATTTCTTCGACGTGTACATACAGATCTCATCAGTGACCTTGCCCTTCCGGATCCGTCGGCATCACAAAGGCTGTTAAGCTTGTCGTATGAGTTTAGGGTTCCGTCGTTAAAAAAGTAATGACGATTGAAAATAAATAATCAAGGGGAAGTCTGTAATTTCGAATTACATTTTCTTTGTGAAATACTTTTTTAATTTCAATAATTTTATAAAATTGTAAAAGATACTAAACAAAGCAACTTTTTAGTAATCATCGCCTGTGCTAATTTAGCACCCAATAGGTACCTACACAAAATTAAAACCTAATAAGTTAACATCACAAATTTTTCGAGCTCGTAAGCGAAGTGAAAATTCTTACTAGAATAATAAAATTCAAAGACTGTTTTGCATTACACGCGCATAAAATCTAGAAGTACATACCTTCACAAAGTATACAGAACCCACGTAGGCCTAAGAAAATAAACTTAACATAACTTTTAAAGATCAACAAGTAATCATAGCGGTGGACCACGCCCTCGCGTTGCGAAGCTCATATATAAGCTCCTCGCGATCTCCGACTGTATCAGTCACCGAGTGGAAAACCTCAGTCTAACGCAATGGCAGCCAAGGTGATTATCTCTGTCCAGTGAAGTTGCTCTAGTGATTTTAAAATTAGTGTTTGATAAAGAAATTTGTTGCGCAATTTTTTTAAAATCCTAAAATTTTACAAGCAATACCAATATTTATATTAATCTGTTGATTGCAAGTTCCACTCCCACAAATTAAACATTTAATCCATAATACCAAATCAGTATCGAAAAGTTTGACACTTTTCTTTTGTCTGCACCCTTAAATGTAAAGTTTCTTTCTTATTTTAGTTCGTCGTAGTACTCGCCCTCGTGGCCGTGGCCCACTGCTCAGTGGTGCCAGTGGCGCGAGTAGACGCCGACTACACCAGCTTCGCGTATGATGTGGCTGACCCCAACACCGGGGACTACAAGAGCCAGGTGGAGACCCGCGTGGGCGGCGCCGTGTCCGGCCAGTACTCGCTGCTGGACGCGGACGGCACCAAGCGCACCGTCGACTACACCGCCGATGACGTCAACGGCTTCAACGCTGTCGTCCGCAAGGACGCTGCCGTCGTCTCCGCCCCTGTCGTAGCCGCGCCCGCTGTGGTTGCTACCGATCCTGCCGTAGTAGCAGCCCGCACTATTGCCGCTCCTGCCGTAGTTGCTGCCCGTACTGTTGCCGCTCCTGCCGTGTACGCAGCTCGCACTGTCGCCGCTCCCGTTGTCGCCACTCACACCGTTTCTGCTCCCGCCGTAGTTGCGGCCCGCACCATCGCTGCGCCCACCGCCGTAGTAGCTGCGCGCACTTACGCCGCTGCTCCTGCGTACTACACTGCCGCACGTACTGTAGCTGCTCCCGCGGTGTACGCTGCTGCCGCTCCCGTTGTCGCTGCACGCACAGTAGCTGCCCCCGTCGCGTACACCGCCGGTGCCCCTGTCGCATACACCGCTGGTGCTCCTGTGGCTTACGCCGCTGGCGCGTACACGACCGGCGCCCGCGCCGTGGTAGGTCCGTCAGTGCTCGCCGCCCGCACTGTGGCTGACCCCGCGATTTACTCTCGCGCCTACAGCCCCGCCTACTACGGATCTCCTCTGAGCTACGCTGCTTACTCCGCTCCCGTGTCATACTGGTAAACTCGATAGCCTTGCTTGGCTACCTAGCGATAGACCGCGACGTGTTTCATTATCGAACAACATGTAAATATTGTCACTAGTTTGTACATACATGTATAAAATAAAACGAATATATAAAATTACCTCTATGTTTCAATTCATTCCAAATAGTGTCACGTCCTACCTACATAAGAACCGCAGACGTGAAGCAAATATCTAGTGTTCATCACAGTACATAGTGCAACCTTGAGTATATTTTTATAAAAATAACATATCATTGTGTCTGGTAAACCAAAATTGAATATGGAAAACTATCAAAGATCTCTCCTTTTCCCATGCAAAGTATAAATTCATTTTCCTTTCCCTGGATGGTGACATCGTGATGCCAAAGATTTTATTCGTAAAGAAAACAGTAATGCTTTTTAGCCATTGATCTAACTACTTAACTACCTATTAAGCCTTGAAACAAATTAAATAATATTAAATACAAATAAAATAGGACTACACAAACCTGAGTATGACTCACTTATTTATCAGTCTATCTAGTTTACATTCTACCTATAAATAAGGAAGTATAGATGCATGTCTGCACTTATTATGAATTTATCGCTTTTAAGAAAATCTAATAAAACAGTCAAAATGTTAAAAATGATTAATTCATTTCATTTGATCAATTAGCAAGAATATAGGGCGAGACTCAGCCCTAAGGAACTATGAATCACTGATTAAAAACAGACACAAACTAAAACTGCTGTAGACACGACACTTCCACGCAACTTTTTCTTACATTTATCAATTTGCAAACACCTTACTGACAGGTTGTTAGTCCCTCGTCACCTGACGTGGTCATGGGGAATGTCTTATCTTTTATGTGTCCCATAATCTTTTATGGCCCACTTAAGCTTTATTTTTCGTTTTCAGGAAACCTATTCTTATAACTCTGATATATTATAGCCCTGGTAAGAATATCTAGGTTAGTTAAGATAGCTATAGGTACGAAACTTCAGGTAAATAGCTGGAAAAACTAAGTAGTCCCAAAAGTTTGGTCTGCTAAGTATAACAGTTAGACTCGATAGTAGTAACTATAGACGATAGCTTATCAAGCTACCACAATCCGTCTTTCTGCAATAAGTAGATTTTCAACAATAGTGGAAGGTTATTGTTTGATAGGTGAAATTTTACAGATTCGGCTAGGTTCACTTGTTGTCGTATTCGTACCTATGTATCTCGAAGAGAGAACAAATATTCTAAGAGTAAGATTGGATAATAATATGATAGTGATGAATTTCACATTCGCCAAAACGTATAAAACACCGTAGGTACGGCTGAAATAAATAAATGCGTCCCTTGGAATATGATCGAAATCTTAGTTGTTAAACTTCGCCAAAACTGAGCGTAATTCAACTGAGCAAATATACATCAAAAAAATATTTCGATTAAAATACGAATTGTATTATTTACTAAGTAGGTATTACATCTATATCAAATCACCAAAGTATAAGTATATCACGATATACAGAAAGAACACACTATTTGTGGTCAAACATACAACGTGGAATGAATAACGTGCCTACATAAAATCATATTATTATGCAAGCTTGCCCCCTGGCGCTGAATCGTCTGGTTGGTTCATAGTTGCTTATGAGAAAAGAAACGATTTTCTATGAGAAAATCTCATCTTCAATCATCCTATGAAAGCACTGATTGTATGTGGGACAAAAAGCTTACTCGCTGGTTAGACATTCCTATGAATTTCCTGACTCCGAAGCAGCAATCCGACTGTCGTAAGATAGACGAAGCACCCATCAGCAATAAGTAAAGGCTTAGTTTCAGAAGGATTTAACTCCTCAGGGCCTAAACGAAAATCAAAACTAAACTTGGGGCGCTTTTATGAGGATCATGACAGATTCGGTTGACATCGTGAAAAACAACCAAGTAATAAAGACAGCAAAAGTAGATTATGTGATTCAGCATAACTCGATTACACATTTATTATCCTATCGAAATGTCATGCGATCTTTGTACCTATATTTATTACACCCGAAACGTGTTTCAATTAAAAGTGTGGCGCGTCATGATCCGGCCTATATCTCAAGTTCGTCAAGTGACCGCGCGTCGGAGGCGGCAGGACGAGCGCTATATAAGCTCGCTCGTGTGAGTACTCTGCACTCATTCCACCAGAGACTTACCTCAGTATCAGCAATGGCAGCCAAGGTAGGTTGTCTAATGTCATGTGCTACTAGTGAATAGTGCTCAGTATTTGCAATATTCTCGATTGATGTCACATTTTCTGAGCGTTAGAGCTCTTGTGAAAGTTACAATGAAAGCTATGAAAGTTGCAATAGTTCGACCAATGTGTGACTATGTGGTTCCAGATCCAACCAATTGATTGGAAAAATGTGTCTTTCAAATGCTGTTTATCAGGTTTAATAAAAGATTATTTTTGCTGTTCCAGTTCGTAGTTCTCGCCGCCCTAGTGGCCGTGGCCCACTGCTCAGTGGTGCCAGTGGCGCGAGTAGACGCCGACTACAGCAGCTTCGCGTACGACGTGGCCGACCCCAACACCGGCGACTACAAGAGCCAGGTGGAGACCCGCGTGGGCGGCGCCGTGTCCGGCCAGTACTCGCTGCTGGACGCGGACGGCACCAAGCGCACCGTCGACTACACCGCCGATGACGTCAACGGCTTCAACGCTGTCGTCCGCAAGGACGCTGCCGTTGTCTCCGCCCCTGTCGTAGCCGCGCCCGCTGTGGTTGCTGCCGCTCCTGCCGTGGTAGCAGCCCGCACTATTGCCGCTCCTGCTGTGGTTGCTGCTCGCACCGTCGCCGCTCCTGCCGTGTACGCGGCTCACGCCGCTCCCGCCCTGTACGCGGCTCACTCCGTGCCCTCTGTGTACGCCGTGCCCTCTGCCTACTCGTACGGCGCGCACTCCGTGTACTCCGCTCCCCTCGCGTACGCCGGCTGGTAAACAGTGACCCGTGGCTGTTGTAAATGGTGCTCTTCTGTAAATAATGTTTATATTTAAGTAAAAAGTCTTAAAAAGTGAAACTACCTATTTCGTTGTTTTGACTACTAAATCAACCCCTCTTCTTGTAATTTGAAAATGTCAAGCTCATTATGTTTTTTTACAATGTTTCCTATCGATAGTAAAGATAAGCTGAGTAGGATACGTACCTTCGTAAACGGAGGATACCTTGTCACATTGCTGGTTGTGAATCAGCATTAAAACCTATTTAACTGCAGTAAAACAGTCTAATAATGTAACTGCAGGTGATATCGATATTTAAGAATTGTCAATCTCAGTACTATACCTACATATAATTATTAGTACCAAACATTTTAAAATTATTACGCAAATCAAAATTGATATTTCGTGAACTAAGATAAATAGTATCTTAGATCCTTTATGACTGACTCAATACTGTTCTAGATTAATTCATACAATCGCTTTAAAGAACCATACTTACATAGTTCTATAGTAAATATCACCGGACCAAAGATTAATTGATTTCTGTGCGAGTAAAACAAAGATCGAGTGTCGGATATTGGAGTTATGACGACAGCTGTTATCGTGTACGTATCAGTGCAAGTGGTGGAACAGGTTCGCGATCTCTTTCAACTGCTGTGATTGACCGACCTCCGGACGTCTTGCTAGGTTCTCTGTCATTGTATTAATTATCATATTTTTCCGAGTAACTAAATGTATGATAATTGTCTCAAAGAAGATTTTAAGCATGAAAGTTATGCGTGCACAATTATCTAAACTTGACTAATAATGTGACATATAATTTTAAAAACCGAATCTAAGCAAACACAATCAAGAATTTCGTATAAGCAACTTTAATAAGTATTTAGATTTTGATGTAACCACACTGGTGATTCGGTTCATAATAATTACATAAATACACGATACAGTCTTTTTATTAATTAAAATAGTAGGCACAGGCTTCCTCAGTTTTTATTAAGTATGATACCTTCGCATTTAACATTTATAAATCATAGGCTAATCAAGTTAAGTAAATTATGCCTTCACGGTTACCTACAGCGGTTTGTTAGTTTTTCCTGTTCCATAGGTTTTTTTGGTTGATGAATTTGGTATTCAAGTGAGCTCTATATAATTTACAAAGACCAAGTATTTAGCATCTAAATAGGTATACCATTTGTCCCAATCATTTAACCCAGAAGAGTTATTTATTTCTTATGTCAAATAAGAATAAAGGTCATGCATGGCACACATGAACGGCACGGCACGGCGCAGCTGTCCTTAGGAAGCTGCAAGCTCGCTGTCACCAGCCGTTGATTTTATATATATTGACGTGATAAAATCTACACTAATAATATAAAGCTGAAGAGTTTGTTTGTTTGAACGCGCTAATCTCAGGAACTACTGGTCCGATTTGAAAAATTCTTTCAGTGTTAGATAGCCCATTTATCGAGGAAAGCTATAGGCTATACTTTTTTACGGGTGCGCCGAGTAGTTCTCACGGGACGCGGTTGAAACCGCTGGCCGAAGCTAGTCTTCTAATAAATGACTACTGTTAACAGGTATCTACTGATAAATTTATGACCACTTATGCAGAACCAAAGAGGATTTCAACTGCTGCTAGATATAATAACAGTTATATTAACTCATCATAAAAATTAGGCATGAAAACCATATTAATCTGACTGATGCACGATTACCACCATAATTTGAATAATGTTCCATCATCTTGTAGTCAATGCTACAATATTAAATACAAATGACTTAAGTTCTTTACTTATTGGAGATTACAGGAAAAAAACAACGGAATAGGTAGTTTCACTTTATACTTAAATATAAACATTATTTACAGAAGAGCACCATTTACAGTACCTAGTCACAGGTCACTGTTTACCAGCCGGCGTACGCGAGGGGAGCGGAGTACACGGAGTGCGCGCCGTACGAGTAGGCAGAGGGCACGGCGTACACAGAGGGCACGGAGTGAGCCGCGTACAGGGCGGGAGCGGCGTGAGCCGCGTACACTGCAGGAGCGGCGACGGTGCGAGCAGCAACCACAGCGGGCGCAGCTACAACTGGGGCGGAGACAACGGCAGCGTCCTTGCGGACTACAGCGTTGAAGCCGTTGACGTCATCGGCGGTGTAGTCGACGGTGCGCTTGGTGCCGTCCGCGTCCAGCAGCGAGTACTGGCCGGACACGGCGCCGCCCACGCGGGTCTCCACCTGGCTCTTGTAGTCGCCGGTGTTGGGGTCGGCCACGTCGTACGCGAAGCTGCTGTAGTCGGCGTCTACTCGCGCCACTGGCACCACTGAGCAGTGGGCCACGGCCACTAGGGCGGCGAGAACTACGAACTGGAACAGCAAAAATAATCTTATAGAACCTGATAACCATCACCAGTCACAACTGCATTTGAAAGATATTTTTTTCTAATCACTTTGACATTTTGGCAAGGAACCACATAGTCACACATTGATCGAGCTATTGCAGCTTTCATTGTAATTTTCACAAGAGCTCTAAAGCTCCGAAAATGTTATGTCAATCGAGAATATTCCAAATACCAAGCACTATTTATTCACTAATAGCACATGACATAAGACAACCTACCTTGGCTGCCATTGCTGATCCTGAGGTAAGTCTCTAGTGGAATGAGTGCAGAGTACTCACACGAGCGAGCTTATATAGCGCTCGTCCTGCCGCCTCCGACGCGCGGTCACTTGACGAACTTGAGATATAGGCCGGATCATGACGCGCCACACTTTTAATTGAAACACGTTTCGGGTGTAATAAATATAGGTACAAAGATCGCATGACATTTCGATAGGATAATAAATGTGTAATCGAGTTATGCTGAATCACATAATCTACTTTTGCTGTCTTTATTACTTGGTTGTTTTTCACGATGTCANTCTGATGACGAATGAGATAGGGTCGCCATATTTGGAACTGTGGCAAAGCGGGCAACCGTTTGAGTAAAAAAAAGAATAGCAGTAAAAATAATGAGGTTTGTGGGCGAGGCTGGAAGCAATTTCTTTAATGTATGTAGCTATATATTTTATCAAATCAAAATGCATTTAGACATGCCATTATTGTTTTCTCTAACGTAAACTACCTGGACTTTCTGACGAAACAAGACCCTCCAAACGGTTGTGTACTATTATACTTTTTATGAGCGTGCAAGAAGATCCCACAGGATTTTGAATAAGTAAACAAGTTTTGTGCCAACAACAATTATATCAATTAGTGTCAACCCTATTCACGTCCAGGCCGTATAGTAATACGCTAATTCGTACATAACAAATTTTTGATCCATCTACTGAATATTTATGATCTGTTTAATAATGTTACTAGTTTATTAAGTATTATTGCAAGGGGCGGTCCTGCTTTGATAAAAAGCGCGTTCTACTCCTACAATCAAATGTTAAAACATAAAAAGCTCCTCGATGTGCTTCTACCTTCGAGGTATAAGTATGTATGTACATAGGAGCAGTAAATACATTAACCGTTAAGTACTTTTAGATATACTAGAGTCCCGTGGGAACTACTTCACGCACCCGGTTAAAGTGTAGGATATTATAAAGCCTTTCTCAAAAATGAGATACCTGAACTACTTTCCTGAGATTACCACGTTCAAGCAAACATACAAACTCTTCGGCTTACTAAGTATAGATCGTCACCGTACTCACTTTAATTTAAATTATACATTCAAGTGCATAAACATACATTGATTTGATATTCGACATATTCACATAACTATGATCTTCCGTCTTGATGTTTCCTGAGTATTAATTTCGCTAGCTTCCGTGTCGTTACGCGGTTTAATTTCACTGTTGTCATCCTTGAAAATATTGTTTATTGATGTAGTCGAGTGTACAAGAATGCGACCAGTTCATTTCTTTAACAACCTTTTGGAAACTGCTTTACATAAGTTTTGTTTTACTTTTTGATTACTTACCTACATCCTCTTCGGACGACTTTTTCTTATGGTATTTTGTAAATGTTAATTAGGGTGCGAGTTTATGTTGAAGAAAATGGTTGACTTCAAAATGAGATTTAATCAGTACTAGGAATATTTATTTTGTACAAAAGCAATCATCAACCTGTTTTTTTTTTTAATTGGTTAATTATTGAATAATCCTAAACCTTTTGAGATACCTATGCAATATTGCTTTATTAAGGCATAAACCTTTTTTAACAAGGACACAAAAAAGGTGTATTTATGTGCTTGTGTCTGTCTGTGTTGCACCGTAGTTCTTAATTGGATTTCGATGTGACTTTCTTTATAAAGACGGGCTTTCTAGCAGTGATTCTTAGACATTTTTAGCGATAGGTATCTCTAATATAAAAGTGCATTCAACTTTTTGTGGTTTACTTTTTTCAGATAAATTATTATTTATAAGAGGAATTAGAAGAGAGACCTCGAAATAATTCCGCGAGCATCTAATGCGCAATACGGATTTAAGATCATCTAGTTAGAGCTTGTACCAATGCCCGAGGCCTTATTATTTACGAGTGATACTTCCGTCACTGAAAATTATAATACCTAATGGAAATACTATTCAAATGTATCTACTTGTATAAACACTATTTTATTTTTTGTAAGCATTCAGATATTTACGTAAATATTTTTGATATCTTCATACCTACTTGGAATATCGTCATGAGAATTTTATTTCTTGCTCGAATTATTCTACCAAAAATGGAATAAAAGCCATACCTACTTACATACAGTCTTTTGCAGCACTTAATGTAAGATTTTACCTGAAGATTTAACTTAGTAGATACTATGAAGGTACCTAGGTACTGACTTTGCATTCGCTGATTGATAACGAAGACAATACTTAGTTGATTATGCAACATAAGCTTAAAACTTTTGCCCTTAAACCAAATATCTCAAAACTGGTTCAAATCTAAATGGCGCTTATCTAAATTGATCTCAATTACGAAAAAAGCGGGAAATGTCAGTACCCAGTTACCTACTATGTAACTGACATTTAGCAGCATTTTAAATAAATTTTGAGGTGCCTATATAATTATGTGTTTACCGACGTTCTGATTAGCATACAATGGGTGTTTTATCAGAATAAAATATGTAAACGGACAGTCGGTTAGCCGTTATGGGGTATCCGGAAGATTGTTCTCGGACTTCGCCTCGCAAATGGCGCCCACTTCATTTGTATGGTTTTGTCCTAAGCCTTAAATTAGATTGGCTTTAATTGAAGTTTGTATGTGTCCATGACATTAATTCCTTTTTGATCAATGATCGATTATCCCTGTCAGCAGTACCTACCTAATACCTACCCCAAATAGAGTAGCTCGTATATTGGAGTACCTAACCGTCACAGCCAATACTACGTACTTAAATGTATATTCTGCACTTGATCTTAGTGGAACATTAGTAGAACAACCAACCATGTATAGTCTTTTAACAAAACATGAATATTGTCATACTTCGATTTATCCTCAAATTTGTTTTTCTGAATCTGAATGTTAGTAGATATAAAGGGAACTAATTCTAAAATAAACAACGCACCAAAATAATTTTAGCAACATTTTTTTATTAATTTAAGAATTCCACAGTGGAACAAATTTTCATCAATACAATATCTAGACCTAAGCCAGATAGGAGGATATTGTTGAGGGTACTGTAGGTATTCTCGTTTATTTATAATCTATTTTACGCAAAATTTATATTTAGTGCACAAATGGACAATTATAATACCTGTATTAGAATTCTATAGCCCGCTTCGTACATTCAGTTTACAATGGGAAATAGTAAGAGGGAAATCTTCAGACATAGATTTAAGTACATACAAGCATATTTATGAAAGATCGCTTGTTTTTCTGAACCTATTTCCCAAAGTATACGATTTACAATCATAGATTATATTTAATTAAGTTCGGATACAGGCGCTGGCGGTTGAGCGCAAATGTATGGCGCCTACGATTATTGTGATAGCAATGTTCAGTTGCACACATTCAAATGAGATCTTCTAAAGTTTTGAACCATTATTAGTACTTGAAACGGTATTCTTAAATGTTAATATGCAGATATATTATCATCTAAGAAGACAGTAAATAGTCTATGATCCGACTGTATCCGAGCACAATGAAATACTTTCACAAGAAAGTTGCAAAGCTGAAGAACACCCTCTCTAGTGATTTTGATAACTAAACTGCATTGTGTAAGTGGCAAATAAGTTTACTGGCAAAAATCACCTGATGAAGTAAATACTAAAATTATCATTGAGATATTTTATCTAATGTACTAAACATTAGACTGGTGTACAATGAAACTATATTAGCCGGGGTTATGGTTAAAATTGAATGAGACAAGGATAAATTCTTCAGCCAATGCAACACCAATTTACCCGAAGCAAACATAACAGTTAATCACTACGTTTACCACATAAATAACAAAATACGCCAAAATGTTACCACACTAAAAAATTCGCTAGAACTCGGCAAGTTATTACCGTTTTACATTTACGCACAAATTAATTCACTAATTACCGGAAAGAGTGACGCGTCCCACAATAATTGTAGTAATTAATTCGTATATGGCCTTTGAGACGGCCTTTGAGGAACGCGACACTCTAAAACAAACAAGCATCGCATGTGGTCTAACCATTTGCACGTTATACCCGATGTCGGAGACTGCACTCCTAGTAGGGGATCGCCATCTGCACAGCGCTTAGTCTCCCCAGCTCGCGGAACCCAAACATGTTCCAGCTACCCAGCAATCCCCTACTATGAGGACGCTTTGTCATATACCATAGATATATTTATACATTATGATAAGTCTATGTACACTCAACCCGCACCGTTCTCCACTACACCGATCGCTACATTACCCTATTAATATTTAGTACAAAAAAATGAAGTCAACTAATAAATTCTAATGTAAAAATCACAAGTAGTGCTATTCTTACTGTTAAAGAATTATATATTCTTCCATATATATAAAAAAGTCGCTTAAAAAAATCACAGACAATCACTTTTCCTTTACAGACATAGACCACCAAACCGACGACCGTTTTTTTTTCTTTAAGCATTACATCCCTACGTACAAAATCCTACTTAGTTTTACAACCATCCTGGTTTACAATCGATAAGTCACCGTTTTTTTAACGTTCTATCATGACCACTTACTTAGATGTTGGCCGTATTGTATACCCTCGCACTCGAATGATAAATATGCAACAAAATGAATGAAAATATATCAATGATATCAACGTCGCCCATCCCAACCATCGCTTGCGGGCTGCTGTACATTTATACATCGTTTGTTTTGTACTTTCCACCAAATAACCTACACTAAATTATCTTTACTGATGCCCAAAACACAAAATTTTGGCAACGTTTACATAAAATACGGATACCATTTATTTATTTTTTTCCCATTAATTAATTTGTACTGGCAGTAACTTTTTAAGACTTCAGAAATTTGTACTTTAGTTCTTTGCAGACAAGAGTGCTCGTTGCTTTTTTTAAATATTTTTTAATTTTTTTGCATATCAATAAAAGTTAATATCTCGTACACTTACACAAAGATGACAACAAGAACATAGCTTTAAGTGACACCGAGACTTACCTCATTCGAACTTAACAACATGAGAAGAATAAACACGTATATTTTTCATGAAATGTGTTTTATTTACAGTCATGAATGACTATAATCATTTAATTTTGAAACATCGAAATTATCCAGAATGTAAGATGAAAAATATTTAGAGCCAGTATTCATTATCATGAAAAGTGAAGTAAATGGAATATATTATCCAATGATTAAACTCATATCTTCGTACACACCGTCGCGTCATTTATCCACCTTCCGTTCAGTCCGAGAACTTGTGATTTTATTACTCTAGTGAGGGAGTGAGCATAATTTAACATCTTACATAATATTTAATGCGAAAGAACATTAAGTTTTTTTTTCTTTTCATTATCAAATTCGTAGAGATCCCGAGGTACTCTCGTGATCAATTCAATAATAGTGCACCCTTAAAATATAAAAACATCCAATGATTACTTAAATATTTCCTGTCCAGTAAAGTGCAACTATTTTATGAATATTAGGTACTTAAATGTCAATTCCTTAAATAATGTACTTAAATTTATTTTAATAAACATTAAACACGATGGACGGGTGTAACTTGTCGAAGTCAAATAAATACAAAAATAAATATAGTAAGAGAAAAGGAAATAAAACAAATAATAAAAAACAAAAAAATAATTTTGTTACATTTTTTTAATTCGCAGAAACCTAACAAACAATAATTTCTCCATTTTTTCTTTCGTCTCCTTAAAACATAGTAACATCTATGAAACACAAAAAAGTAACTGGGAAAAATTAATAATAATAAAAATTACGAATAAAAATTTATACTCCGGAGAGTGAAGGAAGGTACAATTAGATTACGTCGCTGGAGACTTGTGGCCGATCCCCCGCAAGTGTTGTGCTTACAATGAGGTACACAATGAGATTATTACAACTAGCCTATTTAACACTTACTGCTACGTTAGACCGCACCCAGCCCGGTCCGAGCTCACGTCGATGTATGTCCTCTTTGAGCATCACACTGAGTTGAGAGCACTCACTACCTTGCAGAGATTCAAATAAACGTGCGCGCCTATTACCGACAACTTTACAACTGAATTCCATCCTTACATTTACATTTTTAAAACTATTTGCATAAATTTCAAAAATGTTATGTACCAGCATTTACTAAGAACAAGTATTTAGAAATATTCTGAAGAGTAATTTATAACATTCACCATTAACATTATAAAATACAATTTGAGGGACAGTTATAGAATATGAAAAATGACTATAATTGAATCCTGAGGTAGTATATTTGTACTTTAAAATTTATTATATTTTTTTTTAGTTTTTCACATTACTCTTAAACACTAACATTTTATATTTTTCCATCATATAAAAAATCTACTTAAAAGCTTACTTACGAACTAAATTACATACTCGAGGTAGATAAACGTACATATAACTAAGAGGCTATGTAGAAAATTACATTCATAGTTTACACTTGGTTTGTTACGTACAACGTTCAGCTTGTGTGCCTCCTGAGGCGGAGCTAGAATGTAAGGTAACTACACAGCCCATGTGACGGCAGAGGGTCACCATACCCGTAACAATCTTTGGCTTTACCATCACGACATCTCGCGATTTATGTACATAAAAAGAGAAAAAAAAACTAAAATTAACTTATACAATAATCTTATTTCACGAAACTCAAAACGGAACCAATTGATGTGCTTAAACTTAAATGCAGTTTGATCCAGCAATAATGCCTCAGCAAGCAACTAAAGATAAAATTATTATTATACTCAATTTTGACTCGAAATGATATTGTTAAGATCGCTCGCCTGAAGCTGTTGTATGGCGCATTGTTGGATCCAATCGTTCTGCCGGCCTAAGCCGGTGCCTTCTAGCCAGAGTTACAGCCACATGTACAAGGGAGATCGGCCAAGTCCAATGAAAAAGGGGATTGCAAAACACCGACTAAGTGTGAATTTTCCTATCACATCAATTATAACATTACAACTATTAGGGACCACTAGTAACTTGTCCACTAATTAGCGTTAACAATGCGACAACTTAATTTTAGACGTGTTATCCAACATCCCACAATGCATACTGAATTTTGTACAATTATAATCACTTGAAATTAATTTTATAATCAAATTCACAAACAATAGTGTGGGACGACACAAACTTGTTGCATAATCAAAATTGACATGTGATGTTATTGTAATCTAAGTTTTGTACCTTATAAAATTTAGAAAGAAGCAAATCTAATTATTGATTTCAAAATAACGAGCCCCTAGTGCCCACTGCTAAAATTAGCCACCGTCCATAGACATACTCATAATCCCATCTTTACTTAAACGAAAAAAAGCTAAAAACATGATGCATTAATGCAATTCTCTTTTACGTATCACAAAAAACATTAAATGTCAAAAGAAATCACAACTATGAATTTTGAATTCATAAGAGAAAAAAAAACGAAAAGACAAAAATAGAACAATTTTCTCGTCAATAATATTAAACATAAATGTTAACAATTTGCAATTGAAGTAGCAAAAAAACATTTTCTTAACAATACACTTAATAAAAAATGCCGATAGTAAAATGAAAGATAATATTTTTTATACATTAATTACAAAGGATTCGGTCAATGTAAAGTATAAGTATGTATTTCCCTCCAATCCTTCTACAGACCGTTTCCATCTAGATGTTACCGAAGGCACTGCGTTTGTGATGTTGAACGCGACAGAGCACACTACGTTATCAATCATTGTCTTGTAAGACACAGTGTCACATCGTGCATCGTTGCCAAATAATGCCACCTAAACTAATCGGTTTAATACCACCCTACCAAGTCCAAGAGAGGTCACAGACAATAAACTTAAATAAAAGGATTTTTCTGTGCGATAATTCTCAAAAATCAACACTTTCCCCCGGGCGTTCCCCCCAAACTGCTATGTTTAATTTTTCTTACTTTTGGATTTAAACAAAAACTATATCCTTTTAGTTGCGAACCATAACAACTATTCACTCACTCATTCATAATGCCCTTCTGAGAAATATTGTGTCAAGCAGTTTTTCAATAGGATAAAATGAAAACCTTTTTTTATTGTTTTCTTTGTTGAAATTAAATGTACGATAAAAGTAAAGCCTGTGAACTCCTGCCACTATGTACCTTTCCTTGACCCAACTTTAAATGATACAGAAATCAATACAGATTTACTCTTAATGTTTTTGGCTATCTTTTTTTATTATTTAGAAAAAGAGATTTTCAATAAAAATATCAATTTAAGTATAGTGTACAAATAGATTTTTAAAATAGCCTGTCTATTCGAATCTAAAAATATTCAGATATTTTACTGTATATAGCTTCTACTCGGTCTATTGATACTAATAGTCGACTTAATTCTATTCATATATGTATTATACAAAATTATTTGGACAATGTATTGTAATCGATAAAATTTACTACTTTTATATTTTTCTAACAGGTGTCTCTAATAAAACTATTCCACATGAACAATTTGAACTATCTATTGGTTGTATAAGTATAACGGTTTGTATGTTATATATGAATAGAACTTTATATTTTCTTTGCTTTTCATAACAAAAACGAGGTAACCATTCCAAGAGAACTAAAACGCTGTCTTACAAATGGTACTAAACAACAGAAACGAAATATTAAAAAAAGTCACTGAGCCTTTATAAATCATTCTTGTCATAAAATATTCAATAAAACGTGTATCCTAAAATATAAATATAATAATAAATATGAATGCAACCTATTCCTAAATATCAGGAATAAAACACACAGTAGCTACATTCACACTTAACAAAAATAAATAAAATAATACGATGTGAACTTAAAATTGAGGATATTTGGCACAGTACCATCTGCTTCAAGGCCTGTTCAGACATTTGTGATGGTCGCTGCAGCGGGACCGAAGCCGACTAGCCATGCGGTATTGTCACATCTAACTAATCTAGCTAATTCCCTACTGCTAAGGATAGCAAAAGAGGTGTTATAAATTGTGCATGTAAAAAGACCCATTCACTTGGGTAATATTCTGTCATCACATTACCAAAGGAATGGATCAATGAGTTTTGCTACCCACAGCGTTGTACATATGAATAGGCCTTTATGTAACGAAAACTATTTATTGCAGCTGAATGTAAACTTGTAGTTTAACACGTGGACGCCGCCGATGCCAACACAACAAAATATAATACAATGACACCGACGAGCGTCCCTACATTTATCATTTAAATAATTATTTTCTTTAAAAAATCTCAACTGGTTGCACTTGAAATGACTAGGAATATAAAAGTAGTAAGTGGCCTTCATATAAATGCACTAAGACGAAAAACAAAAATCTTTATATAACGGAATGTTAAAATCGACACCATCCCATTGAAACATATAATTATTTGGTCTCAATAGTAACATCCGCCCAGGCGAGCCTGTTACCAGCGACAATGATGGATTTGTTTACACATTCATGAATCGAACCTTATATGCAATTCTTTTTAATAACACGATTTTTTTACCTAACTACTTATGTTTCTAGGGCAAAATTGTACTTTGTACAAAACTAAAACCGTTCTTCATTCACTGTACAGTAAAAAACTGCTGAAGCTTTACTATTCCGTATATGTTCGCATTTCTTTCCGTCTGTTTTGTTAGCGACAGTGTGGCAAATATGAAAATAATAAATTATACAGCCTGTTTCTATTGTATCACAGATATGTCGAATGCGTAACTAAAATCGTATATATCTAGTCTATTGTCATTATGTTAGTGTATCAATAAAAGTAAAAAATAATAATGTAAAAAGAGGTAGTTTTTTGCCACAGAGTGTCGATACGCGTGTTTCAACCTAGGCCAAGGCGATTTACAACATTCTCCTATTATTTACATACACTTAGCCTATGACCATCAGTCTCAACAACATTTCTAAGATTCCCTAGCTCAGGTATTTAAAGTCATGTCGGAACTCGACCGAGAGCACAAAATAAATCGTCTACTAAAGGTGACTCCGAGCGGCGGTCGACCGGAACAAACTGAGGTACTCACGAAACGAGGGCGCGAAGGAGGTACGATATTTTAGAAACACCGGACGCGTACTGAGCAACCATTCAAGTCACACTCTTTAAATTAAGTAACAATTATCGCACTAGGCTTATACGTTAAGATCAATCAGTGAGGTAGATAGTGTGGCGGCGCGCGGCGGTTACTGCGAGTGGTTGTGCAGCGCGGGCGGCACGTGGCGGTGCTCGCGCGCGATGTGGCGCCGCACCGTGTTGTTGCGCGTGAACGTGCGGCTGCAGTGCGGGCACGGCACGCGGATGCCCTGGTGGCGCTGGCGGATGTGCGCGCGCAGGTTGGTCTCGTAGCCGTACAGCCGCTCGCAGTACGGGCACTTCAGCTTCTTGCCTGCACGACACACCAACATTTATTTACTTGCCTAAAGGAACTCTTTTGAACTCAGTTCCATCAAAATATGACGGTACCACTTAACCAGCAACTTTTTTTTTGACGGGGGGAAATTCTCATGGACATCCTCCGCCTGCGGAAAGGCGAAGGGGCATGCCGGACTCTCACCGGCTGGCACCACCCCGGTGTCTCTGCGCACACGTGCGCGCGGGGCCGCGGGAATCCAGATTCCTCCGCAGCCCCGCACTAGTGCTTGCCCGCCTCGCTCGGGCCTCGCCTCCTGCACGGGGTAGTGAGGTGTTGAGCTACCCCGTGCATCGTCTCAGGGGCACCTCCGCCTCGGGTCCGTCGAATAGGGGACTAGCCCAAGTCCCTCGCCCCTGAACCCATTCAGGGGGGCCGGAAAAGAGCGCTGTCCGCCCTTCCCCGGCGCCTTCTGCAACCGGGTAGGCAGTCGAAATTTCCCTCTCCCGTTCCTCAGATTCCTTCTCCAACATCACGTCCTCACAGAAGGACACCACCGCGTCCCACGACTGCGCTGCCAACCATCCTCCGACCCATGGCCGGCAGCGACAGATCGACTCCTACTTCATTGGTGAGGGCACGGCGCTGCTCCTCCCATGCTACACACTCGGCGAGCGTGTGTTGCGCCGTGTCCTCCCCGCAATGGACGCAGTGGTGGCACCGAGCGTCCGGCTCCCTGTCTATGCGGCACAGGTACTTGGCGGAAGCAGCCGTGCCCCGACACCACCTGCGTCACCCTGAACGACAGGGAGCCGTTCTCCCGAGCCAGACGTCGAGTACTGGCACATCACATCAATCAAACCCAACCTATCAAATTTCTTCAATAGATTTTTAACCTTATCACAACAGTGCAAGGTTAATGTCCCATTGATACAATTTGACAAATTCAGGTAGATTGACCTACTATCATCTGTGCAATAAAAACAAAAGAGTACTCAAGGACATCCCCCTCCCCCACAACTATTACATTAAATACAAATAGGGCAATAATATTACGATGATAGCGGACTAGTTAGGAATTTGTTGTAGTAATGCTCACCGTCAGCAGTAGCGATTCCACCGGACTTGCTCGTGATCAGTTTGGTAGGCCAGATGTCGGGGCTGGGCTTGGGCGGCACGGGTGACGTCTCCATGGGCTTGTCGTGGTAGTTGGCGTTGGGCAGCGATGTGGCCGGCGGCGGCGAGTTGTTGTATGCGTTGGCAGGTTGGTAGTCGTTCTCATTCTTTATCCGTAAATCTGAAAAATATTATTTTATTTGAACTTTTCTACATGCATAGAAATACTCAACTAAGCAAACTACACTATCTACAAACTCGAAAAAACTGCGGCTCGGCATGCGACTTCTAAAGCGATGTATTTTCTGGCGAAGAGTTACCTTGGGGTTGGGTCGTATAAAACGCTACATCCTTTGGACATACAAAAGATATCTAAGTAGATATCAATAGACCCTCAAGTTCATGAATATATGCTATGATCCCCAACACCTTCGCCAGGCGTGCTGATTATGGAAGAAGATGATGATGAATGATAATGAAGTTAGTGAGGTAGCAATGCCGTTCATCGGATTCTGGTCAACATTCAGCAACGGATGTTAATAAGCTGATCCGAATTGAAAAGTGGTTGACAAAGAACGGTGGAGGACCTTTAACACTGAAGACTGAAACTGTCCAAAGTGTATGTTTAATGACAATTAAAGCCTTTTGATTTCGGTTTGGTTACAAGAGAAATTTGGTCCGAGTTGATCATCATTGAAGTAATTTGAGCAGATTTAAATTGCTCCCTCTTCCAAATCACCACGCAAATACACAAAGTGTTTAAAACCTACCTTCAGCACCTTGGTCATTGTTCAATCGTTCGGGCAGGTCGTCCGGGGCGGCGCGCTCGTAGCCGTTGTTGCCGGGCGGCGGCGCGTCCGCGTCCTCGTAGCGCGCCGCGCCGGGCGACGAGCGCGTGTCCGGCTCGTCCGCCACGCTGCCGCAGTGCGACGACGACGAGCTTTGCCTGCAACAGCGTATGCCTTCACACTGGCCTAGCACGGGTGTGCTCTTGGAACCTTGGCGAATAGATAAGGATTGTAAGCGCATTTGTATGTAGATGATATGTTTGGTTCTCTCTAGAGCTACACCAAAATGTACCGTTCTGACTAAAAAGTAGCAGAACTAGTTTAGAAATAACCTGGCAAATTCGTATGAAACACTCCCATTGTCCACGAGTGACGAGGACGTTACCGTCAACAACGACGGCACAGTCCAATTTCATCTGGTGACCAGACTCACAGTTAGTTTATCACATTTGCTGCCTTCCCCTTCGACACCCGAGACCCATTTAAGTGTCAAAAACGATTTAACTCGGTAAAAATTCGTAATATTGATCACGGTAGATACGGTAATCATTCAGCACAAATGTGTGAAACTGTCACCCACTTTCGAAACGTAAAGATAAGCAATTAGATGAGCATTGAGTCCACTGATAGCAATGAACACAGAATGCTATTCGCGATGCGTCATTTCTAGGTCAAGTTTGATTACTGCATTTATCATCCAGACTAACTGGAACATATTGACCTATTCCAAAAATAAATGCCCACATTAAATATCACCATTCATTTAATTATTATAAAATAAATAAACTACGTAGCTTATAATTATTCGATCAACTGCAACTATTTTTTTTTTAATTTTATGAGTCAGAGATGTATCGGAAAGCCCGAGTTACTGGATTAAGGAAGTCAGATAGGCAGTCTCTTCATGTAAAACACTGGTACTGAGCTGCATTCGACCCCGATACAGTTCGGAAAAGGCTAAACAATGATGAGCCATGGCAGGAAATTCTTCGAAAGTAAGACGAATTATGAATTGATGACTGAACGTTCATGTTGATATTGGCTCTACAATTGAAGTGTATCCTATAATTACCTGTAATTCCTAGCGTGTGGGCTCTGTGACGGCGATGGCTTAGGCGGGGCGGGTCTGCGGTGTCCGCCGGCGTGTATGGGCAGGTGTGCTGGTGGCGCGTACCGGCCCATGCTACCGCTGCCGTGTATGGGCATGCTGTACTGTGGCATGATCGGAGCGAACGTGGCTGTGTGCGACGACGGAGCAGCTGACTCCTGCACCTCGCAGTTCCCTGACCCTGACACCGGACTGGTTTTGATGCGTGCCTGATGGCGTTCTCCAGAGTTCTGCTGAGTTTGCTGCTTCACCCAAGCATCCTGAGACATCTCCATTGACAGGCCTTTGACCTGGAAACATAACATTGTAAATTAGAATCAGGTTTGATCAAACACCTGTGTCAATTTGCATGTATTTATATGATAAAAGCATTGACGTACATTGTAAATAACATCCAGATGTGTAACTTTGGCCTTTGCGCATTGTGTGCAATTTATAAGCACCGAATGTGTTCGGTTTAAAAATATTTACACTATGAGTCTGTTGATATCATATTATTTTGAACGATTGAATCAGTATTTATATATTTTTTTTAGAGTGGATTTAGCTTCAAATGCATTATTTTTCCGATTCGAAACTAAATAATGTGTCTCAAAATCAAAATTAAAAAGCATTTATTAAAAGTAGGCTGAAAACAGCACTTTTCAACTTCAAACGTCTGTAAAATTTACCCAAATACAATAATTACCATTATACATTGGTATCCTTAGTTAAGCTGTATGGAGTAAGTACTTGAATGAAACCAACCTGCAAGTTCTCTCCGCTCTTAAGGAAGCTGGAGAGCGCGTCCTGGCTGACGTGCACCTCGCCCTTGTACATGAACTCGAGGAGCGCCTGCATGTTGTCAGCCGTGGTGGCCTCCAGGATGACGTAGCACGCGCCGGCATGGCTCGGCGGCGCGGTGTCGAACAGCTCCTGGAAGTGCTTACTGCATGCTGCCAGGATCACCTTGTGAGCTTTGAATTGGCGTCCTGGAACAAGTTAGTTTTGCCGTTAGTTTCATATTTTTAGAAGACATGATTTAATTGATAGAAGGTGTTTTTAGAACACCATTTACACTATCTGATTGATGAACTATTTATGGAATGTTTTCATCTTACCCATAAATAAATAAGATCCGTAAACTAACGGTATTGCTCCTGCTATATAGGCTAAACAATAACTCACTAAAATCTAAGAAAAGCAATCAAAGAAAATAAACACAGTCAAATACAAAGAATCTAAAGCCGTTACGAAGAGCTGGTATTTGATGAATCTTCACTAATCCTGATGACCCTAGTGTCTATTTTTATATATTTGAATATATTAAACATCGTAAGTCCCAGCCCACGCGATGCAGTAAACAATAAACAAAAGTCAAGGTAGCTAGTCCCAGAGTAATTCTGAGAAGCGTACGAGGGAAACATCTTCCCAACGTGTACTGTACAGACCGAGTTATCAATTTATTTTGGTTCTGATCTGGCTTATCAGTTCATTTCGTTTTCACAGATCTTCTTTATTGAATATCAAAATTAGATTCACCTCCATGCTAAGTTCAAACCTGAATAGTAATTTACATTGGTGTGACAAAGTGTGTACTTTGTTTAATAAGAAAGTTTTCAAAGTATTTCTAGTAGCATCTGCCCTTGGCCGACTGAAGTTAAAATAGGTCGAGCACGATTATTGTGTATTTTTAATCTGAGATTATTAATGAATCTTGATGAGGAGTATTTTATTTTGTCATTGATTTATCACATGGTTAATTTCAGCGATTAGTCTCTTCAATTTTCATGAGCAGAAGATTAAAACAAGAATAAAATATTCAGCGCATACGCACTGCTACAACAACCAATAAACTTCATTAGGTGATTCTGCCTATCATAACCATAGTGACAGTTGCACCTTTATAAACATAGATGGCGTTACTATAACCTAGCTAGATTTTACCAACTCTTCAAACATGTTGTTTGTTTTCAGATCTTTTCTTGTAAGATTCCAATTAACGATTTCGTTGAAAATCTAGTAAATTATGTTTTCAGGTTTAACGATTGTTTCTCAAGGTTAAAGTATAATATAGGTATAATATTTACTCAAGTGTTATTGGAATGCCACAGGGCTCGGTATTAGGACCCTGTACGTTCATGGATTGATTATTAGCTATAATTTTTATCAGTGTTTTTACTATTGTGTCGATATAGGCCACGCGTATCCGCCGGCCGCACTATAGATAGCCGGAGTACTTATGCCATTACGTCATTACTCACGGAGCGCGGAACAAAATACGGTTAGCCTTGGACCCGCGGTCGTATGCGCTGGGGAAGGCCGGCCACACGCACTCTGATTAACCGACGATCGATACTAGCCAGCGTTTGTAGTTACCACTTTGCATTTTTTATGAGGATTATCATTTTTACGTAGGGCTTTGACGAATATCGACTGAAGTAATATGTTACTGACTTAGGTTACAATGTTCAATGCATGAATTGTCACAAGTTTACTTATTTCAAATGATTGTTTGAATTCACATCCGTTAATATAACACTCAGTATGTACTCACAATAAATGGAACCAATAATATCTAACCAAATAGTTGTCAATTCAACACAAATAGCTAGTCAAAACTCGCATACAAAGAAGGCACATTACATCTGCTTGCATATTCATAAACTAATGTAGGTTTAATAATATTCGCTAAGATTTTTTTAGCATACGCGACCTTCAATCGGTGTTTGAAATGCCGTTTGCATTCCTTTGTTTATTTTTTCCAAATTTGACGATTTATATTGATGTAGCGTCAGGATACCTAATATGTATTTCAACATAGTTTTATCTACGTGAAAGTAAAAAATGTTTGTAGAATTAATTTACTTTATTATCATAAAAAATCATTAGTGATTAGGGCCTACCTAGTTAATTTAAATTAGCTTCGTGAAACTATAATTCTGCTTACGTTACTCAATTGATAAAAATCGAATAATGTTTATACGATGTCCAGTTGTAACTGTAGATATTAGTAGATCATGTACATCATCTGTAGTCTTTTAAAGTTAGTTTGAAAAAATATGAAATCGTAAGGTCCGGTTAATGAAATAGCTACAAATGTATCCTTTAATTTATGATTTCATACATGAAACATTCCGGGTCTTTCCATTTTCCTCTTGAAATAGTAAAGGAACAATAGTTTGCTGCGTATAAATGGAATTTACCTTAACGCTATGGGGTGATAACGTGTCGAAACGCACGTGCGTACATAATATCCATAAAAGGAGTTAGCACGAATTCACGATACTGACTTTGGAAAGGTTTATTCCCAACAAAACCATTACCTACGTTTTTATTATTTCCAAGTATTTAATACAATGACCAAATTTAATGGGCTTCTCACTACAGTTTTGGAAAACAATATTTCTTTAACATTTTAAGAATCCCATAGATTTAATAAAGTTAATGCTGCATGTGGCTTTGCAAATTATCACCAGTTTTTTTTATTTATATAGTCTCTTAGTATAAATAAATATTCTGAAGCTGTGACATAAAACGCCATTAAAAAATAAAAACTTTAAACTAGTGTCCGCTAGTATGCAAGAGCTGTTATTCGCGGCATTTTTCGATAAAATCGCAAGCTTGCAGCCAGCCTAAAGCCGAGGCACAGCGTTGCACGACCGATTCGCTTCTACAAACCCCGCCCACGGATTTATTTCAAATACTTCCTCGTTCTTCGATCTATTTTGTTACATTTTATAGTTATAGTACCTACTTGTTTTAACAACTAAACACTTTTAAAATAACCAATGTGTTTTATAGTGTAGTTATAATACAAAATCTTTTAAATACAACAAATGAAAGCAATATCAAGCTTTTGTTCTAAAGAAAAATAGTGCTACGAAAATCTAGACTACCTAGGTACTACGAGCGCTACGAGTTTTTGCTACAAAGTCTCGTAGCACTTTGCTACATTTTGTTGAATGAAGTAAAATTATTTTCATACTTATCAATCATACCTAATCAAATGGAATGAGTTTTTTGGAATTAATAGTATCAATCAACATTTTTGACGGATTACGTTATATACGTTCTGTTACGGGTATTCATATTCTATAGGCATTATATGCCATACAATATTAATACTGATGTTGTTGTTAATGAAGCAGCAACAACATAAATACATACCCACTGCTTGACAACACACTTATAGTGCATTGTGACTAAAAAAAACGTTTTTCTTGCCTAGCGCATTGCTTTGTGATAATTAGTTTACAATTTTTTATAACTTATTCATAACAATACCTAAAGTTTTTCACAATCTCTTCATTACATTTATACTTTCTTTCATACTAGCTAAGCTTCTCGTGCTTTTAAATTTCTTTAACCTCATAAACATAAAGCCTCATTAAAATGAAAACATGCCTGCTGCTTACGTAAGTAAATACATCTTTATAAAACTGGTAAAGATACCAATATATCATTAATCCTATCTGCGAGTACGCGCTGTAGTCTGTTATCAGAGAGGTACCTTCGAGCCCTGTGCATGATTTGATATGATGTATGAAGCCACGTGACACGACTTTACACGGAAACATTTATGTAATCTATAAATGAAAACGAGACTTGCTCTTTTAATACACCTAAAATGGTATATTATAAACCAACAATTACCTACATATTATGTGAGCTACCCATGTTTTATAAGAATATGAATTGAATAATATGCATTGTATAAGATAAGGTATTTATTTTAATTCATCTGGCTTAGTCTATCATATTATTATGACACCACCGTTTTCTTTCGGCCCTTTCAGAAAGGAAAGTCTGAAAAGTCGAGCTCTTATAATGGAAATATTATATGTTCATTACATATACTGTTTAAAGAAAGATAACATAAGTATAAGTAGGTACATTTATACACGTATATGTATATAATATATGTAATTTATGTAAATTGACGGATCATGTCGTTAACGCCGTAAGTACCAACAAAATGCTTAACCTTGAAGGATTTTGTATGGGTCTTTGTGAACAAAGTTGTTTACTATACCTAAATGTTGCTTTAATAGTAAATACAATGACAATTGTAAATAAACAATATTTCAGTTTGAACTATCATGCACTGGTCTAGTCGTCTAGTGCAGAATAGTAAAAACAAAAACATTACATAAATAGGGCAAAATTTCAACATCATTGAATATTGATTGAAAGTATTTTCAGAGCATCGTCAAATTTTCTGCTTCTATAAATAAAAGTGTTCCAACAAACTAATTTCACGCTTTCAAGAACCATAAAGCTCATCATCGACGCATAAGCCACTGCAGTTACACAACGCGCATGCGCCCACCGCTGCGCCCGCGCTATCGCGGCTTTAACGAGGAAATGAGCGAACGACATTGGTCGCTCGCGCAACTTGCAACACCACTGACATTGGCCCCATTTCGGGACCTACTAACGTTATCGTGCATGTGTGCATGCTACCGACGTTATATTTTAACGTTATGATAATTCTAATGTAGATTTGTGACTCTGTTTTTCAAACATTTCAGTATTATGAATAAATATTGAAGAAGTATTGAAAAGAATAATCAGATTGTAAAAGAGGTTGTGAATGAAACGAATGATTTTACATGCTGGATAATATGCTCAAGAAAGATTACGTTGCGTAAAATTGTAGGTCAACATCGTTATTGTTATAATCGCTCTTTTCAGAATTTATGTTTTTGAACCATTTATTGGAATTACTTATGTAGTTAGTTACTATTAAAAACTTCAAATATCCCATTGAATAACCTACCAAGTTGCGGCCGAAAAACGTGTCACTTAGTTTACTTATAATAATAACTCATTCAATTTTATCGCACTAGTTTATTTACTAGTCCGGTGCGTCCCAATTCCGTCGAGTGTAAACCCAAACATGCTGTTCTCATCATTTGAGGGCCCCTGTGACCGACCATACGACATTGCAACGCGGAGCGTGGCGTAAATAGGTCACCAGCGACTGAATAGATTATAAGGATGGTTACGAGTCGTTCTTTTATGTAGAACACCTTTAAAAATTCAATGATATGATACAATTTTCAATGACACACGTTATTGATCTAATTGTAACGTATTTGTGTTGTGACATTACAATGAGTTAGTTAGAATATTTGTTTATTCTGAGACTACACTAGTCTTGAATGAATACTATGAGTTTGACACGTATTATTTTTCGTGAAGCACGTTTAACTGCCAAAACGGGATAACAATTGATTGTCGATGTAACAATAATGTTATTCAACCGATAAAATGAAATTTGGACATTTACGAAACAATAAAGTCATGTCCTTTTACTCGTATAGGTCGTAAATGTCTTCCGGCGAACTTTGCCTTTCCCATACGGACGTCCCCATAGATTCAGACAATTTTAATTTCTTATCAACTGGAGTGGTGGGGTTAAGAATTAACAATAAGTACCTTATTCATACATCCTATCATACATACCATAGTGAAGAGCGAGACCTCCTAACACAGGTATGTCTATACTTAAAAGGAGGTCTCCACGTGTGACGACATTTATTTATTTCTAAGTTAATGAAATAAAGCTTTTTACTTTTACTTTTTACATACCGAGTGTGTCATCTTTAGTTGACGATCAAAGCGAGATTATTTTTTATTACATAGCACGTAATAATACTAAGAAGGAATGACAAAAACCTCATGTTTCATTCAATAAAATGTTTAGCAGGTATGTAGTACAAAATAATTAAATTTACTTATCACGTAATGAGAAACACAACTGGCATGACAATTTTGAGTATTTTATATTTTTTTTGAATTATTTTTAATGAACAAAGAAACTAAGAATAGATATGCAGGTATGTATAGTATTCATTCCAATTAGCTTTAAAATCGAAGAGATATAAGTAACACCATGTTCAAAAGAATCATACATACCTATAGGTATGTTTAGAAATCTCTCGAAAATTTTATTAATTCACTAATTAAGAAAATTCAGTAAAAAATACTAAAAATTAATAATCGAACTGATATTAAAAAGCAGGACGGAAAAAAGGACGAAAATAGCACAAACATCTGCGATTTCCCCAACATCCGGGAGCCAAAGCCGAAAATTCGGAGCGAATGCGAAATCAAATTGAAAATTGAGTTCCCCACCCGTAGATATAAGCTCCAAAGCCCGGATGCAAGTGAAAACGACATCATGGGGGGAGAACGACTAACCCCATTCCATTCGCACGCACACGTACACACTGTACATGACAACGCATCCCACCCGCTGGGTGTGCCTCCCAAATTCAAGGTCGGCGCGGGAGGCTCACAGGGTAGCGGGAGAGAGACAGAGACACGCACCCCCACTGAAAGTGCAAGTGAATGCGTGAGAGAAAATCAATCTTGCACGGAGTGGGGGCGGCTGGAAAACTAGGTGAACCGCTTCGGACGTTCGGTTTTTGTGCGTGTACTGATCGTTAATAGTACTGCAATTAGAATTTTGAGATACGTTTTAGACTAAGTCATTTAGTGTTTGGATAGATAGTAGCATTGTGTTCGTAGATAAGTGTAGACCGTTATTTTGAAAGCAGTCGTAACAAGGCTGTGGTTTAAAGGCCTAGATTTTGAGAAGTAAGTATGTGGTACAAAATACCGCTCCATCTGGGTCTTTTATTTTCAGCAAGCACACTCCAAGAGTTAAACGGAAGATCGCATAGACAATCAATTATGATAATTCACATAAACAGGTGCGATATGAACAGGCTTTATAAAAGGTACACAGCCTAAGTATGTCTTCAACGTAAACTGTGTGGAAGTGAACGTTCCTATGTTGGTCCGAGAAAACGATACCCTAAATTTTTTCATACGTTTTGCCATAGGTTAATGCGTAGGTAGCATTTAAATAACCAGAATAAACTCATGAACTGTTTAAATTAGTACCCAAGTTTAAAGCCTAAGTCTAAACCAATGGAAAATGTGTGGCTGAACGGAAAATTTACGAAATACCGACCCCTGCTGCACACGATCGATCTCTTTGATTAACGAAACCGCTCAATCATCGTGACTGAACAATTTTGGCAAAGGTAAATTTAACCCTTCCGCCGCATCCCTCACAAATCAATAGGGGTACATGCGCCGGGGGTAGAAATTAGGCCTACACTAAATATGCACAACTATACAGGAGATCCCAGGGCCCGTCAGGGGTGTCTTGACGTGTATAATGCACTCAAGTATAGACAGCGGGGGAGGGGGCGCTCGCTGCGGTGTTGAGGGGGGAAGAGAGGGGGCTTACTCCCTATACTGATGTTTGGCCGACCGCAGCAACACCTTGATTTTTAGACCAAACCTGCGTGATCAAGTTTTTTTTTACTGGTCTGCTAGTATGTCTTGTAAGTTTTTATAGTTTTTTTTTTTT
>NWSH02000505.1:13368697-13380875 GCA_002382865.2 Heliothis virescens
GTGAAGAGCGAGACCTCCTAACACAGGTATGTCTATACTTAAAAGGAGGTCTCCACGTGTGACGACATTTATTTATTTCTAAGTTAATGAAATAAAGCTTTTTACTTTTACTTTTTACATACCGAGTGTGTCATCTTTAGTTGACGATCAAAGCGAGATTATTTTTTATTACATAGCACGTAATAATACTAAGAAGGAATGACAAAAACCTCATGTTTCATTCAATAAAATGTTTAGCAGGTATGTAGTACAAAATAATTAAATTTACTTATCACGTAATGAGAAACACAACTGGCATGACAATTTTGAGTATTTTATATTTTTTTTGAATTATTTTTAATGAACAAAGAAACTAAGAATAGATATGCAGGTATGTATAGTATTCATTCCAATTAGCTTTAAAATCGAAGAGATATAAGTAACACCATGTTCAAAAGAATCATACATACCTATAGGTATGTTTAGAAATCTCTCGAAAATTTTATTAATTCACTAATTAAGAAAATTCAGTAAAAAATACTAAAAATTAATAATCGAACTGATATTAAAAAGCAGGACGGAAAAAAGGACGAAAATAGCACAAACATCTGCGATTTCCCCAACATCCGGGAGCCAAAGCCGAAAATTCGGAGCGAATGCGAAATCAAATTGAAAATTGAGTTCCCCACCCGTAGATATAAGCTCCAAAGCCCGGATGCAAGTGAAAACGACATCATGGGGGGAGAACGACTAACCCCATTCCATTCGCACGCACACGTACACACTGTACATGACAACGCATCCCACCCGCTGGGTGTGCCTCCCAAATTCAAGGTCGGCGCGGGAGGCTCACAGGGTAGCGGGAGAGAGACAGAGACACGCACCCCCACTGAAAGTGCAAGTGAATGCGTGAGAGAAAATCAATCTTGCACGGAGTGGGGGCGGCTGGAAAACTAGGTGAACCGCTTCGGACGTTCGGTTTTTGTGCGTGTACTGATCGTTAATAGTACTGCAATTAGAATTTTGAGATACGTTTTAGACTAAGTCATTTAGTGTTTGGATAGATAGTAGCATTGTGTTCGTAGATAAGTGTAGACCGTTATTTTGAAAGCAGTCGTAACAAGGCTGTGGTTTAAAGGCCTAGATTTTGAGAAGTAAGTATGTGGTACAAAATACCGCTCCATCTGGGTCTTTTATTTTCAGCAAGCACACTCCAAGAGTTAAACGGAAGATCGCATAGACAATCAATTATGATAATTCACATAAACAGGTGCGATATGAACAGGCTTTATAAAAGGTACACAGCCTAAGTATGTCTTCAACGTAAACTGTGTGGAAGTGAACGTTCCTATGTTGGTCCGAGAAAACGATACCCTAAATTTTTTCATACGTTTTGCCATAGGTTAATGCGTAGGTAGCATTTAAATAACCAGAATAAACTCATGAACTGTTTAAATTAGTACCCAAGTTTAAAGCCTAAGTCTAAACCAATGGAAAATGTGTGGCTGAACGGAAAATTTACGAAATACCGACCCCTGCTGCACACGATCGATCTCTTTGATTAACGAAACCGCTCAATCATCGTGACTGAACAATTTTGGCAAAGGTAAATTTAACCCTTCCGCCGCATCCCTCACAAATCAATAGGGGTACATGCGCCGGGGGTAGAAATTAGGCCTACACTAAATATGCACAACTATACAGGAGATCCCAGGGCCCGTCAGGGGTGTCTTGACGTGTATAATGCACTCAAGTATAGACAGCGGGGGAGGGGGCGCTCGCTGCGGTGTTGAGGGGGGAAGAGAGGGGGCTTACTCCCTATACTGATGTTTGGCCGACCGCAGCAACACCTTGATTTTTAGACCAAACCTGCGTGATCAAGTTTTTTTTTACTGGTCTGCTAGTATGTCTTGTAAGTTTTTATAGTTTTTTTTTTTTATCACGCACACTAGTTAACCTATTTTTATTAATGTTTGATATGGCAGCAAAAGGTTATTATGGCACAAAAGAATTCACGTAAGTACCTTTTTTTTTGACGTCAAATAGTGTAAAGTTGTGGGCGTGGGCGCGTACGCAGATCGTAACTTATCTACATGGATCATCATTCATACTCGTTGTTCCAGCTTAATAAACATTTACAATGAATCTAAATCGTCCATTTTTATGTTTTTGTTTCCACAAATTCTACTACGAGTAATAATAGATACACATTTCCAATTTTTAGGTAGGTGACACACAAAATAAAGGATATTGTAACGACAAAAAATGTTTAATTAATATTCACGTTATCATTCAAGTCAGACAGCATATTATAACCAGTTTAAATGTTGTACTACTGACGTCCAGCTTCTTGACCAACATTAATTAGGTTCACTTTTTAAAAATATAGTAAATAAGCTGTTATTATGAAAGAACAAACTGACATCAAGAATAATTCAGATCAGCCTATAATAATATAATAATCAAAGGCAAACAATGCAAGTGCTTGTTTTGCAGTATGTAAGTCATCTATAGAAATTCCACGCCACTTGTAAATGATATTATTACTATGAGTTAAAGGTAAGAAAGTCGTTTTGTCGGCAACAATAATAACTAACAGGTTATACCATCATTAGATATGCACGCACAGCTGTCGAAAGCAAAGCTTTTCTCTTTCTCCCCTATAAAAGCCACAATCAGGGAAATCACACTGAAAGAAGGGGCGAATCAGATTTTATACAAATTATTTGTATGTAAGTAGTTTTTACATAAACGTGTGTGGGAATTTCGATATACAAACTATAAATTGGAAGATGTATAGAGGGCATAATGTAGTGACAAGCGAGAGCTGTGTGATAGATTTATGATTACAAATGAACGTCTGCTGTGAAGTATATTTTCAATGTAAAATGAATCCACTGAAACCTATAGGTAGCTATTTAGCGTTAATGAGTAATGCGATCCATTTTATCCCTTTGAACATCCAATAGCATCTCCCGACGAAATTACAATGACATTGCCCATAACCATTTTCCGTACAGCTTTAATAAATTTCATTACAGAATCCGTATGAAGACACAAAATCGATGGGTACTATTAGAATAAAGCTATAAATACCATAAAAGGCTCGCACAATACGTAAAACTGAACAGTGGCGGATCTTATCAAGTATTCAAGAACCAAAACTGTAACCTGAACTGTTACCGTTGCCAGTGATATAGGGATGTCAATAAAATCACTAAGTAATGGCCTCGTTGCCTTCGTTTCGGAATAAAATCTGAACAACATGTGATTGTTTTTCTTTCTTGAAATGTAATATTAAGTTCCTAGACATCTACATAAATATTGTTCATTAAGAAGATAAGTTGGCGACTAAGATAAGCTAGAGTCGTGAATCGTGATTACAATTAATCCCAGGGGATACTTAGATTTTTAGCATTTAAAGCTTCTTTGTTATTTTTAGACGTATCTACTACTAATTGAATAATCTAAAAGTTTATCGGTAGGCACCTTCGAGTTGAATAACGCCGTTCTATTTCAATACAATTTATCACCTATATATCTTGCATTCGAATACTTTTTTCACGTGTTGTCGAAAACGTTATCATATTTTTATCGTTTCTATGATAAATGATAGGTACACATACCTATCTATGATAAAATTAATTTCAATACTTCGTTGGACTTGTAAATCACTTACATAGATCTCTTTAATGCATTTCTGTTATTGTATGTAGACGACGTAATAACACCGTAAGCACTATTTTTGCGACTTATCTGCGGCAATGTAGGTGATAATATTCGTTCCTGTAATATATAGCAACGTTTTCCTTACAAATAGACCTACCAGATGGTTGGATCGTAAACCAAAGGTATTTGCCGTCAGCCAACATAAAACAGTTCGAGCGTAAATTTGAATAAATGCAAGCTCAATTCACACCAGAGGGTGAAACCATAAAAATGATGCAAAAAGAATCCATGATCCCTCTGTGTGGGTGGACCACACGGTGACGCACTGAGAGTCTACGCTATTTTAATTCCTAATGAACAACGCAAATCTATATTAATGGCAGGCATGTTCAAATACAGCATTAATCAATAGTCACCGTTTAGACCTAGGCAGTACATCTGCACTAAAAACGACCGAAGGAAACACTTTACCTAAAATCGATTTCAACCCGACTCCGAGCTGAAAATTGAAGTTTCAACATCTAAATTAGTAAGTATTGGAAACTTGTCCAGTTGGAACACTGAACACACTAGTTTCTGTGCCCGTAGCTGGAAAACAGAGACAGTAGGAGGGTGGGTATTCCGGGGGCTGTCTGGGGGGTTGGGTGGCTCGCGACACATATACCGGCTCGGTCGATAAGGAAAGCGGGCCGAGTCGATGCGTTCCGCATAGGCTTTGAAAACGCAGTGAATTCGACTGTTAAAATTCGATGGGATTTCGGTCGAATTTTAGTGAAAGGTTCTTTGAGATTTTCTTTAGCTTTCCATTTTACATTTTTTGAAGAACTGGTGTCGGCTTATTTTATCAAATAAATAAGCGACGTAAAATAAAAATGTATTTTTATTTTATAGCATCACCTTTCTACTTGTATAGGTTTTCTTTGAGAATTTAAGAATCAATTTTAACATTATTTTGTTTTTTTAGAGAATATTATGCGTCGTTTGATTTTATTTTTTCTACCAATACTCAAAAACTATGGCTATTATTCTAGATTATTAGATTAGTTGTCATAAAAATTATTTGCTTAGCTAGGTATTAATTAGTGACACCATAGCAACGGAAAGCAACCGGTATTGCAAAGACCGTGTGAAGTAGATCCAGGCTAACGAGGGCACAGACCAGTCATGCAGAAAACGAGAATCATCCCCCTTAACTCGAAAGGTAAGTGGCAGAAGCAATCCAGGCTGTACGAGAACCTCCTGAGATTTGTTATTTATATATCCACATTTTCAGCGATTGTAGCAATATTACTTGATATCCGTTAGTCAATCTAGTCACTCATTTTTCAATTTAATAATTACATCGTTTAGACTATCGAAGACAGGTACAATTTACACTCAACGAGTTATTTTTTATACTTGCCAGTATGTAAGGTTGGGCATTCACGTGCTGAATTACTAAACCGGTTATAAAACAAGTTTGCATCTTTTTTCGGCGACATCAAAATATTGTAGGCACAAATCCAAGCATCTGTGTCTAGTAGATTTCAAATGATTTGAAACTGTATAACTTTCAAGTTAACTGGTTATATGCTAAAGTTTGGTCTAAGTATGTACAGTAATTTGTCAGGGTTAAGGGTCCTTAAATTGCTTGTTCAGTGACAAATTACGACGCTCCGTAATATCTCGTGTAGTCTTCTCCTTAAGTCGACTCTCTCGAGTTGCAGGGGTGGCATGAATTTGATGTTGTTTACAAATCGTCTTTTATTTATATTTACACTGCAACCGGCCTTCGTTGTTAGAAGTAGAATGAAAATATTTAATGAATATCAATATGTTGGTGTCATTATATTGAAGTGATAGCAAAATAAATTCATAAAAAAAATCGAATCTAATTATTATTTAAAAATATGCTCAATAAACTCAAATAAACGAACAATTTAAGATTACTACAAATTGGTACGTTAAAACTAAAATGTCTGAGAGGAGACGCTTAAACTATAAGCCTTCCATTCTGGCAGTGCCATAAGTGCAAACTTCCTACCCCCTCTCCCAGCTCTCACGCACCGGGGAGACCCCCTCTCTTGCCCCTCCCTCTTGCGTCTAGCACTTGTTCGGTACGACCTCGAAAACTTAGGCCCAAAGTTGGCGTATGTAATATTAGTGACGGAGAAATAGAAGCCTATATTTTTCATGTGTGGGTGGTGGTTCAATCCCTTGGGGTAAAATGAATTTTAAAGGCTAAAAGTATAGCCTAGGTTTTGTATCCTTTGAAGTTGGGTCCTAGAAAGTTAAATTTGAATAAAATGATGTTGAGAAATAATAACACAATTTCCATTGGAGTCCTTAACTAATTTTTAATTTCCTTTAAGCTATTTTTCAAGCAAAAGTCAGAACCTATCGCAGAAAACCATTAATAAAATACTTGATTAAAATATGACATTATATACAATATCACCTTGAAAACTCCAAACAATGTTTTGTCATGTTACCTACATAAACCCGAGTACGAACTTGAAATTGTTTCGAAAACCTGGTTTCTTGATAAAAAATTACTAACGAAGCCTAACAAAGTATTAACCCCGCGCAAAGTAACGTGAGTTATTCCTCAAAAACGTGTTGCAATTACAACATCATTGTTAAGTTTAAGGCCAGCGGTCTTTGTTAAACTTGATGAATTTTCATTTGATCTTTTCAGTAGTTTGTTTGAATTTTGCTTCGTTCTACAATGGTTTATTATGCTGAAGAATTTTTGTCGTGTTATGGTTTAGGTTATTTTAGATGAATACATGCTGTAATATTTGCATTTGTAAGGTTACCTTGTATTGTGATACATGTAGTAGGCAATCTATGGTATCAGTCTTACCATGCTTTGCAGTATTCCAAAAATGTATTCGTTAGGTACTGGCAATACCATGTCAGTACATTTATCATTATTCCGAATGCAGCAATATATTTTTTTCTATTTTAATATTTTGCTTTCTTAATAGTTTAGCTTTTTAACAAGCCATCATTATCAAAACGTACGAAGTGAAACAACCTCACAGTTTCGGCAGTTGGTCGGAGTAGCGCACGAAAGACGTGCCGCGTTATATTAACAGCCAAATTTGAATAAATATAGGTACCTGAACAACGCTATGCATGCACGACTAACATTTCGATTTATGTACGTATAATTACAGGGTTGAAACTGAAGCTGAAACTGTTATTGGCAATTTTAAGGCCGATAATAGAGGTATTATTGTCAATTCATATCTTAAACTGATGAAGTGATTTTACATATTTACTTTTAGGCGGACTTCTCTTTGACTGCAAAACAAACAGATATATTAAAGTAATAGATAGTACGGCAGATAGAAGCTAGTAAAGATTAAAGTAAAATATGAGGTGTATTGTCGGGGGACTTATGTTGGTGGCCTCTAATTAGGATAGGTTACCCTACCCCATCTCCCTCTTTCCCTTCAAAGGGGCGACTGCAGGATTATAATTAGGGGAAAGAACGGGTTGCACTTACTAGCTATATAATTAAATATTGGATGTGACGCATAACATGTTGTCATGTTAATGACCTCAGAAGTTTTTTTTTTTAATTAAAAAATATCGGTTTAGTACTTGCGTGACTACGAGCTGAAAAGCAGTATTTTTCCATATTGATACGTAACACGAAAATTATTTTTCAGTTTTTAATCAAATCGACTTTTTCCTGTAACTTTTATTTTATATTTACCATCTGTTGGTTACATCCAGCCCTTTGACCTAAGAGCCCTCCAGCCCAAAGCCTGTGTAAGCGATTTATTATGACTTAACCTTTGGCGTCACATGCAGACTCTTATGTGATAAATTATTTATTGGTGGAATATTTTGAACTTTTTATTTTATCCCTAAGTAGCAGAAATAGAAACAAGTATCTGCGCTCCTAAAATGAGAGTCAATGTAGTAAAAATAGTAATAAATATTTTCTCGCTACATTTTCTCAACATTAGAATACAGAAGCTGTTAAACGCTTGCTTAATTAGGTATTGCTATCATTACACTGTACATCCAAGCCATAGACAATTATAAATATGGCAGTTTAATTGTAAATCAGATCAACTAATATTCGCACAACTCAATGTGGAACGCATAATTAACTTGTAGGAAAAAATACTCATGCGATTAATCATCGTTTTATTAAAGTGGAAACAAACAACGAAAAATATTTATCAAATAACAAAGTGCGTCGCATTTTCAGTCTGTCTGACTAAATGAGAAACGTATCTTATCTTACACGTAAACGCATTACGTGAAAACCAGAAATACACGCATTTACAGTGCAAACATATTGTTTTTCTGAATTCGTATAGATAAAACAAAATGCAGTCGTCATTTTGTTTTTAAATTCCGGCTACAATTAGATAACCCCAGTTCATTATCTCGGACCGACACGTGTAAGTTTGAAGGCCACATTTTTGTATACTGAAATAAAATGCACTTGTTGTGTAATACGTTTTGCGATATTTTTTAGTATACACGTGGACTTGATAGATGTGATGAAAGTGTTTCAAAGAAAAGCTTTTCGCGAACTTTTTATAATATATACGTGTCTTGTGAAATATACGTATAATGTAGATATAGCAGGGTTGATTTAATAATCATGTCCAGTCTTATTAATCAATATTTTAAAAATTATTCAGCACATGAAAATAAAATAAATAAATATATACAATCACCTACATCCGCATATTAGATTAGATCGAGTAGTGCCTCGAACTAAGGCGTATCAATTTCTTAAAATACTGAATAACTTGATTAAATAATAATATTCAAACCACAAGTGTTGCCCTTTTTTCACGCTGAATATCAAAATAGCAAAAAGTCTTACAAAAATACCTTAGCCTGCCTATTAAGTATTTTTTCAAAAGTAGTAATTTTATTGTTGTTTTGATTTTAAGCATCATTACTCGTCACAAACACAATAACAATTCAAGATATATAATTGAGATATGATATTACGCATTAACAGACAGTCATAATCAAATTACAATACCGCCAAAATCTACTATCTGCAAATAAATTCATGGTCAAACCCGCAAAAAATGCCAATATGCATCAAATTGGCGACCGAAAAAATTGATAATAATGTATATCGCAAACATTGCCAAAAAAAATATATTGAGGCAATTTATCGCACGACGGCGTCAACGACCTGTTTATCGCTTTAGCAAGATTTCGCGGACATGCATGTCTGTACGACATTATTGTAGGTAGGCACTAAGTGATAAATAGTGATAATAAAATTTGCGGTTACGAAATACGTACCTACATTAAAATTATTTGAGGAAACTTGGTGGCACCACCTATTAAAACCTTTAGGTACACGGTTTAAACTTAACCATAACAAGGTTTTCCCTAGGTATAAAAAACATTGAGTAACATAACAAATTTTAATGGTTAAAATTATTAAAAAACTCCGTTTTCATGTGTTTATTGCCAGATAAAAATGAGAATGAATACAGATGCGCATCATCTTTGCATGCAAATTCATTTTCATGTAGTAGTATTATTTTAATTGTTGAACAATGAACATTGCAAACGTGGTTGTAATATTGGAAACGATATATAAGAGTAAACTTAAAAGATATTAGACATTGAAAAAGTCTGAAACCTTTTTCAGAAATGTGAATTATCATTTCAAAAAAATTAAAGCTACTTAGAATAAAAGACATTGAAATTCTGATCATTTTTTGGGAAATGTAAATTATCATCGCATAGTAACATACTATGCCCCTAGGTTGACGAACTAAATAAACAGTAGATAAGGTTGTCATGCAAAAATTTACTCAACGGTAGTCTATGAATCAAAAGACCTTGGTCTGCATGTCGAGGTCCTTTCAGACGTAATAACAACAAACTAAAACGAAAAACTAGAACACCTATTTGTACAAATTACCTTTGCACTTGGAAACCAAAAATTATAACTATTAGAATATACATACATATGCATATAAATCATTAGCCTCATAATTATAAAAATCCTTGTTCGAAAATCACATTAAATATCCATCGTTTGACTAGTTATGGTTGGAAAGTTTACGATCTCCTCTTTAGTAGTTTTTAACTAGCTTGCTTAGCAACCAATTGAACGGAAAATAAAATATGGATGATTTTTTCCTCAGGCCAAACGCTAAATTGATTCAAGAGTTAAGAATTTCTAGCTGTATTTTGTGGAGTAGGTAAGGCAAGAAGTTGATATTGAATAATAATAACTAGAATACTTTAAAAAAGGACTAGTCTATCGGTTGCTTGTTAAGCATCGAATTACTGCGAGATAGAAATTATGTTTCAGTTTCTCTTTCCAATATTTTGCTATCGTTTCTTTTCTGATTCCACGTTCCTATCCAAAAATGTTTCTACCACTATTTTACCGTTTCTCTAAACTGTCATTCATCAATATCCGCCTTTAAAAACGGCATCCATTAGATATAAATATACAGGTCTTGGTCTTGTTTTGTTGTGGAGTGGACTGAGGCAATTAGCAGCCTAGCGACATTTTTGTGTTAGCATCAGTTAATGATATCTATGCGCCAATGGCCTCGGCTTCTAAACACGAGTAGAAACTGCAAATTTTAATGTAATTTGGTTCAGTTTAGAATTACATACTGGGTACTTAGTTTAATTATTCGGTTATTCGCATATTTTGCATACTTTATCTAGAAGATTTTTTTGGGAACCTAAAAAGTAAACCATCCTCGAAGTGTCGCTTGTCTGAGTTAGTATTTAGGTATAATTAGAACAAAGCATTTCTGATTGTAACCTACCTTCGCAGTATAGAGTGACGTCGGCGAGACTCTCCGAGTTCCACAGGTTCGCAAACGAAGTGGCGAGGTTTGAACCGAAGCTGTTCCATTTTAGGCAGTACTGCTGCTGCTGGGAGTCCATGCCCGGGCCGCCTCGTATACCTGCCCTGTAACAACATTAGTACGTCAGTATTTGAACAAAAGTTGCCAAATAAACAAAATACTTAATAAAAACCCAGGTAGTGTAAACGAAGTTAAATAGAAAAATGTTGAAATTCATAAATTAATTTTTTCATCAATATTTTGTTTTTTATGCCCAATAAATCACTTTCACTTTTTGGTTTTATAACCAAACCCCAAACATTTTTACTTTCATAAACGTTTTTTTGGGATGACCGGATACATCGAACAGAAAAGGATTAAACAGAAATATTTTTACTGAAACCAAACGTGTTTTCACAAACAACAAAGTCGAGTCCATGGGTACCAGATAAACCTAACGTTAAATACTCTACTAAAATAAAGGGTTATTTCTATAATTTCATTGTTCGAGGCTCCGTTGGGATGGCCGAAGGTCGCGGGGTGAACAACCGATGCATGATCGATGCCACCCGCCCGCTGAATACGTAATACCCTGGATTCCCACGGCTTGGTCCGGGATAATGTTAAAGGAGGGAATTTATTGAGGGCTATTGTGGGAGTGTGCCTAGCTATCCCATAACATTTCTTTCTGTCTTTATCATTTCCCCACTATTTACCATCTGTAATTTCGCTTCGTGCTGGTATGATATAACTCAACACCTCATCTGCCTAGCCTTTTCCGAAATATGTTGGGGTCGCCTTACAGTCTACTGCCTATTTGACCTCCTCAACCCAGTAACCTGGGCAACCCGATAAATCGTGGAAAGACTGGCTGTCAAACTTTCTGGCTTCTGAGTACCGAACGTGCTTTCCTGAACATGGAGGAACTCATCCTGAGAACATAGTTATCCATCCAAGGACCGACCGCGCCAAGCGTTGCTTGCTACCTTACGTTCGACCGATCTGCGTGGCCGATACTTAGCCACGAGCTATAGATTTAAACGGTAATTTAGACTGAGTTCAAGTTAGTGAATCGAAATAAAAACGGAATAGCATTTAATGCAAAGTTTCATAGGTTCCTCATAAGATTCTAGATAGTTATCTGACCGATCATGCCGTAGAAAAGTAGTGAAAATGAAAAACACTTTTAAGACATAGCTGCCAGAAGCTATCTAGATCTTTATCTGGAAACTGTGGATCTGGCACTTAGCAATTTAATAGACGTTATTTCTATTGTAAATGAATAATACTTTTTTTAACAGTCGTTGACGATTATTATAAAAATATCAAAAACACATCGTCATCATTTAACTTCATCCTTAAACATTATAACTTGTATTAATAAAGCATGCTGTACACTGAAATGCAAGTAAGCTAACAGGTGCTGCACCTAGTTCAACAACTATCGATTGACCCGTTAACCTGTTTCCGCGCGAGTGCTGGGTTTCTAACTCACTATTAATTAATAATAGCGCTATATAATTCAAGACTTTTGTTTTCTTGTCACGTGTCAGTAATTACTGTATTTTCCTGCTTTCAGTTTCACCCTTGAGGTTTATATTTACTATCAGTAGTATATGTATGGTTTATTCACTAATTTTCACGCATATTCAGTATGTTACAAACAATAGAACCATTAAAAACATCCTGTAAAAAACCCAAGTCTCGCAGCTCAGTCTCTCTACCGTAAAAAG
>NWSH02000505.1:13387191-13418886 GCA_002382865.2 Heliothis virescens
CAGTCGCTCCATGTAAAACACTGGTTCTCAGCTGCATCCGGTTAGACTGGAAGCCGACCCCAACATAGTTGGGAAAAGGCTAGGCAGATGAGATAACTCGACCTATTTCTATATAGTTTATTTATGCATCTCAATTAGGTAACGATTGACGATTGAGACCATACGTTTTTATAATACGATCTTCTGATAAAGGTTGGCAGTCTTTTTAGGTACATATGTGGGTTCATAAAATGTAAGTCAGATTTACAGTAGGTACCTATACAAAGAAGCTTTGACTGCATATGGAGGTGGATTGATTCACGTAATCATTTTTAAATCAAAATTGGAACAACTGTATTGTTACTCTGTGCAATGCCCGGGCCCCTAACGGTGCTTAAACAAAGGCCTGCATCGAACCGCTCGTAACTATTGCACTGTGTTCCCACCGCCCTTCGTCTCTCGCCCTTCCCCCTTCACCTATACAACTAAAGCCATATTATCGCTGAGAACTGTACTGAAAATTGCTACGCAGTGCTACGAAGTGATTATTGGAACGTCGTGTAGTTTGAATTTGATGCTTATAAGTCCTTAAAAATCAGGTTTTGCAGTGGAACAATTAAAAAGCTTAATTATGATATCACCGAATGACATATTTACGAAGTGAACTTTGACCACATATGCACCGGCTTTTTTTACACATTCTTAGCAACTATTAGCCTGCAGTCTCATGAATACGAGCATCTAGTAACAAATACAATTACGGCTCTTAAAAACTTCCTCATACACCGCCCAGCTTTCTAGGTCAACCGAGTTGAACGACGACAGTAGAAAATGCATTTAGCTATAAAGCTGGTGGCACACTGGTGGACCGCTTCGTCACCGCAATCAGTGTGCGTTTTATGCGGCCGAACGGGACTCTAAATTGCGGTTACGATTTCGAAGAATAAGTAAAGGATCGCAGCTACCTATTTGATATTCGAATATTATGCTTATCTCGAACTAGAGACTTGCTTTTTGTTTTATAATTTATACAGGCAAGGTTTGCCTCAGACATCGTATAGATATTATAAATTGTGTTTCAGTACTTTGACGTAAAGGAAGATAACATGTCTCGCACATATTAGCCCCTATGTATTAAAACAAATACAAATTGAGAGATCAGTAAACTACAATACAAATACAAAACAATGAGTTTCTTCCATCATAAATCGATCCTCGACTAATGGTTAAATAATGAGTAATAGCTCCCCAAAACGGGAGCCCGGATATCCAAGACACCATTTAAATAAAATTATACTTCACACGTGCTTGTATTGCAAGGCAAAGTCGGCGCCATCAAAACCAATTTTTTTAAATGTACTATTGTAATATTTGGTGATAGTGATGAAGTGCTTCCGTAATCTATCACGCTAAGATTGTGTTCCAAACAAATTTTCTGAATATGCATCAAATGGTACAGAAATAGTCATCTTGAAGCTACGTAAGCGTGACGGTTAACGACGATTGTACGATTCTACTTGCAGCGAAGAGGTGCGGGCTTGCATCGCAAGGTGCGGCTTTCGCGCTTGTGTACCCAGCCCTCGGATTCCTAACGCACGGCGGTGTTACGCAAGTGGTGTCGAAATCGGACGCACTATGAGAACGGGTTTTCTAAATTCCCACACGACAACTAGATGCAGTGATGAACTGCATGTTTGAATGTTTACTTTGTGTGGGTTTCGAATTAATTTCAATTTGAGCAGGTAGTGGAAACAGTTTGTTACATATTAAAAGTGATAGGCCAGCATTAATTGTTATTTAAAAGTTTGGAGCTTTTTCATAAAAGCAAGCTAGTTACCGCTTGTGTTTTACTAAGATAGATAAGACACATAAATTTTGGGTCAATTTAGTTAGTTTTATTGCTATCTATTTTCTATTTTAACATCTATCTAGATAACACCAAACATACCCAGCACTAGGGTTCCCAATAAGACTGTATGTAACTGCATTCAAATCATCACTTTTAAAATACTAAATACGTGCTAATGATCAATAGAACGTCGATAACGGACACGATTAGTAAAACATTCATCACAAAGCCCAAGTCACTTTGCATTGCAAACAAAAAACTTTCTAATGCAACTTTTTTTCGGCACAAAACGCGTTGTCCGCGGGTCGCGAGGCCCGTCAAAATAGAAAGTTGCATGACACGCGTTGCAATGCGTACGCGCAAGGCGAAACGCAGCGCCTCTAAAATCATAGCAGGCACGCCTATGACGCTTGAAGAATTTGTCTCGCGGAGTTATAAAACATAAGCATCAACAATATTCCTTCTAAAAAGCAAGTTTTATTTTCTAATTTATATATTTTTATATAGCAATCAAATTACATAATATGAATTTTAATATTTGTTTTTTTTTTATGTTTTTCTGCACTATGGCAATCTGTTCGAAAACAATAAGTCACTTCTTTGGTTGGAGCTAAGTGTCCTATAAGTAATGGAATGAATATTTATTATTTGATTAATAAATATGAAAATATTCATCCCATTTTTTACTAATTAGTAATAGTTAGCAAATTATCAAAAGCAAAAAAGTAATAAAAAATATAAAACTAACCCACAGTGTGTTTAAAATGCTTTTTTTTTTCAAAAAAGGTAGGCTCATTTCAAAATTTTTGTGCTCATTAAAATTCTATTCATATCTGTTACAGATAATATTACCAAAATATCATATAAAGCAAGATAATCATCAACTCGTGCGCAGCTCTTCCTGCATATGCGTACGAACCAGTGCGTGCATTATGAAATAAGCCTTTCACTCACTGCAGTTCGAAAGCAGAGCCTTTCTCTTATATAACGGTACCACGGGATCATAGTAATCGCTAATTAGTTTATTTGACAAGAGCAATTATTTACCTCGAACATACCCGGAAAAAGTGTAATTATATGCAAAAGATAGTGTGACTATTTGAATAATCTTCACTTTTATCGTGTTTGCAATTAATCTTTGATGTTGTAATTTACGTCACGGTATCAAACGATAATGTTTTTAAGTTCTCTTTGGAGCCTTAGGCGTGTAGTTGTCACTTATTGCATAATTATAAAATTAATCAAAGTCTTTGTTACTAGCCACCACGAGTAGTGGCACTTGTATAAATACGTCGAGTATGCTTAGAGCAGTAAGCTCCACAACTAACTTGTCTTATTATTTCAAATGATACGAAACAAAATACATACTTATATTGCGGCACGTTATCTCTGAACACTATAAAAATGAAAACACATGTTCCGTGCTTTCCGAGCATGAATTAAATTGTCAGATTAGATGCAAACAGAAAAGTGGAGGTGGAAGCACAAAAGGAAGTCCTAACTCGTTTCCAAAACAATAGCTGATAACTGCGTTTCTTTAAACTTAATCAAAACTTGATGCTTTTCTAATACGACGCAATTAATAAAACACACACTACACTATCGTTAACTCAGATCTGACAATCAAAGTATAATTACAGCCTGTTTACATAATTACAAACTACCGATATATTAATAGCTTTTAAATTCAATAGCTTGCCGTGTAATTGGTAGACATAAATCGGCATAGCCCTAGAAAAATTGGAAGACGCCTACCACAAACGAATACCAAATATAATCTAAAAGGACCACCTACTAGTTTGATAGCTTGTTCTTAGAAGAACAAGATTTTTTTATGGACTGAGTCAGCACCACTATAATAATAATGGTGCTTGATTTTCTAAATTTGCTGAGACACGTACCAAATCCCAGGTGTGATTCAAGTCTAACAAATGTCGAAACGGTTTAGGGCGACCATAAATCATCGCGCAACCAAGTACAACTCAAAATTTATGTCTTAGTATTAAATGGCAATAAGTACCTTCGTGTTGCCCAACGCTGATAAACTAAAGGAAATTGTCTTGTCATTAATCAAATATAAGCCATTAAAAGTACCGAAAGCTATAAAAAATTACGTAGCTAAACTTGTTCAGTTATTACAGCCATTCATGGATGACAACTTTCGTAGAATTGCATAATTTTTCGAATTAGATCATTTGATTTGTAGATATCTTAAAACTTAATTATGTTGGTGGTTATTACTTTTATGACGTAACAATAAAATTTTCTATTTACTCGTTACGCCTATGTAAAAATCTGTTAGTTTAATATGTATTGGTAAAAAAGTTATTACTATTTAGTGGAATAAATTAGAACGTCTAAGAAGTTTCTGGCTAACGCTGAATATTTGTTATTGAAATTATGAACAGGTAGCTAGTACCATAACTGTTATTTTTTTGAACTTATTTTATAGAAATACTTCCATTGATTGGCAAATTCAAATAAAAGCACTATTCAAGTTATAAAAATCTATGTTTCAGTTAAAACGAGTTTAGGAACAGATACCGATGATTCGGTAACGGGTTAAGATTTTGAGTCTTGACCCCTCCGGTAGCAATTCTTTTGACAGTGTTCTTTTAGAGAATGATATTCCTTTCTTATATTTTCTAATTCAGCAGATCACTCTGTATACCCCACAACAATTCCGCATAAAATTATTTTTAAATAATAATACGAAGTCCATCAAGTTCCGTGTAGGGTGGCCAAAATAATGCAACAACCGGACCTCGGTCCCTTTTGTGAAGGATATAATCCTTGACCTGATTTCTTGTCCGAAACCAGCTGGAAAACCAGTCCTTGGACTGTCCCACACAGGTTAAATTACTTATTGTTACCACAAAATGATAATTAGAATGTGCAACGCAATTTCTTGTTCCGACAAAAGTTTGTTGACAACGCAATTGTTAAATTGTGTTATGCGATTTTGGACTTTATTTAAGCAGGTGTAAGGAGATACGTTTACATTGGTTAGTGCCTAAATTAAGGTTATGCTTAGGAGTATCAAGATTTCTTTAGCTATTTGTGGTACTGTATTGGTCAAATATTGCGCGTGCATTTTGTGCTCGGCTACACAATGCTACGGCTATTCAATGCCAGTTCAAACACATGTGAAAAAGTGATAATGAATACAGCTTCTTTTTAAATATAATTATGTATTTTGGGCAATTCAGTATGTATTGGGATTTTTACTTGGCTATTTTATGAAGTAATAATGCGATAATTATAGCTGTAAGACCGTAATAAAAATGTAATTAACCTATTAATTGCTGATGTCGTAAAATTGTAGTATTTCATTGATTATTTATAGTTATATGCTGCTAATTATGATCCAAGCGATTCAATTATAAACATGTTAATGTACATTTTGTATAAATAGACATGCGGATGTTTTCTAGCTTGACAAAACATAGAGATATTTATAAATTTTAAGTTCATGTAACGTTAACTTTACGTTAACCAAGTATGTATTTCATTTAAAACATGTAGGTACTGTACAACAATGCTCACGTTGATAGAGCCAAAATCTATGATTTTCCTTGTTCATAGTTGAACCACAAAATGGTGACAATATTGTTATTACATTTTTAACATCAAAGCTATACATGTTAATATAACAAAGTCAATGACGTTAAACTGGAGGTCCCTAAGTCGGTGATGGCTTCTAATTATACTAGACATTCGTTTGATATGTATGACTAATTAATATAAATATAAGGACCAAAGATAACAGTTACACGTGTAAAAGATTATAGTAAAATATAATTTTGGGCTTTAAAGAGGAAATTATGATTATCGAGCACTGCAAATACTGGAGTTGATAGTATTAGCTTATTCATAAAAATGCATTTGTCATTCTGCATATATTTATCTTTTAATTGGATTTGTTTGCTTATCTACGTGCGTTCTTCGAAGCATATTTTAATGTTAGAAGTCTTATTAATTAATTTCGTTTCCTTATACCTAAGTGAAAAAGGAAACAATTATTATATATATCAAGAAACATTTAAAATATTGTCTTTTTATTTATGCAAAGTTATTTGACACGTATAATCTACATCTTGTGCAAGTTGGATAAAAGTCTAATAAACTTAATACATCAAAAGCCTAAGGCACAACTTTATGGCACTTAATTATTATTAAATGTAAATAAAATTAACGCTCAATATTTCATTAAGACATCTTAATTTTCTTTCAATTATTGAGGTTGAGAATGATAGACTAGTTAGTTGTTATCTTTTTATTTGCGTGTCGTTTTACGTTCTAGTACTACTACTGCTTGCAGTCTTGTTTAATTTCATCATATTTCCCGGAAATATAAATTCAGTGGAACTTTTTAATTTATTCATGACTCAACATGCCTATAGTGCAACACGAAAAAACATAATTCAACAAATATTTCTTGAAAACATAATGTATATAAGTACATCGCTTATTGTTTTGTATATTGATGACGTCAGCGCAATCATGCAAGGCCAAGTGAACAATCCGCTTGAGGCAGTTTATTGAACATTCTGTAACACCTGTGTAATATCAGAAATGTAGTTGTGAAAATTAAAGAAAATAGCAGTGTAAAACGCTATGAGTTCGCTATTTTGCCTGTGTTCAAAAATATCATGAAGATGTGTGTACATAATAACAGACGCCTTAACCCTGAAAACTGAATATCAATTGGTGCTGAATCATACAATACTTGGAGTTAATGTATTAATTTTATCTGATTGCAGATTGCAGCAGACAGACTCAATCCTGAAACAATCTTTATCAATGAAATGTCTTTCGTATTTTTATGTTTGTGGTATTCTATGCCGTAGGTAAGTCGACTTCACTTTGTTTATTTACAGTGAAATTCGAAAATGTCATAATAGACTTGTCGACTTTTATCAAAAGGGCGTAGAAACGATGGTGAACACGATTGCATAATAAAAATCCTTAGTCATTCTACAGCTAATTCGAAGAACAATATAATAACCATTTTATCAAATTTAATTGCGATGCGCATATGCAAAACGCAGTACCTACATCAATATTTCATACTTATGTGCTTTATTGACTCAAATAGTCAATGAGCCAACTTTTATTTAGAACCGAGACCGGTTGTCTACAAAAAACTTGCAAGGCCACAGTTGAATTCAGAGCAATGACTATAGAAATAAATCAATACTTTCCTGAATCAATCTTTGACCCTGTCTTTTCCTTCATGTCTATAAACTTATTCTATAATGAATTAACACTTTGTTATATGTTACTATGCTGAATTGTTAATGTAAGTTCCACATTTAACACCAAAAGACCAAAATATGTAACAACGCATTCTTAAACTCATTTGATGACTCAATCCACACTCTATTTACAAAAGATTTATATGGTTACTAAAACTCGAGACAATTTTCGTCCTAGCAATTTAAAAATTAGGGTCGATTGTCACTTGTTTATGAGATAACACAATAGAAGAAACAAGCATGGTGAACTTTATATAAAATTCATGTTCAATTGCTTTGTGCTGTATCGTGAGTAGGATATTATATCACTTGTAACGGTAGGCATTTAGATAATTGGTTTAAGGCAAATCGTGTTAAAGGCTAGTTAATAGATTGGCCGATTTGAAGGTAACGATATTGCCGCCATCTTGTGTCAGGTAACAAACCAGGATAATTAGCTCGTAAATTGTAATGACTTTTAATATCGTATTAAACCATCACTAAACTATATAGAAAATGACATTACAACTATGTACTTCATGAGTACCAAATTGAAATGGCTTTATCCCAAAATATACCTTATATCAATAAATACAGCATCTGTATGTAAACACCGTGTACCTATATTATCTTTCCCTCCTTATCAAAGAAAATAAAAAAGAGAAAATATGTTATTACTATTCATATGCAGCCTAATGCAACCACGCTTCAAATACACGTCTTTTGACACACTACAAAGTAAGAATGTATCCATTAATATCGGAACATTATTTTCGAAAACGTTGATTAAAATCAATGGATGCAATCTTTCTACAAATGCATCAACAAATGATCAATTGTAATCGTGTCACCAATTCAATACAATTTATCATACTATGTGATTTATAACATTTTACACATTATGCTGTGTAGGTTCTATTCGCCCTAGGTGCAACTGACAAGACTACTAAAAAGTTCTGCTTCCATGCAGTTTCATCAATTCACTAGATCCTAGATCAAATTGGAATACATTGATGTTTCTGAAGAGATCTTCGCATTTATTCTAAGATTCAGAAAAACTTTGTTGGAAAATTGTATTAAACCCAAAAATTGTAAGTTTATATGGGTAAGGATATTTATCTATTTAGATCATTTTTAGACCATACGTAATTTCCAAATATTGTGAATTTATTCACGCACACAGACATCACGTACGCCTAGTACATATTGCACGCGCACTAACGCAACGGCCTTGGTTGCTACGTTACGTAAGCGTCGCGCCCCAAAGGACCTCGAAGGGTGTCCTTGGTCCCCCCCTTTACACCCTCCCCACCCTTCCGGGACCTAACCTAGACAAGGCCGTTCGGAAATGAAAATAATATTTGGTACATTATTAGAAAATCAGTGGGTGGTCCTTAATAAGCGTTTAAATATTCTATCACATCAAAATATGTGTTTCGTGTTCCTAAGTAAATTTTGGTGGTGGGTTTTTAAACGTAAAATTGTTAAAGGTTTATAGGTTCCAACGTGAGTTTCCTATCGTAGCTTTCACATCCCGGATAAGACTGCTATTGACTTATTCCATTTTACATCTCAAATCCTAATCGAGTCTTCCATTTCTAGGCCACAGGAATTTCCCTGGACAATTCCTAATATGTAGGTAGGTACTTACTAAAATCATAGATTATAACTAAGGCCGGGTTGCTCGATTTAACTTTAACTATAACCTAACCTTAACCGGCCGTCAAATGGCCGCCCATTGGTTACACAGCTGTCACGTGAAAAAATTTACCAATGGGCGGCCATTTGACGGCCGGTTAAGGTTAGGTTATAGTTAAAGTTAAATCGAGCAACCCGGCCTTAGTTATAATCTATGATTTTAGTAAGTACCTACCTACATATTAGGAATTGTCCAGGGAAATTCCTGTGGCCTAGAAATGGAAGACTCGATTAGGATTTGAGATGTAAAATGGAATAAGTCAATAGCAGTCTTATCCGGGATGTGAAAGCTACGATAGGAAACTCACGTTGGAACCTATAAACCTTTAACAATTTTACGTTTAAAAACCCACCACCAAAATTTACTTAGGAACACGAAACACATATTTTGATGTGATAGAATATTTAAACGCTTATTAAGGACCACCCACTGATTTTCTAATAATGTACCAAATATTATTTTCATTTCCGAACGGCCTTGTCTAGGTTAGGTCCCGGAAGGGTGGGGAGGGTGTAAAGGGGGGGACCAAGGACACCCTTCGAGGTCCTTTGGGGCGCGACGCTTACGTAACGTAGCAACCAAGGCCGTTGCGTTAGTGCGCGTGCAATATGTACTAGGCGTACGTGATGTCTGTGTGCGTGAATAAATTCACAATATTTGGAAATTACGTATGGTCTAAAAATGATCTAAATAGATAAATATCCTTACCCATATAAACTTACAATTTTTGGGTTTAATACAATTTTCCAACAAAGTTTTTCTGAATCTTAGAATAAATGCGAAGATCTCTTCAGAAACATCAATGTATTCCAATTTGATCTAGGATCTAGTGAATTGATGAAACTGCATGGAAGCAGAACTTTTTAGTAGTCTTGTCAGTTGCACCTAGGGCGAATAGAACCTACACAGCATAATGTGTAAAATGTTATAAATCACATAGTATGATAAATTGTATTGAATTGGTGACACGATTACAATTGATCATTTGTTGATGCATTTGTAGAAAGATTGCATCCATTGATTTTAATCAACGTTTTCGAAAATAATGTTCCGATATTAATGGATACATTCTTACTTTGTAGTGTGTCAAAAGACGTGTATTTGAAGCGTGGTTGCATTAGGCTGCATATGAATAGTAATAACATATTTTCTCTTTTTTATTTTCTTTGATAAGGAGGGAAAGATAATATAGGTACACGGTGTTTACATACAGATGCTGTATTTATTGATATAAGGTATATTTTGGGATAAAGCCATTTCAATTTGGTACTCATGAAGTACATAGTTGTAATGTCATTTTCTATATAGTTTAGTGATGGTTTAATACGATATTAAAAGTCATTACAATTTACGAGCTAATTATCCTGGTTTGTTACCTGACACAAGATGGCGGCAATATCGTTACCTTCAAATCGGCCAATCTATTAACTAGCCTTTAACACGATTTGCCTTAAACCAATTATCTAAATGCCTACCGTTACAAGTGATATAATATCCTACTCACGATACAGCACAAAGCAATTGAACATGAATTTTATATAAAGTTCACCATGCTTGTTTCTTCTATTGTGTTATCTCATAAACAAGTGACAATCGACCCTAATTTTTAAATTGCTAGGACGAAAATTGTCTCGAGTTTTAGTAACCATATAAATCTTTTGTAAATAGAGTGTGGATTGAGTCATCAAATGAGTTTAAGAATGCGTTGTTACATATTTTGGTCTTTTGGTGTTAAATGTGGAACTTACATTAACAATTCAGCATAGTAACATATAACAAAGTGTTAATTCATTATAGAATAAGTTTATAGACATGAAGGAAAAGACAGGGTCAAAGATTGATTCAGGAAAGTATTGATTTATTTCTATAGTCATTGCTCTGAATTCAACTGTGGCCTTGCAAGTTTTTTGTAGACAACCGGTCTCGGTTCTAAATAAAAGTTGGCTCATTGACTATTTGAGTCAATAAAGCACATAAGTATGAAATATTGATGTAGGTACTGCGTTTTGCATATGCGCATCGCAATTAAATTTGATAAAATGGTTATTATATTGTTCTTCGAATTAGCTGTAGAATGACTAAGGATTTTTATTATGCAATCGTGTTCACCATCGTTTCTACGCCCTTTTGATAAAAGTCGACAAGTCTATTATGACATTTTCGAATTTCACTGTAAATAAACAAAGTGAAGTCGACTTACCTACGGCATAGAATACCACAAACATAAAAATACGAAAGACATTTCATTGATAAAGATTGTTTCAGGATTGAGTCTGTCTGCTGCAATCTGCAATCAGATAAAATTAATACATTAACTCCAAGTATTGTATGATTCAGCACCAATTGATATTCAGTTTTCAGGGTTAAGGCGTCTGTTATTATGTACACACATCTTCATGATATTTTTGAACACAGGCAAAATAGCGAACTCATAGCGTTTTACACTGCTATTTTCTTTAATTTTCACAACTACATTTCTGATATTACACAGGTGTTACAGAATGTTCAATAAACTGCCTCAAGCGGATTGTTCACTTGGCCTTGCATGATTGCGCTGACGTCATCAATATACAAAACAATAAGCGATGTACTTATATACATTATGTTTTCAAGAAATATTTGTTGAATTATGTTTTTTCGTGTTGCACTATAGGCATGTTGAGTCATGAATAAATTAAAAAGTTCCACTGAATTTATATTTCCGGGAAATATGATGAAATTAAACAAGACTGCAAGCAGTAGTAGTACTAGAACGTAAAACGACACGCAAATAAAAAGATAACAACTAACTAGTCTATCATTCTCAACCTCAATAATTGAAAGAAAATTAAGATGTCTTAATGAAATATTGAGCGTTAATTTTATTTACATTTAATAATAATTAAGTGCCATAAAGTTGTGCCTTAGGCTTTTGATGTATTAAGTTTATTAGACTTTTATCCAACTTGCACAAGATGTAGATTATACGTGTCAAATAACNAAGCCGTATTAAAGCCATCGAAAACTAACTAATACATAATATAATCAGAAAACAAAACCAACTAGCTAAATTAAAGAATAAAATGTATGATAAAGTCATCATGCAATTGATTTGATTTCAAACAAATCAAAAGTCAATTAAGCATCTCGGGGTTTATGATTGTTTACTTATGTAAACGCCTCGAGACTGCGGACTTTCATAGGGTTAAAAGAGCTTGCGTTATGAAATAAACTAAAATGATTTCCTTTATATTTGCTGCATTAAAAATAAAAGCTCACTTACTCATTAGGTATAGGATGATTGCGAAATGCTCAAGATAATTTGTTACAGCAAAATAATATTTTAGCAACAAATCGTGTGTAACAACTGATATTGAATTTCAACGCACTGTAAAATGTAACTCGGTTCTAACTAATCACTGTTATCATTGTGCGTTGGGCTCGAGGTTATCTTACGTTGCAAAGATACCACGTGTCTACTTAGATATTGTTTCTAAGCAGTAGCGTAGAAATAACGCTCAATTTTAATTTCGTGTTTTTTTATTCTGTTGCGCGTTCCACACGTTCTTGAAATGTTGTTGGTACTAATGAGATTATATCACCATTAGGATACTTATGGGTCGCAAATGATCTTTGAACCCTGCTCTTATATTTCTATACCATACCAACCAGAACTGTGCGCATAGAAAATGAGTGCAACTCCTAGCTATCAAGATGAATCGTGAGGTTTATCGCTGTGCAATTATAGTTGAGATACATAATTTTGCCAACTTTACAATAGTGAAAGACCTCATGCAAATTCAAACTTCTTAACATTTTACGTCTTCCCTCGAGAAACGTGATTATCAAATCATTGAACTGCATAAGCAATTACCCAATCATTCATAATCAGCTCTTCCCTAAGATATAATTAGTGCTTTTCATTTTCATACATGATAGTAAAGTATTGAACTTTTAATTATGATAGCAGATTTAGAACTAATAACAATTGCATTCTGTTAAATTTCAGTAGCAATAAAGACATTGAAAGTTATTGACCAGTTAGGAATTTAGGAACCTTAAATACAGAATAAGCATTGCTTAAACTTTGATTAAAAAATGAGGAGAATGAGATATTATATTCTTTCATGCTAATCATTTTTTCTAACATAATAACACTTGCCCAAATAGAAAACTTAATAATATTCTTTTCTCACGGTAAAGTTGAACTTTCAATCAATTATGTATCTTCACAAAGATCTAAGCTAAGCAAGATATTTTTACTGGCATGCTACCAATTAGTGTTAGTTTATAAGATCAAGTTAACTTACAGTAAAATTAATAGCAGTAAGTTTTTATAACAACCAGCTACGTAATAATACAATTCGTCAAAATAACATTCTTTCAGAGATTTTTTCCTCCTGTTAATACAACATTCACTGTTTTTGATTGGTTTAAACAGAAACTAATTCTACCTGGTCAATGAATATCAATGATCGAACCACGAGTTGTGTTTGTAGTGCGTTTGTATGAACAAACTCTTCCTATTGGTTGTGCCTAGTCGTGCTGCGACAAATATAAAATTTGAGCGACCTTCACGCACACATATTTAGGCATATAATGTTGCTGACTTCACTCTTGAGTTGTTCAGAATGGAAGAATGTTATGTAGTTTTGAGAATTGATATTTACATACCTAATTATGGAAATGAGTTGCAAAGAACGACATGTAAGAATTTTACAGAAATATTTATTAATAGTTCACTATTAGAATTAAACCTAGGTAATAAAGTTATGTGTGTTGTACAAGAAAGCAATCCAGGTGTCCTTGTATAACTACAGGTCAGTGAACCGTTCTGTCAACAGGAAAAACAAATGCAGATAGTGGAAAAATTACACTTTTGCCAATTTTTAGATAGCGTTATTGTCCCAAAAATATAGGAATAAGTCCAAGTAATAGGCATAAAAGGAAAACCTCTTAATTGAGATATTTTAATTTGCTATGTTTTATTCTAATACGGGAAGCAGTTTCCTGCGGACGCGGATGAAACTGCATATTTACATGGGCAGGTATAGAAATAAAATCTAAATAACTAAGATGGCGGCTTTATCATGTTTTTTCAGTGCTTGTCAACAACAACGGTCAATAGTATTTTGAATGTAAAATGTTGTTTTGGAATTTATATGCTAGCTTTAGATTTGTGGGATGTCTAGTAGATATGTGACTCTTCATAACGATCTTATCATTATTATTAGTGATAGTAATCAGTCAATTTACTAAATCTGAAATAAAACTATTATATTAAATTGCGATGAAAGAATTATGACAAACAAGATTTGAGGTCTAAAAAAATCTATGAGCATAGAGCAGGAAATACTAATTTAGGTAGTGACTACATGAATGACATTAAAGCCGTACAAGCAAGATGAAGAAAAAGTAGTGACAAAAATGTTTGTAATAAAGGCTAGGACCATCCTGGTGATGACGTTTTTAAATGGTTTTATTTTGATGAAAATTGTAACAATTTCAGTCAATTGTCAGTACCTGAAATGAATAAAATAAGCGTTTTCGATTTTTTTGTGCGTAGGTGCATATTTTTGTCAGTGTTAGATAATAAATTGCTTCGAAGTTGTAAGTTTTAATTAAGTTTCTAATGAAAAATAAATAAATACCCAATTAAAGTATTTTTTATCAATGGCGATGATAAAGATAACGCATTGACAAAACTTACATAAGGTCAACCTCCAATAATATTAAATAACAAACGATATCACTTCCATATTAAAACCAACCGAACAATACTGAACAAAACGTTTTATGTTTACATGGGAATTGGATCTGCAAACGTAGTAGCTACATTAACGAAGATGAAAGTCTAAGATAACAGAACTTCATGTTTAAAATTTTATCAATGCAACGTCGTTTAGCAACGAGATAGAGAGGCCCTCCCCAACAAATTTGAATCATTCGCTTCTGCTAGAGTAACGAATAAGAAAACAATGCTGTATAGTGAAGGACATAAGGTCTAATATTGAGGTGGTGTTTGGCGTAAGGTACGGCATAGACGAGAAGAACAGACATGTGCAGAAGCGCAAACACAAGGCGATCGGTTGACGCTGACCGCGGCCGATGTCTAGGTGCTAATAGCTTGTACATGGACGGGCGGCCGCACGAGGCCACATTGACAGTTTCTATGCAAATGTTAATGCGTTGCGCGACCAGTTTTCGCCTCACAGCGGTTCCGGGCCAACTTTTGAGCGCGATTTATACGCACTCATTAATTATTAATTCTAAACTTATGTAGTAAAACTGGATTTTTGACGGGCTCGTTAAAAATCATGATAGAGCCCCGAAACGAGTTGGATAGTTGGGATGATGTGCGGCCTAACGCACCACATGAATCATTTTAGATAACACACCTTCAGTTACGGATAAATTGTAAGGGAACCGGTTAGCGGACATCGCAGAAAGAATTAGTGATGCAATAGCTTTGAACAAAAAGTGGGAGATACGGTTGTCTCATTATCAAGTTCAATAGCCCCGAGACGGCAGCACGTGTATGCAAAATTCAGTGACGATTGGAAACTGCGCAAAATCGTTCTCATGCAGGAGCAACTTAAGGTGCAAACTGCTGTACGTCCTCGCGCGCTTAACATTTATCATATGCCGCGGGGTGTCAACGCGTATTTATCAATGACTCCGTATTTTGATACCTATTTTAAAAACTGCCAGTTGACTCCCAAATTGAGCTATGTAAACAGCATATTTTCTGTATTACTATTGCTACTTCCTGATCCGGTCACACCTAAAATTCCTGGTTTAGAGAGCCGGTGGTAGTTATCCTAGATCATACATACTAATAAAGCCAATACTTTCCTCGATTCCATGTCGCAAATTCCACAGTCCTTGTATCGTAATTAGAAAACCATTAGATCTCTATCGAGCAATGCACAAATACCATAGTTTGTATCACTGAATGTGCGTTCACTACACTTGAGTTACACTCGTTTAGTTTAGCACCGTTCGGTCGTAGTCGCGCTTACTTCCGCATATTGCATGGCGCGTTTGCGCTCGCGCCGCTCCGTCCGCAGCCCGTATGTGTCGGTGCGCGCTTCGCTCCTAGCCGTGGGGAGCCTCGCTCGCGAATGCGACCGCCGAAAACTCTTCACGCCGGCCGAATGCAGAAAATTCGGACGCGCCGAGTGGGGGACGCTCTACGACTATCCGAAACTTGCGCGTGTACGTGCAGCGCTTCGCTATGAAAAAATCCAAGGTTAACGCGCGCTGCCAAAAAAAGACGCACGCAAAATGAAAAAAGACGGCTAGAGCGGCGCCCCTCGGGGCCCTCGTGATGCAGCCGATTCTGCAAACGCGACGCCTCACTGCCGCATTCGTAGATTTTTCTTGATCACATACCGCACACACTCGCACTGCGTGGAGTGAGAATAAACGGCGCGTAGATCGTCTAGTTTGAGCACATCTAGGCGCTGTATTATGTTTTGCAGGCTATTGACATTACGTACACAGAAGCGAACGTGTAGTGATTTATATTATTTTGGGCACTTAATACATGTTCAAAGAATCTGTAATTATTATGCATGCCGAATCTATTAGAATATTGTCAAACTTGTGTCGTCGGTGTAAAGTGCCTAGGTATAGGCACTTTACAAAAAACGTAACTTATTATACTCATTTTCTTGTCCTAGGTATATGTAGCAGTATTTGGATCTTGTAGGTATCTACAAAAGTTACTGTAGATCGTCTTGAGTGGAAGAGAAAATAATAGAGATAGAGCAGATCTCCAACCGCATCTGATGCTTCAGACCCTAAAGCATCAGATGCGGTTGGAGGCAAAACAACCCTCAGACGGATTCATCTAAATAGTTTATGAAAACACATTTTTCCAAAATCAGTTTTATGTATCTACAGTGTTCATTGGAACTATAGCGCACAGTGCATCGCTTAGTAGCTCCAATTCCTGCGGATTGCCAGACTGTAGGAATCGTAAAAATACAGCAAGCACCATTACTATCAAGATCCAAGGACACAGTGGTTTTCACTCGTGTGGTACAACATCTGATATAGACAGCCTTATTTTTAACGTCATCTGCCTCATATGCTTAACCTTTTCTTAACTATGCTGGGGTTGTCTTTCGGTAAGGCGGTCAATCTTTGTAAAACACTGATATCAGCTGCATCCGGTCGGAAAAGTCGTAATTCATAAATGCTTTCCTATTTATACTAAAAAGTTATCGCAGAAAAAGAATGCCCATAGTTTGTTGATTCATGCTCTGTCCTATCTCTAATAAGACTTCCCGCCAGATTTATAATAAAGGACTGATAAAATCGGAAATCTATTGCACTCCAATTGGGCATATTTTAAGCCCCTGAATAATAAATAGCTTTTTATAATCTTGTAAAACATATAGGTAACATATTTTGAATGCCTAATATCGTTGATTCCCATTTAATTTAATTTTAAAGAGATGAGAGATTTAAGTTATAGTTTCACTGGAAATGTTACGACTAAATTCCCACTCATAAATATATTAAGTAAAGATATTGAAATAAAAGCGTGGTCCAGAACCCTATACATTAAAAGCTACATGCTGCAAGGTGTTGTAATAACTGTTGTAATACTGTGTCAATTCACTTGCAATCAAATGCAACAAAAACATACTACTTAAGGCAGGCACGCTAATACAAAGTCTACTCGTATTCGAAAAGTGAACCACTTACATTATTTAGTCATGTACGCTTAACCCTTATTAGTGTGCTTTGATTAATCCCCTGGTTTTGGTACATAATGGATAACAAAATTGTCACTTCATGTGAAAAAAAAATAACTGGAGGAGGGATTCATTATATATCCGTCGTAGATCTTTAGTTGAGGGAGAAGAAAAGGATCTATTGTTAATCTATATTAGGTATACTACGGTCACTCTATAACATTTATGCCACATGTCCAGACCATCGGATCATGCTTTGCACTCATATTTTCATCAATCTTCTATCACTTAATTAAATTCTTACCTTTTCATTATCAAACAGCCTGTGGTTCGGACATGTGGAACAAAATATTTTTGTTTATTAATCTTCCTTTAGAATTGACATGCACGGAACATAAAATACGTAGGTACTTCTGTTTACATTCTACTACAAGAAACATTCACCAACTTTATTTAACATACACGGACATGCAGGAGGAAAGCAAAATCTAATAGAAACAGACAGAACATTGTACAACTAATCTCTGCATTTTCACACTATTAGTCCCTGAAACTCTAGGCAGTTGTCAAATTGTTTGTTAAATAAGTGCATCAATTAACTTATTAATAGATAAGGAATAATTTCGTTACGTGCACATTTACATTGGTGTAGGTATCCATCTTATTACATAGTCCTCATTTTGAAAGCGAAGTTTTTATTTCGAAACTAACAAAAGGTTCATACGTCGTACTTCAAACCAACCTTCTGTCTCATTGATGAATTACCTAGTAGGTACTATTTTCACTATTCCTAGAAGCACTAAAAGACTGTTAAAAGCTCTGTGTATACTAAAAAAACCATGTATGCTTTATCAGAAACCTGTAGATCTCAACAGTCACGCTTACGAAAATTTGACAAAACTAATGAGTTAGTCCTTTTTGCTGAGCCAATAAAAATTGTTATGTAGGTATATCTAATAATGTGCAATGCCATAGAGAACGAAAACAAATTGGGCGCCTACTAGTATCGTTATCACAGCGTCGTTTGACAAGGACACGTGAGTTGTGATATCGCTGTAGTATTAGGATACGGGATGTGCGTAACACGCACTATATTTGGTTTATCACACTCTGAATTAACGTAAGTACGGCTTTTTTTGTGTATACTGTTTCCCTTGATATGCATTTTATTGCGTTTACAAAGACAAAAATAATATAAAATTGTGATTTAGTTTCACGTTATACGTTTTCAATATGTGTGTGACTGTAAAGTGAGAAATAAAAGTGTAAACGTAATTAATATAAGTTATAAGCAATAGCTACCTATTAGATAACTATTATCTTTATGAATAAAATTTTAAAATTACAAATAGAAAAGTTCCAACTAAGTAACAATGCGCACAACACAATGTTCCAATGACTGAGTAAAGCAAAAACTCTACCGCAACCGTGCCATAAAAACAACATTTCCTAAAACACGTCATCGGTAGAAAAAAAGTGCATCCAAGTCTATGACATCAAGTTTCCAACCAACGTTTCCTACTAAGTTCAAAATTATAGAACAAGAAATGTAATATTGTAGAAACTTTTGCTGAAATTTTTCGACAGTCATTTGTACTTATATAAAATATAATATGTTTTATTACTTCATAATAAAGTTGGAACTCACCATGTTTGATAATTATATTATAATTATCAAACATGGTGAGTTCCAACTGTTACTTCGTGATTTGGTTATTGTCACGAGTCATTTCGAAAGCAAACGACTACTTAAATTAAATAAAGTAGTAAAAATAAAGATACCTACTCATATTATCATACTTAAGAAGTGGTAAATGTTTTTTCTTATGATGGTTATCTATATTTATTAAAATAAATCTAAGTCGGAAAACTTTGTATGATTTTACACAGCCTGTATTACCGCGAAGCTTACGACATTCTTGCATGGATATCTTATCAGCGTGAGGTACGCACATTGATTACATGGCTGCATCGTGTACACTTTATCATTTCGACTAATGTTTCAGAAAATATAATAGTTAGATGTTTATTGTTATAAAGAATATCAGATATGCATCTACGCACTTGTTCATTTTTTCCTTTATGAAATGCTCCTATGATATTTATGAATTATATACTACCTATCTAAATCTTAGGTATTAAATTGATTAGTACATAACCAAGTACAATGAGAATATAATTAGGTAGATATACATTACCTCTACAGGTTTACATACTGTAATGTTATGTCTACATACTGTATCTCCCTAGAACAAAATTGTTACACAGGTTTAAAAGAATAGTGTTTACCAACAATAATAAATTATGTTCTGTCATCAACCCATCCAGATTATATTTAAGTTTGTCCATAAACTTTATACCTAATTCATTTGAAATGGGACATAAGAAAAAATATACCAGTAAATAGGTAATTACTTTCAATCCCGAAAAAACATAACCATGAATATTATAATTACTCATTACAAGAGCAGAATAATACACGTGCTCAAATTTGGGCCGTCCGTGTTTTTTTCTTTTTTCGGTACCTACGCATTGCCTAGTTATTGCTTACACGCGCCTACCCCCTAACCCTTAGCCACCCCCGACTCTCGTCGGTCTAAAATTTTAGCAATATAAAAATTTCCTAAGTAACTAACGGTAATTGGTTACTTTAAAAATATAATAACCAATTGCTTGTTGTTTGATTTTTAGCTTCGTGCCTCAAATGGAACTCTCTATCTCGGGATTGTGTGGAAGTATAGAGTTGAAATGACGTACTATAGGTCTACGGTCTTATGACGTATAAAAATAAAATTAAAAAAAAACTTCTAAATTCGCTTCAAATGGATTTTTTCATTTTTCCTAGTGTCATAGTAGTATTTCATGTGTCTTTATTTATTTTAAAGCTTTTATTGTTATATTTAAGTACCTATTCATTTTTAACAGGGCCTAAAAGAAGCTTGGGTTCAAAATTTCATAGGTTTCAAAATTATTTTAGTGAAAACGGTCTCATTTCAGTTAAGGAAAATCGATTCAGCACGTCGATCTCATAGTTTGACCTGCTGTAAATAATCAGCGGAATCGTGCCTACCCCACTTCCCCTGCCGTCAGCCCCCCACCCCCTACTCGCTACTGATTGGCTGACGAGACTAATTGACAGGTGATACGTACACTTTGGTCCTTTTGTATATGATACGTTCTCATTCTTTATGCGCCTTGGAGTATTAAATCAGTTCCTTGAGATATTTTTTTGTGTTAAAACTTTCTTAATAAGTATTTTGTACAACAAAACAGCAATTACTTCCTTTTGAGGTCAGAGTTCGCCCACCAAAGGAAACGAATTGGAACAAATTATTCATACATTAAATTTTGCTAATTTTGAAATAATAACTACGGAAATAAATACGATTTCATAATGATCAACATGTACATACCCAAACGGAAAATTATCTAATACTGAAAGAATTGTCCGGAAAGAATAGTTCCTGAGTTTAGCATATAGAATAAGCATAGAAACTAACTCTTAAGGTTGATAATACATATTATTATTGTAAATTTTAAACATTTACAAACCTACGAGAATGTTTAAAAATCAGGTAGGTAAGTAAAAATTACTTCTTTACTTCAAAATTGTTTTACTTTTTATTTTGATTCAAGGAAATGAATTCCATATTTTATTCTGGAAACATTTGCAATCTGCAAGCCTCTCCTTACAATTATACCAATGTCACCAAGTGACATTAACGCATATTCAACGCACAAAAAAACGCATTACCTATAACACAACGGAATCAAAGTAAAACTAGTTTTTGTTTGCATTTTTATGAACGTGATATTTTCTGAAATTGCTTTTCACAAATTATGTAAGAAAAAAAGTACATTTAATTAAACTAATAATTACTGCCATTGAAAAAGAGGCAATAGAAGTGGGTTAAAGAGAAATTGAAAATTTTACGCTTTTCTTTAAACCAATTCTGATTTAAAGTTAAATAATGTTTATTGGGAGTGCGTTTCAGATTAACTGGGCTCGTATTTTACCGGTACCTACACATCTGGGTAAATATTGGCGCATGCGTAAACCGACATACGGCGTTCAATGTCAAACTTCTGCATCTTGCTTGTTACATGGGCAATTTTGAAAACTCAAGACTAAAATCATTATTTTACTTTTTATTTGTTTATTTATAATAAATTATATTTTAATTCATAACTAATGCACTAATGTGCTGTATAATATAAATGCATTTAAGTTTTTTCTTATATTACAGGAAAATATTTTTTTTAGGCCTGTGACATCGATATTTCTTAACATAATATTGTGTGGCATTAGTTTATCAGACGGACATATTTGACCTTTCTAATTGAATTAGTACAGGGAAAATAAAAACTGCATAATAAATCCGTGAACGTACAAATTCCTGTTGTATTTGATTGTAATGTGCATTGAGGTAACCGCGTCATGATTATTAACATATTTATAATTTTATCGAAGTGCTTTGTTCTATTAGAAATTATTTTAGCTCCGGAAAAAAATAAAAAAATTTAACTTGAAGAAGTTATCATAAATAATTACGAATAAGAATGGTTTTAAAAAGCTGTTGGAAAAAATGCTTAAAGTTCTAATTTAGTGAAATGCCACTGCAAAGACTATTATGCTTGATGCAACGATATGCACGATAGAGGGCGCCACTAGGTAGTTCCCATCTACTTATTTATGTATTAAACTACTTATGTTATTAACACGCCAAAGGTAGTTACAAAATATGCTTACATTTTATGTTTTTTTTATAACTGAAGTCTTTATAATTCAACCACTGCCATTGACACCTATTCTTATCGTGCAGGTCATTTTGAAAATAAAGACAGAATAAATGCAACCAAAATATATCTAAACATATCTTTAATAAAAGCATAAACTAGATGTTGAGAGTTAATATCTTCATGAATTCTATTTAATGTTTATTTTGAAAAATGTTTCCTTCTAGCGGTCAATTTAATAAAAAAGAACTGATCCATTGCAACATTTATAGCATAAATCGACTCACCTGGTTTCATAGAATTATATTTCGAACATTCCCACATAAAACACTTATACTATCCAAATGAATAAACCGCAATTTATTTAGTTGAATGCAGATAACAATGACGACATCCAAGCAAAACACATAAAAATCCAAACACCAAAACAGCTGAGCCGTAAAAATCAACAACACGTTCCATACCTGCTCTACGATTTTGAAAAAGGAATCAACAAGGAAAAACAATGAAATTAAAACTTTCGATACCAACAGCACAAACGTGCCAAGTAACCTAATTTCAAAACCGTAGAACACTACGACGTCACAAATGCAGTCGGCTTTTGTACTCACGTGTGCTTAACGTGTTCAGAGTGCCATCGACGTTGAGGTAGATAGATAGCTGGTCTGTTTGGCCTCGGACGGCCTGGATGCAGCGACGCCGCGGACGCGCGGTATCGAGGAAGTAAGTCCCGGCGAACTGTCAACGGCACGGAAATCGGGCGGCGGCGGGCACCGAAGGCCCAGCACGCATGCGCCGCGCGCCCGTCAACAGCCGCCCCTGCAGCCAACGTGGAGAAACCCACCCCACCGGCCTACCCTTTAAATCGAACGTCATATCCCGCACACCGTTCGCACCACCCACCCCCCGTGTAATTTCTGAAAAGCGCTGACTACCCGAGCCGACCCTAAAAAATGCATTGCGTAACGGTTTTATAAATTCCCGTGAATGTTTGCCCAATCAATTATCCACCTGCTTCGGGCGAGGACACAATGCCCCCACTAATGGTCTCTCCGATCATATATTTAAACTGAAACATTTTTAAACTAGCTCAAACCAATTTTATTTGCTCGTGGATTACTGAAAAAATGTTTGTTTAGTTTTTGAGCGCTTTTCAATTAGTTCCTGGAATCTTCGAAATTTAATAATGTAACTACAAATTAATAAAATTTATATAAATTGTGTTACATTACATTACTTTAGTTTGTTCCATTACAGTACTTTAGATTTGTTCCATAATGTAGATAATTTTTGCGAAGCACTTTTTTTTATCATTTTCATCCAGTAAATTAACTACGACTAGCAGTAAAACGGACGATGGACGTCTCTTCTTGTCTTCATGAGCAATAGGCGTCCAAAAACTGATAAACTGGGAGAACAGCTAATCTGCCTTCAGATAGAGTTTAAGAAACTATAAAACGTTAATTTAAAATAGTTTCCATATTAAGACCAATCAAGTTAACTACAAACCTGTAAATCAGACTTAGTACTCTTTCGAATTTCATGAAATATTATGATACTGCTCTCAAAATATGTGCAAATCAGTTTGCGAACCAGTTGTTTAGAGTAAACACATCATTTGTGTAGCGAATTAATCCAAGCAACATGAGTAATATTCTAGATATAGTTTCTACAAATGTTTACTTTACCTTTAGTCTACGCTTATCTTACCTTCATTTTCCTGTTCTACTTGCTAGTCAATCTGGGTTCTTAATTTAAAGCGTTTTGAGATATCTCCTCAAATCAATTAGTAAAGAAATGAAATCATATCTAAAAACAAAGCGTTTTTTTATTTAATGATAGGAAGCGTGTTTTGAAATATTTTATTTTATTAGAACATGCAAAATGAGTCAACAAGTACACTTTATTGATGAAAACCATAATAAAACTAAATTAAATTTTAAGAAATCGTCGGTTGGTCAATGAATGCACTTGCTGAAATATTTCATAGTAGAGTTAACTTATTAAACAGTTAATGGGAAAAGTAAAATAATGAAGTGAAACATCAGTTCCTGAATGTTTCAGACGAAAATCTCTATGAGTTCTGAGTCATTGTTTAGTTGCGCACATTCTATGTAACACATTGCCCTATCTAAAACTCTGCGAAGTATGTGGTTTAGGCAAATTGTACAAAAAAATGTACAGTTAGGTTAATTTATTACTACCCGTGCGATATTTTCGATTGAATATTCGAATACACAATGCTGACTGTTTTCTTTGGCTGTGGAGGACAGATGCTAATCGCCATGCAATATATGAATATTCAGCCGCTTCTATGTATATGTAAGCTAGAAACGAATCCTAACTATATACACAACGAACGCTTGCTGATGACTACTAAATACACACAAGGTTTCCATGTAAAGTAACATAAAGATTCATTTTATTCCCATATGTGCTATCGAACCCACAAAGAAATTACGCCATTCATATGAAAACAGCTGTCCAGTAATTGGGTTTTGTAGTAGGTACAAGTGGTCGTTCCGTATAAAATATTGAAACCTATTCATCATTTTGGCAGAGTAAAATCCAGGCGGAAACCATCAGTACCAGGCCATGCTGGGGTAAAGGTACCTTGCACTAGACTATCAGTACTTACACAACATATGCCTAAAGTTTTTCCTACTATATTAGGGTCAGCTTAAAGTCTAAACAAATGCTAAGTACGAGTTTTCTACATGAAGCGACTGCTATCTGACCATCTTAAAACAATTAACCGGGCTATCGGATACCCTTTGGTAAAGACCTGTTGTTAGACATTCTTAAAAGTAAAATGCCAGAGATGTTTAACGGCATGGAGGAACTCACTATGACCTGACGGTTACCATCTACGGACCGACAACACCAAGCATTGTTTAACATTATGATCGATCGACCAGTACGTAATGAGCTCGTCCTAATCCAAGAGCTTTTAGTACTAACACATCTTTGACAATTACGACGATGCAATGCAACAGGCCCATACCTCTCACGGAAATAAATAACTTTCATCCGAAACATGTACCGAAAGTATTTTTGTAAAGAAACAAGAAAATAATATGTTTTGACAAAATGAGTTGTAAATAAACATTTCGCTATAAAAACAGGATGCTTACTTGTTATATCGTAGTGCATAGGTAACTAACTAACACATTACCCTTGACTTAATGAATCCTTGGACTTTGCCGGAAAAGATTTTATTTAAATGTGCGTAAAGACATTCATTTAAGTGTGCGTACGATTTTAAAATGTCTTTAGTTAAAATATTTAATATTGTGTAAATAGTCCTTCCTATGCTAAAAGGTATAAACATTAAACGCAATACATGCCAAATCCGCACCTTGATATTTATTCCGCGTAGACAAAGGACCTACTCCCGGTCACCCAATGAAACGAGGTCACCATGGCTGGCCAAAAAATAATGCAGCAACTGTGCTCTTTTCCGAAATAGAATCCGCTCCGATAACTGGGTCGAACGATGCGTCTACGTTTCGATACGTTAGTTTTTTCTATATTTGTTTTGACAGCAACACTGTGTGAAATCTAGGGACTTTGCACTGTATTCTAATGCGTGTGAATTACATATTGCGTTTTGTTTTGCTGAACGAAATATAAATTTACATTCAAATAAGTGAAGCGGTTGAACTAATTAGACCAATTTCATTAAATTCAAAAGCAAAAATAGTTTTATCTTTTCTTTAAAAGCAAACTGTGTACAAAATGTGTACTTCGCGAATAATGTCAGGTTTAAAAGTGTGGATAAAACACGAATGGCCAGTTTCAAAGGTTCCAGATAAAGTTCTATCGTATTTGTAATAATCGTAATTTTGAGTACTTTTCTCTTCTGTAATCTTTAACACTATCTGGAAACTACTACACTACCTGCCGTGAGATTCATTAATTTTGAATTCATCAGCCTCTCTCTCCCACTCTGTTATTTTGTCATCACGCACACTTCTTTAAATTGACCACAGTAGGCGTATAAAATTTAATAACCAATTTTATAGCTTGAGTTTGAGCTCATATGGGTGCAATTCGCAGCCTCTAAATTATGAAGTTGCAAGTTAATTGACATCTGTGGTTTTTTACAAATACAATAATTGTCTTCCCACATATTCGCAAAGACGTAATCAAACTAAACTAAGTTCTCTGGCTGGAAAACGATGTTTTTTTTAAAAAAAAAAACTTGTAAAGCTAGCAGTGTACATAAATAATGATATACTCTGCTCTGCTCATATCCACTCGGGGGAATTCATATGAGCTCTTTTTGCAAGTCAGACACCAGTCATTTGACATTTTGTTTTTAATATGACAACTAGCGACTCGAAAAGCAGCAAAAGCACTTGAATGATGCATGAACTTTCAATGAGTGAAAATGGGAATACAATTTCAAGTAATATTAATGTATAGATAGCTGATATTTAGCTTTGCCTATCGCCTATTTTAAATGCCTCGTTGGTCTAGTGGTCGCATAGCGCGACTGTCGTGCCACGGGTCTTGGGTTCGATTCCCGGGCCAGGCCGAAATCGCTCTGTGGGTTTTAGAAGCTTTCACAAAAGCAGCCTGGAGTTTGGAAGTTGCCGGTGTTACACCCCCGAGCCTGGTCAGATATTTTTCTTCTAGAAGGTAAGTAAGTGCAACGTTTCACATAATTATTAGGTCGTTTCAGCCACTGCGTGAACCATATTTAATTTTGATATTACGTCATCAGTATCTTACTATGCCAGAATGAGCACTTATATGTCCCCCTACTCAGATCCTATAAAATTGCGTAAGTATACAAACACTGCACCGCTCACTGCCTATGACTCACAAAGGAACTAGTTACCCCAAAAGGCGAAAAAGGGGTCGATTATACATTTTTGTTTTAACTAATATTAATCTCTGAGTCTCTGTATTAAAAACATAAAAAAATATTACTTTACTTTCACGACTTTTTTCTAATAGGCATATCTATACTTCAAGTGAATGAAAAACTGACGAATAGGTTTAATATTATATGCGCAGAAAGAACGGATTCAAAAAGTTTTAAATTCGGTTTAGCGACACTAATGCAATAACACCTACTCTTTTCAAGTTAAAAATACAACATTTTCTCAACGAAAAATGCATTCTAAAGACATCCACAGTCTAACTAGTGCACAGCTGTTGTATTTGTAGTATATGGGTCAAATCTTGAGTGGAGCAAAGAACTTTATACAGTTGCTAGATGGGCTGATTATTTCATGGTGGTTTGTCGATCATATTTTTATAAATTCACACTGTAACTGAAAACGGTGAGATGGTGAAGATGCATCGCCCTATTTCAGACTTACCTATTAGTTTTATTAGAAAAACCTTATTCGTATATTTGATTAAACATATATAATTAGTATAGTAGTCGGTAACTATAACAGGTGCCTGGAATTAATTAGGTAAGTGAGAAAAAAAACCATGACAAGATAATTAGAACAAAATTTAAGGATATTTTTTTAATGACGATGACGTTGAAAACCCTATTCAAACAATCAGCAAGCCGAAAACATGCCAAGATGTTTACTCAATGCGTATAAATGTAATGAAATCTAAATGAGGTCACACAATGCGTGTTTGACCCACTGTGTGTTGCAAGGAAGGCTTGTGTAAATGAAACATAGAAACACATTTATTTAAATTCACTTTCTTTTCAAATTATTCAAATCGGATTAGTATTGGAACGATACCGAACTCTTTTGAAAACATCTTTGCAAATCAAACAGCAACCAAAACTAAGAGAAGAGCTTCCTAATAATATTAATATGCCCAGAACCTTTCAAGTCCAGCTATAACAACCAAAAAGCAAAAGCATAAATACAGTAGCAACTTAACATAAAGCTACTTAACCCACCAGCAAACATACACAACAATACTTACCCTGCCTACACAACATCTCTTTATCACATCGATACCAAAAGGTGTCTATCTCAATCCGATAATACAAATTAAGCAGAATGCAGCTGCTAATCTAGATACGTTACGCTTCTAATTTAGGTACACAGTCATTAATATAATCTAATCTATCAAATATGTCACTGCAATCTTGATTAGTACTTTTATACAGTCGACTTTTCTCGGAATCGACTACGCCTTTATTTGAATCTACTAACAATACTACTAGTGTTTGTATTGAATGAGGAAAATACGTTTTAAGTAGATGCATACTTTGTTTAGAACCTTTGAAACGCCAATCGCAATAATTGAAGGGAAAAGGCAAAAATAATATAGGCGTTATAACGTCTGACTCTATAAATGATATAAGTGTATTCCACTTGACATTATTAAACTATCAAGTAAATATTCTCTTTAGAGAAGTCGGTTAAAAAAAAAGTTTCTAATATTATAAAGCTGAAGAGTTTCTTTTTCGGTTGCCTGAATGCGCTAATCTCAGGAATTATTAACTAAGATCCTATTTCAAAAATTCTTTAAGTATAAGGTTAGGCTAATGGTCTATCCATTGACTTATTGACTGATGAAGGCTATTTGCGTATGGCTACTATCTAGTACACCCAGATTGTAACCGCTAGCTAGCCCGCTATACCTAATGTTGAAAAATGTCTGGGAGCTCCCTGAAATTCTTATTTTATTATAGTTGTTTGCTGTTTGTTCTTAAGGCGGCAACAGAAATACATCATCTGTGAAAATTTCAGCTTTCTAGAGATAAAGGTTCACGAGTCACAGTCTGGTGACAGACGGACAGCGAAGTTTTAGTAATAGGGTCCCGTTTTATCCTTTGTTTTTTTTTGTTTGGTTTTTTGTATAAAAATGCTATGTAATAAACACTTCACGAATTTCCGCAAAAAAAATCTAAACCGCCGAAGCCTGCATCATGCTCACAACGCAACCATTTAATTCGGAAGATATAGCTGCCCACAAAAAACCTAACAAAAAAGCACTAGGCGATCAGCGAAGCATTTATTCCGATTCCGATGCACTATTCTCCAGTACCTTGAACCCTATGACACGGCCGAAGGTTAGGGAATATAGGTGACGTCATACAACTGGTTTATTGTTTTGTTTGTAGAGTGGTGTGTCGTGGTTAAGAATAGAAATCTGCTAAGAATAGACTTTAGTAGAAAAGGTGGTTCGAACTTTAGTGGCGAAGGTGGTGGAACTTTAAACTAACATTTTTGGAAGGGATCTTTAAATGCATAGAACTGAATATAATAATCATAGACTTATTTGCTATAAAACGGTTTATTTACAATAATTTTGAAAATTGAAAAAAATACCTGCACTAGCACGTGTTGAAGTGCCATAAAATTTTAAGAACTAATCTCAAAATAGTTTTTGTCGTGTTCTTAACATAAGGGAGAGAAGTAGATGCATAAAACAATTAGGTGTATCAACATCTGCGTACTGCGAAGAGATGATTTAGGATTTAAGATGAATACCAAACTACCAGACCACACCGCTTTCTGAATGTTAAGTGACACTGCAACCGTATCCATGCACACTAACTGATTAACTTGAAGACTTTAAGAGACCACCTACGTCAATGTTTGTTTATTTTATGCAAGCAATACTCGAAACTTTGGGACGCAGGGATTTTGAACTAGAATGAGAACAATCTTTCAATAAAAATATTTTGATTAATGGATTGGGATTAGATTAATTTGAAATGCACTAGTAGGTATTTTCTTTGTCATAAAAATTGTGTAATTGTTATCAATTTATACGTGGAAATCTCAAATTTATCTGTACGAGACGCAGAATGTATATATTCCGCAAGGATGAAGTCAATAGTTGTATTTAATTACATTGAAACAAACAACACTAACATTAAAATATTTTTTCTCATGCATTGTTTAAATATATTTGCATAAATAAAACTTCTAAATAGATGGTACACATACAATTATTATTGTTGCGAGAATAAACAATTCGGAGACCTTCCTTGTGCAGGTATTGTAAATCATGAACTATATTTATGATACGTAGATTAATTAAAGCAATCACTTCAGTAGAAATCATAACCTTTCAGTTGTGGTTTTGTAGAATGTCAAAATAGTAGTTTTCCCTGATTTCTGACCAGCCTGAAAGAGGGTTGAGAAAGTATAGACTTGGAAAGCATTGTGTAGATATAGTTCCCTCCCAAAAAAAACAACTTCCTGTAACTCAATAAACTGAATATAATTCAATAGTTAGTCTATAGGAATAAATTGTTACAAATGCGTATTTATGCGTACATGATTAGTTCACAGAGCGCGAAAGGCATTCCTCAAAAGCTGTTCTCGCAAAATGGGTGCGCATTTGCCCCATTTTGGCAATGTGCGTGCCCAAATAATCGCTGCATTAAGTGCTAACGAGCTGTGGCCGAAAACTTTATGCCCAATGACTCGCTGAAAAAGAATAATACCTAGCTACTTTCAAATTCAAAGCCGGTTAGGTGAAGCGTTTCATGCATGTTAATGTACGCATATTAGGTGCATGGACACTTTCTAGGCGTTCTAGAAGCGTGTGTAATGCAAGAATAGCGGAATATTATGAAGCTTCCTAGAACTAACTCAAATAAGAAGCTATTTAATTTGAAAGTTAATATGTTTTACAATTTATTTTGTTTTTATTTTCAACTCAACTTTGGCTACCGGAAAAAAATATATTTTAAACCTCATTTATTTCATGAACATTATTCATGATGATGAATTTCGAAAGTTTTTTTATTTACGCAATAAAATTATATCAAAAAAATATTGCACTTTTAGTTTGTTAGGTAATAGGCACCTCTAATGAAAGTGAAAACTTAAAAACTAGATAATATGTGTGAAAGTCATTATATTTACTCAATATCATCAGAAAACAAGTCCGATCCAGTCCCCAAAACGTATCTTCATTCAAAATAATATTCACGTTTCAAATAACCCGAACAAAGCTAACGTTATCTATGCGTTGCGTGCATGTATCAGGCATGTGGGGAGCGCGGGGAGGGGCCTAAGGCTCCGGTGCGCAAATACTCGCTGCATACAATGACTGCCAAACATCGCATCCCGGACAAAAACCGCGGCACGTGTAAGTGCAGTGCCGTATTTGAAAAGTCAAGCGTCATGCATTTTGATTTGTTTATTGCATTTCTCCCATGTTACAGAATTAGGAGGATATAGAGCACATAAACTAATTTTATAAATCTGTTGCTAGAATCAAATTAAAGTGCTACTTTGTCTATTGCGACTCATTCACGGTTATAAAAATACTACAATTTCTTTGCTACTTATTCCTTTTCAAATAAAAAATTAAATTAAAAATTTAAAAAACCCCCGACACAAAAACTTAATTTCCCTTTAAAAAGTAAAAAATAATAAAAAAATACGTCGCGTTGGGGGACCGCTCCTAATTATTTCTTACTTACACTTAATGACATGCCCATCTATTTAGGAGCGGTCCCCCAACGCGACGTATTTTTTTATTATTTTTTACTTTTTAAAGGGAAATTAAGTTTTTGTGTCGGGGGTTTTTTAAATTTTTAATTTAATTTTT
>NWSH02000505.1:13431838-13458202 GCA_002382865.2 Heliothis virescens
AAAAAAAAAAAAAAAGATACGGTCGAATTGAGAACCTCCTCCTTTTTGGGAAGTCGGTTAAAAATAAATGAATCCAGATGTTATTTCCAAAGTTACAAACTCACAAAAACCACTTATATGGTACATATTTAATTAAATAAACAGTCAATACAACTATAGGCAAAAAAAAATTGATATATCCAACTCTTTTCAAAGCTTGTTTCTTAGCTCATTTTTTATTTCTGCTGACATGTCGTTTTTGAAAGTAGGCACTTAATTCGAAATAGGTTTTTACAATCAAATAAAAGGAATCGTCAATATTACAGTTACCAAAAAATCAGCACCTGGTATCTATATAAAAACTCTATCTATTTCCAATTCAACAAAGCATACATCAAATCTAGGTCATTAGCACAAACAATTTAAGTGCTAAACTGTAGAATACATTTTGTCGTACTTATTCCCTTTGATATTCACGACAGGCTGGAATTCTAGATCGTATCTAAGAGAACTTGTTACAATTTATCTTTGCAACCACTGGAGCGTCAAAATTGACCCATTAGTGACGAGCTCCAACCTAATATAAACAAACCTCTTTTTATATTCAGTAATAGTAAATTGCTGGTTTCAGTCGTGATGTTTTTAAATTACTCCTGTAATTTATCGTAGAGTATGGTTTTTACGTTACATAGTATATTATTATAGCAAAAGTGATCACGAAAACAATGTATTTTACACTTAAATGTAACATCTAACTATAAAACCAAAAATATAGGCTTAAATATATGGAAATTATAATTAATTATCAAAAGTGTGTTTTACATAGGTTAGCATTCATTTTTAAAGAACATACATCAATTTATTACATATTATTATAATAAAAACCAATGTTACTTAACGTAAATGCTACGATTTGCGGGTGTCATTAACCCATTTGCAGCACAGTAACAATCAGCCATAAATAAATAAATATAACGGCCTACACCACCTTAATCGTGCTCATCAACAGTCTTTAGGGAATCGATAGGACCCTATAAAGAATGGCGTTCTTTTCAAAAAGATATACTCAAGTAAGTTATAGCTCAACCGCCATTGGTACTGTTTAGTTAGGAAAAAACGGAGTGAACACTTGCCTGACTATGAAGGAAATTAGCTACTATATATACCACTTATATTATTTTGTGACAGGTTGGTCCAACTAGGTAATCATTAGAATAACCTAGCACAAGCCTATGACAAAACTAAGTTGACCTTGCATATGACGCAGACGTGATGCAATGTCATGAAATATAGCATTCGAGTATAACTTACACTTTAAAAAATCCGTTCAAAAATCAAGTAAGTAGTCCGATCATACCAATAAAACAAAATTCTGAGTAAGAAATAAGTTATCCCATGGACAGCTTATCTACAAAACAATAAAACTATGTTTCTGTACTAGCTGCAGTATTAAAATACTAAAAGCATTATAATAATTAGGTACTTATACTCAGTTCTCAGAATTAAAAAAAAAAAATTTTTCTGACCTTAAATTAATGTACACAATATGCAAAACACAAAGCACTTAATATGCGTCAAAATAAATTGTTATGATAACACTAAAAATATCAATGAGGAACTAGTGTTAACCCTAAACTGCGATGCAACAAGTTACTGGTACGTCAAATTTGTAAACAACAGATAACAGAAAATTTTCAACCTTTTGCAATGAAGCTATAGTCCAAAATCGCTTGTTTTGTACTTTAAGGAAAGATGAGCGCATAGATTACGTAATGGAGTCGATTCAGCATTCATGGTCACGGCTATGTATGCTTAAAAGGTCAACATCTAACTTCTAAAGCAAAGATTGTATCATTTACGTTTGCAGCCATCTTGGAATTTACGCGTTATTATTTTTTTAGGAATTCTTAAAATAAAAACAGTAGGCCGAATTTAGGAGTTATTCGAGCCTCAAGAAGAATACGGTCTTTTATTGTTGCCTTATCTTCACCATTTTACAATTTTGTTATGTTAGGTATCAACATAACGCAGAACAGTTAATGTGCATGTGAAAATTACATATTTTTCAAAAATATTTTTTTGTTTAGATTGCCTATGTACTAACACAAATTCAATCGCAAATTAGGTACACACATAATTTTAAAGAACCCATAAACTAATTTTAGTGTGTCAGGTTTCCACCAAAAGTGAAGGCTTTCGACTGAAAAGCATAGGTACCCAAACAAAAGAAAATGAATTAAAGTTAAACGTATCTATCTGCTAAACTACAAGCTATATGTACATACATGGCTATGACAATCACCTTGACTTTAGCGACCCCTAGTCCCCTGGAACAAATTAAAAACAAATAGGAGCATTTTAACAAGAATGTTAGCTTGACTAGGCAGGTAAACATTAACCACTGTCTTTTTTTATGCACGAGTGCCTATAGTTAACAGGTCGCTAGACTAGACCCATCGACTACCGATGGGATAGGTAAGAAATGCTATGAAAATTAAACAAGAACGTCAAATACGAAATCGAATTCATACAGTATAGGTAACTGCGATAACTACCAAAATGGGTGCCACACTCTCAGTTTGAACATTTTGATTCGAGTAATCAATAATTCCGTGTTAAATTCGAGACCAGGCAAGTCTTGCCGTTTCTATAGTAACCATCCCTTTGCCAAAATCACAGGGCCATCCCACCGCCGCCTAAATTTAAAGGGAATTGGGAATCAGATAATATACACACGTATTATAACTAATATATTGACGTACACAAAGACGAGATTTACAACAAATTAATACGAGGTTACACATGTATTACAATTTCGGTTAACTGACCGGAATAAGTAATCTGTATTCATGTAACTTAGCTACTTGAAAAAGTCCTTGTAAGTTGAGTTTAAATTCGCACGGTTAACAATTACATACCTACTTATTAAACAGAGTTAGAACAATTGTTAGGAAAAATTTTGACAACTACGGTCCAGTCAGACAGTTTAAAGTGGAAACATAAATTATGTGCATTTATTTCTTGAAAACATCTACTTAATAAAGAATACCCCTGATAAATTAAGTAGAAATTGTAAAAGTTCCTATGTATGTACTACATTATCCGGGGAGTACTACATCATATTATTGACCATTACTTCTTTATTTACGTCTTATTTTAATTAGTTGTTGTTTCATTTCAATGTACCCTGAGCCTTCCAAAAAATCCTCAGTCGGTACCTAAAGCAGTTGTACAAAAGCACGCACCACGTAATCTGCGGTAGCAATTATTACGTGTGTCGTGTAGCGTATACTAAGCGTGTTCTCCCTTTGATGATAAGCATTCATGAATGGATATTCCAAATGTCATGCTCGTGCTTGTTAATAGAAACAAAAGGGTTGCTGTTATATTCAGCTGTTTATAGATTTAGATATGAATGGAAGCGAGGCAAGGACAGCCTAAAAGAACGTGAAATAGAGAAACCATTGTACAAGAATCACAGCATGCATTTATTCACAAAACTACTGAATTATATCGACGGTGGAAAGGCTATTTGGTTTAAGCGACATTTTTGCAACTTTACAGGAGAGCCATTTAAAGTTTAAAATTGCCGAAAAAAAATCATAAAAACAAAACCTCTTCAGCTATTGGAACGGAGTAAACTTAATTTAAATGAATTTGAAAACGTCGAGGTGTTGATGCTTATACCATATAAAACGGACCTTAAATTAAGAAGATAAATGTTGCTTAATACAAATTGCCCTAAGCCACTTTTTTTCAGGGAACGGAAAAAAGATTTAAGTCACTTCTTAACTACAATTGGAAAAAATAAGCGACTGAAGCGACACTCCATGTCGTATTTTGTTGAAAATGTATGAAAAAAAAATGATTTAAGTCACATGTCAATATGAAATAGAAACAAGAAAAACGCTTTAACCGATATTGAATCTTTTATTTGAGAAAGGGCTACTGATTTATGTCTCGGTTCTTTAAATCATTGTATAGTTCAAGTACATTAGTAAAAAAATTATGCAAAAATGACGTCATATAATACACTGCCACTTTGGAAACCACCCAAAAATAGAGATGTTTCAAGCGCCAAAAAAGTGCTCAGATTTAAATGAATCCGGCATCATTCGACGGAGAAAAAATTGCTGATTCCGAATATGTATATAACTCAATATCGCCCAAAATGTCGCTTAAACCAAATAGCCTTTCCACCGTCGATATATATTTCAAAGTAACGTAATTACATACAACAATGTTATAAAACTGTTTATTCAGAGATCTGAAAACTAAATCCGTATAGATAGTAATATAACCTGTATTTAAATAATTAAGATGCGTTCCCACAATAAAATGCAAATATAAATTTCATTTACATATAAAATCTATTCAACATTTGACGCTGCCACAATTATCTCCTGATCAATAGTAACGTTAATTGACGAGATCAAAGTTGAATGAATTAATCATTAACTAGCGTGAAAACTGAAAAAAAGAACTTCCTTCTTTCGTACCAATATCAAAAAAGCCGTCTCTGACTCTATATGCAACTATACACATGAATATTGAGACTTTTATCATGGAAATATACGGAAGACAAAGAAGAAGACCAGTGCTTTTGCAGAGGCTTTTGTCCAGCAGTGGACGTTTCAAGGCTGTGACGACGATGGAAGACGTTTGAGCTTGTATACAACTAAAGATTAACTTTTATCAAACTACTATCACAAATAAACAGTATTATAAGAGATTGTCCATGCTTTGTTTAGATATTATGCAATTAACCCACTTAATATTTTCCGTGTATGATTGCAGAGTCAAATACAGCCATGAATTCCCCTGACACGCACGTATATTATTATGGAATTATGGAATATCCAAAAACAGGTAAATCGATAGTGTTTGATTAAAACTAATAATCGCAAAATTCTATAACAATGTACCTACAACAATGAATTGAGAGTACGTATATTCATATGCCACACACTTCACACATTTCAAAGTGTCACAAATCTTAATAAAAAATTCAATAGACAAGATTACTGGGCACGCTATACTTGCACTATTAGTGTAATGGGCTGGGCAGAAGAGCCCCCCTCTGGCGGAGGCGGTAGGTAGGTACATAGTTCAGAGGCCCGGCGCGCACAAATAGCAAGCTGCGACTTGGCATACACTGTACTTCTAGTACAGGGAGGGACTTGAGAAATGAAGGAGACCTACTTATGATGTAATAATAGATTTTAAAAAACATATAATTCTATAATTGAAATTAATTTGTAATGTTTTCACATTTTAGATGTTCATAAAAAATATTAAAACAAAAATATGGCAAAAAAGAACCATAGTCAAAATAAATTATGCGTTATACAAATTTTTGTAAGGAAATAACGATCTTAAGTGAGTCACAGGATTGTCTAGCAGAAATTTTGCTTTAAGTAAAATTCAGAGAATGGTGTCAAGGTTTTTAAAAGGCAGTTCTGAGAAAACGGCCCGGAATACTCGACATTGTGACTGAGAACTTCCATGAAAGAGAGTTTTGGGTTGACATTTAATTTGTTTATTACAGAAATATCTATGGTCACCTACGGAATCAAGTATAAGTATTATACAAGGGTGAGTACGGACTGCGCGAACATTGGTACTAGTAATCAGTTACACATCTATACGAACAAATGCATAGATCGCGAAATAGATATAAACTAAAATAAGCGTAAGCTGTACCTTAATATGCGCTTACATATGACACCATGCTAAATTACACTTTTTTAACCTTATGCTAAATTGAATTTTCTTACGAAACAAAGGATTTTTAGCATCTTTCCCGAAGCGCCAAGAAGCTTGGAATATTTACTTCGAACTTCGAATTTCTGTAAAATATTGTAACAGCCCTATTTGACCGTATCTATCGACCTTGATAACAGTTGTTTGCTTGAAGTCTTCCGGCTGCTACTATCTATACGGCCTATACGTATCAACGGTACTATCTATATCGATCCATCTTCAGCCGCTGCCAAAATAATGCTAAGCGAGTGCAATACAAATAAAGTATTTTGTTGTTCTTTGTCGATAAGTTCTACATAATCACGATAACCATGTGACAATAAGTACTCATTTAATTGTTTCTTTGAAACCAGTAGAAATCTGATACACGTGTTACATTCATACTATTTGTTGAGATAAAATTTCCTAAATTATGGTACGCACGTAGCATGCGTTTACTGAAATTTTTCCTTGTTAGAAGAATATTTAGTTCTAGGCCTGAGATAAAGTAAATAGACCGAATCTCCTTCTTTCCAATATACTAGAGATAAACAGCCAATTAGACTGACTACTTTAGTACAAATATTTATTCATCTCATATTAAACAAAACACACCCCACACTGTACAAACACCCTATAAATATCACGGAATCAGAGCTCAGATCCAGGGCTGTACCTGACATCACTCGTGCGGCCTTCAGGTAAAGATTTAGCCGCCATTGAAGGCGAATTGAAAAGAGCCCATAATAAGCGACGCGGGGTAGAGGGTGGTAGGGTGTCACTATCGCAACGAGCTCGCGCGAGCGATCGCCATGGCTACCGAGCCCGGCGTCGAGTGCGGCCCTGGGTAGCCTTGCAATGGTATGGGGAGGGCAATAGCCCCGTCTACTTGCAAGCACAGAATATGATAAATCAGAAGGTTTACACCCTATATTAACAACTTCAATTTAAATGTGACTAGATAGCGATACAAAAGCGACTTTTTCTTTCAAACAATATCTTTTTAAGTTACAGTTAGTTGGGAAACACTTTTTAGAGTATTACCTCACCAGGCTGTGTGAAATAGTAAAAAAACTCGTCATCACTTATACTGGCTGTAATGAATCGTATAAAATTATATTGATTACCAAAAAGAGATTTGTAATGAGCAGTCATGATATTTACTTACAGAAATAAGAACCTTTCGGTTTGTGGCAAAATAGTTGATTTCACGAGTTGTCTCGAATTGTCCTTCTGACCGAAACGTATTTAGTGTCTCGTGTCGCTATCAATTTGCGCTCGCCAGCATTTCTGTCGACGTTCTAAACAACGCGTTTTCCGCTAATGTATACTAGATGTTTATTTTTTGTTTCTTTTTTCAAGGTCGCCGGGTATTTTTCTTGCAGTGCATTTTTGTTCAGACTTTTCGTGAGTCTGTTGGTTTTTATGCGTTCACGAATCATTTATTGAGTGTTCAAATTGTATTAGCGTGTTAAACGTATGTGTACACTGTATAAGCAATTTAAGGAATAAACTTTGTGAAATGTTCAATATTAAATTATTTTCTTTTCTCGCAATTGGTATTTTGTTTGGAAATGCAATTAATTTAGGGATTAAATCTATTTGAATCGCTATTTTAATATCTCCCTGTATCATAATTAATAATAACTTTTAACCTGAAATCTAACAAAAAGTTCCAAATTTTTTATTGAAAATGTTATCATCAACGTATACCTACGTGTCTTAGAGCCTATATCTAGGTGGCGATGAAACCTCCAAAACGGCTCCTAGGAAGCCCTATAACAATCTTTGAATATTATATTCACACAATTCTCACCCTTATTGCTTCATCTTAGAATATATTATCGTTCGTAATGGAAAAGCAGGGAATATCAGATTATTGTACATGTACGCAAAAAAGTTGTCTTGATAGGATGCTATGAAAAGTTGGACATACATTGAAAGTTACAGCTATACGCGAATAACTTTTTACGCATCCAAGCACGCAATGTATATCGTTGCTGTCGATAGAGTAGTAAAATAGCAGAATCATTTTGAGTACCATAATAGGAACAAAACTGGACTGGCGTGAGTTTCAGTGCGTGTCTCGAGTCAGTTTCCCTCAATATCAGACTAGGCGGCCTCAATTTTCAACGCTTATGCCTCTATAAGTTATTCCGCCCTGCATACGATGTGTAGGCCTTTGAAATTTTCTTTTATTAAAACCTAGTTTTTTGGAGCAATAAATCTTTTGACGTTTTTGCGATCTCATGTCGGGGAGGTAAACATTTAGGGTAGCGAGGAATATGAATTTTCTTTATCTGAAAACTTTTATTTGACATTACAACGAGGATTTTTTACGTTTACTTTAGTTATTGGTACATATATAAATGTTTTATACGGTAATGAATCGCAGTAAAATATTTTTTGAGGACGCAATAACTTGTAGACATAATATAAAACCTAGACCTAATTATAAAATAGACCTAAAAAAATACAAAAAAACACTATAGTAGAACTTTAAAATTCAAATTGAGAACACCGATAGCATCAACTAACTACACAAGAAACTACGGAACCGCTTAAATATCTAGAACGACAAACATCGACATAAAATGCGATGTAACCCCAACCCTACACACCAAAAAAAAGTTCATGTTTTTGGCGGCTGCTTTATCGGCGGCACATTTCAGTCTATGCGCCGCGCTGGGGGTGAAACTGGCGCGACAAGCCGACCCCACCCCACACCAACTCAGTACCCACCCCAATCCCAGTAGCCTAAAGCCTGATGGTGCTATATTTGAAAAAAATACTCGAGTTACAATCGCAGAACCTAACAGAATGACTGGTACCTCTGACCTTTGAGTCTGAAAATCTAAATGTCCGCACTAATTTTTTCTCGCTTCCTTCAAAGCGATGACTAAAGATGGCATGATTTATCAAACTGACGAGAGCTAGGAACAAAGTCATTTCGAAGATATTTTTCTCGACGTCCTAAATTGATGTCTGCGTTTAATTTAATTTCCGAGATTTAAGAAAAATAGGCTAGGAAAGCTGTTTTCTACAAAAGTTATAGAAATAAATGACGGAATTAGTTGCTGAATTTTTCTTCATCATCCATTCATTAAGGCAGTCTAGATTCAGGTACAACATGATATAAGGTATCAGATACAATATAAATATGTATAAGATTGAATGCAAAAAGGGGTTTAAAATATTTCATAGTATTATTTTACGATTTTTTGATGTCGCGTTGAAGAAGAAACCACGAAAGATCCACGATTTTCCTACTATTTTGCAACTAAGACTGCCTCCGCAAACTGAAAACTTTAGTCGAGAGTCCAAAACAATGGCTGACTAAAAAAAATTCAGCCTAAGCTGCCGGTTAACTATGATATCGGACTGTAAACTTTTTATTTTCCTAAAGACAGAATAAAGATGAAATCACCAGTACTTGTGACATTAACATTTCACTCAATATGTGGCAATTCGTGCATATTTTAATCCGAGTATGAATAAAAGATAGCGAAATGTGTGCGTGATCTTGGCATTGACACGGCCAGATATTGCAGCCGAGCGTAAACAAAAAGAAAAGAGGAATCTCATTAAGATTTCAGACTTTTTAGACTGTTTTTACAGCGGTCTTATAGTTCGTAGTAATATTAAAATACGCATTAACGCTGCAGATTTTATTTTGGATTGTAATCTTGTCTTGATCAGGTGTCTAGTTGATACCTAAAACTTCTTTTAAGACATTGTCTTAATTCAATATCTACTGTATCAAGGTACTTTTACGTAATTCGGATCCTTTCAAGATTCTGATTGGAGGGAAATGTTGAATCATGCGTGCCATTTAATTTCTTAAGTTATTTTATTGACTACATATAAATCCAAATAACAATAACATTGACAGGCATGTTTGGCAACTCGCATGCAAGACGATATTTATGCAAGTCTCTTTCAAAATTTTACCTACATTTGTGAGTCATTCTCTTTATTTCAGATGTTATCGTAGAGCACGCTGTTATATATGACTTTTGTATTCACCCCTTTAATAACAACTTTGTTAATGAAATATAATAATTTAATTACAGAGCGGTTGATGACGAATTACTTTCAGCTATGCAAGAATCAGAGGTGTATTCAAGCAATGCCTTGACCTGATGTTGCCTCATGAAAGCTGAGGTAAAATGGTAATGCTTTAGCTAACAGCTCAAAGAAGAATTAACAACACGCAAATGCTGGTAGATCTATAAAGTATTTATTTAGTACGGTTTATTAGGTATCTTTTTTTGTACGAATTGTATGAATTTTTATTATTCAACTTGATCATAATATTACGCTGACTCCCTAGTAGGAATGTACTCAAATAGTTCTAAACACATGATTATTATGTATGCTCTATCCCTATAGGAATTAACTTACTTACACTAGACTCAAACCACAAACCCGGACTAGACCCAAATCAAACACAGCTAGTAATTTAATAATCGCAAACATGTCAGGCAGAGTTGTGACTTACTTTAATGTCTTGAGTATCAACGTGGGAGGCTTTAGTAAGGCGACTACTATAAAAAGTTATGCATAGGTACTTTAAAATAAATATAACATACGCAAGCTAGTTCGACCGCACTAGTGAAAAACTTTTACTGCACTTGAATAATCTACAAACCCATATCGTTGTGTCCTTATTCCTTAAGGTGAATGCGTGAAACTTCTTACAAATTAAATAACTCTGTAAAAAACGTTTTATTGCGCAATAAAACGTTTTTTACAGAGTTTTTTTTTTACAGAGTAAGTTTCGGGGTTAAACAAGGACATCAGAAATTACTTTGTGGGATATTATAACCGCCAATCATAAGATCACGCCTCATATTGAATGTTAACTTAGGTAAAACATGAAAAAACCATTTTATATTTGAATTTCCCGCTTCTAGTCGTCGCATGCACCTTAAGGCCTTTGCCACACTAGACGGAAATTCCGTCGCCGAAATTCAGCGGCGGAACGCCAATACATGTTATTGCATATAAAATACAAATAACGGGCACACTACGCGGAAGATCGGTCGTTCCGTCGCGGACGATCCCGCGCTCGGAGCGGACCGTCACTCGCTCGCGTCTGCTCGGTCGTCCGCGCACCGATCTTCCGTCAGCGTAAGATCGGTAACGTTGCATTACAGGTACTTGTATGCATCGCGCCACATTCAGCGGATAACTCGCAGTGACGACGCACGCACAGAATGTTTGACATTGAACGATTTACTAGGCATACAGCCGACTGATGATCTGCTACTGAATATTCAGTGTGGTTGGTACCGTATAGAACGGATTGACCGCCGCAGAAGTTCAGCGACTGAATTTCCGTCTAGTGTGGCAAAGGCCTAAGTGTCAGTAGTGTCCTAATTTTGACCGCGATTTGCGTGAATTCTACTGACATGCACGAGAAGATTAACGTTTTTGTGGCCCATACGAAATCAAGACAACTAAATATAATTTGCAGATGAAATGATAAGATCATTCATTTTATACTAGTGTTCTCGAGTTTTGTGGAGGCACTTCCATCGAAAAGGAAAATTGCTTGTAACAATTCTGATTAAGAAACCATTTATTCGAACAAGACCTATTTTACTTGACATGATTCTCGAATATTAATGGTGAACAAACGTTTGTGTCGGTAACGTACCCAATACTACCCATTCAAATTAAAACTGTGCAAACTTTGGGAATAATTAAATTTTGTATCAAAACGGAATTTCGACATGCGAGACTCCATAACGTAAATATTATTCTTGACTGACTGCGGATGAAGAAGAGTTTTTCTGAGTGTCTGAATGGCTGATGCATTTAAGCTGGAATGGTGACGTTAGATTCGTCTTAGTGAATGATTGAGGTCACAATAACATTCTGAATTAGTTCTGAAACTGTTGAAGAGTCCTCACTTCTTCAACATTTTCCGACCGATTATTTCGGCGAATTAAATGAAATTTATGTGTCATGTCGACAAAAGTAAATACAAACACAGAAATAAGAATTATATGCATTTTAATATCAGTGAATACTACGCAACCAATGAGACCTCATAAAATACAATCAAATTACAAAGGGCATTTTAATTAACGTTGGTATTTAGTTAAAAATTTGTGTGACAATACAAATTTTCGACCGCTTAATAACATTATGTTTTACAATATACTGTGCGAAGTAAAACAAACAGTATTATACGCAGGAAATTTTGGAAACTTGTCGAAGTCAACGACATTACTAAAGACGGTAGTATTGGCGCAACAATAATCGCGGTTAAGTGTCCGAGAAAAAACACAATCCGTAATTGAACTGGTCCCCCAAAGGGTTGGAGGTGTGAAGCCGTCTAGACGGACCAAAAGGACGGGTTTTGATAAGGGTGCCTTGGACGACCTTGAACTTTACAACCAACGGCTTAAACAAATGAGGCTACCCCCGCCTTACATGTCTGCATGTAACGCCGGTTTTTACATCTTACGTAACCCTGGCATAGATGAGCAATATCGAGCTCTTCGAAAACCACTGGAGCAACGTCCAGAAATATTTAAACCAGGTCAATTTTACATAAATGTTCACATTACTACCATCCCCAAAACTTCGTATTTACCCACCGTAACGAACAAATTCACGGGCTGGTGATCGACATTCAAACAAAATACAACCAATTACTTATCGTGTCGCGGCTAAAGGAATAGAAATTCTGTATTTCGCCTTTGAAGCGAACTACATAATTGATATAGAGCACCGCGGACAGGTACACAAAGGTAGTCGTGGCGTCCTTTGTGATCGACATATCAAATCACCATCGGACACTACAAAAACAAGCGAGACCCGGCCGGGTACAGACGTACGAAAATAAGTTCAGCCAGTTCCTAAACAAAAAGAAACTGAAATAAACAAGGTCGGGAATCAACGCCGCCGTCGCCGCCGCCATAAAGACCGACGGCCGTCCTTGAAAATGGGGGGTTCTTACAAATTGGGTTATTACGGTGCGTGGGGATGGGGGTGCGGACGGGCCGCTCGCACGAGCGGGCGGCGGCGTGCGGGGAGCGAGACACGGACGTGCGGGGTGCGGGGAGACGCGACGCGTGGGCGTACCTCGGCTGCGCCACCCGTCGCCCGGCACGCCTCTCCAGGAAGACTCCCGTCCCAGACTAGGGTTCCGGCGCCGATCATTATAATTACTCTCCAAGGTGAGCCGGGAGCTGTGCAACCCCACCGGCGGCCTAATCCGGCTCGTGCTCCGCCGGGACCGGCCAGATATCCCCGACATAATATTGCCAGCGCCAAACATTAAAAGCACTTAAACATCATCTGCCTATCCGAACGGTGCCAATTATGAAGCAAATTGAAAGCCTCTCCAACAATTTTGAGTGTGGGTACTGAGCTTTATTAAGGTTTTAAATTCTACCCAGTCCTGACTGACGAATGTTGCTTTGCCTAAAAATATTCTCTGCTTGGGTTAGTTTTAAATTGCCCTTTGTTCTGGCTAGCTAGGTAGGGTGATTAAAGTTGAACTTCAAATCATTAGCGTATACTTCAAAGTCGTTATCGCCAGTCAAGTTCGGGGGACAAATTGGGGTTCGTCTTTATGCAGTGTCCTCTCAGATAAAGGACTTAATGTCGGCGTTGTCGTAGGCAGGGACAGGCTGCAGATGAGGCGGCCACTAAAAACCTAGACCAGCTTTGTGGGTCGGTAATAAATTGAACAAAGGCTTCCTTTGCTGCGTTCCTTCTAGTAGTATTACGTATTTATGAACGAAGTTTGTTTGTGTCGTACAAACGAGCGAGACGGGAGTGCGTAATTGCGGAGTCTATCAACTGAGAGCAATGAGGCAGGCAGTAGGCTTTCTTGCATCAATTTAAAGATTGGTTGTAATTACCAAACCTAGAGTATATAATGTATAGAAATTAAATTTGGCTCCATATTTACTATAAAAAAACTGCACTGCGTATTCGCTTAGTATTACTAAAATAATAAACACGAAAGTTTATAAGGATGGTTTCTTTTTCATCTCTTTCGCGTAAAAATGACTAACTGAATTCTGATGAAACTTGGTAGTATAGTAATATAGTTAATATGTCAGAATAACATACACTTCAATTACTTTAGAACTATGAGCGGGAATAAGTTTCCTCAGGACGCGAGTACAGTCTCGAGCTGNTTGAACGATTTACTAGGCATACAGCCGACTGATGATCTGCTACTGAATATTCAGTGTGGTTGGTACCGTATAGAACGGATTGACCGCCGCAGAAGTTCAGCGACTGAATTTCCGTCTAGTGTGGCAAAGGCCTAAGTGTCAGTAGTGTCCTAATTTTGACCGCGATTTGCGTGAATTCTACTGACATGCACGAGAAGATTAACGTTTTTGTGGCCCATACGAAATCAAGACAACTAAATATAATTTGCAGATGAAATGATAAGATCATTCATTTTATACTAGTGTTCTCGAGTTTTGTGGAGGCACTTCCATCGAAAAGGAAAATTGCTTGTAACAATTCTGATTAAGAAACCATTTATTCGAACAAGACCTATTTTACTTGACATGATTCTCGAATATTAATGGTGAACAAACGTTTGTGTCGGTAACGTACCCAATACTACCCATTCAAATTAAAACTGTGCAAACTTTGGGAATAATTAAATTTTGTATCAAAACGGAATTTCGACATGCGAGACTCCATAACGTAAATATTATTCTTGACTGACTGCGGATGAAGAAGAGTTTTTCTGAGTGTCTGAATGGCTGATGCATTTAAGCTGGAATGGTGACGTTAGATTCGTCTTAGTGAATGATTGAGGTCACAATAACATTCTGAATTAGTTCTGAAACTGTTGAAGAGTCCTCACTTCTTCAACATTTTCCGACCGATTATTTCGGCGAATTAAATGAAATTTATGTGTCATGTCGACAAAAGTAAATACAAACACAGAAATAAGAATTATATGCATTTTAATATCAGTGAATACTACGCAACCAATGAGACCTCATAAAATACAATCAAATTACAAAGGGCATTTTAATTAACGTTGGTATTTAGTTAAAAATTTGTGTGACAATACAAATTTTCGACCGCTTAATAACATTATGTTTTACAATATACTGTGCGAAGTAAAACAAACAGTATTATACGCAGGAAATTTTGGAAACTTGTCGAAGTCAACGACATTACTAAAGACGGTAGTATTGGCGCAACAATAATCGCGGTTAAGTGTCCGAGAAAAAACACAATCCGTAATTGAACTGGTCCCCCAAAGGGTTGGAGGTGTGAAGCCGTCTAGACGGACCAAAAGGACGGGTTTTGATAAGGGTGCCTTGGACGACCTTGAACTTTACAACCAACGGCTTAAACAAATGAGGCTACCCCCGCCTTACATGTCTGCATGTAACGCCGGTTTTTACATCTTACGTAACCCTGGCATAGATGAGCAATATCGAGCTCTTCGAAAACCACTGGAGCAACGTCCAGAAATATTTAAACCAGGTCAATTTTACATAAATGTTCACATTACTACCATCCCCAAAACTTCGTATTTACCCACCGTAACGAACAAATTCACGGGCTGGTGATCGACATTCAAACAAAATACAACCAATTACTTATCGTGTCGCGGCTAAAGGAATAGAAATTCTGTATTTCGCCTTTGAAGCGAACTACATAATTGATATAGAGCACCGCGGACAGGTACACAAAGGTAGTCGTGGCGTCCTTTGTGATCGACATATCAAATCACCATCGGACACTACAAAAACAAGCGAGACCCGGCCGGGTACAGACGTACGAAAATAAGTTCAGCCAGTTCCTAAACAAAAAGAAACTGAAATAAACAAGGTCGGGAATCAACGCCGCCGTCGCCGCCGCCATAAAGACCGACGGCCGTCCTTGAAAATGGGGGGTTCTTACAAATTGGGTTATTACGGTGCGTGGGGATGGGGGTGCGGACGGGCCGCTCGCACGAGCGGGCGGCGGCGTGCGGGGAGCGAGACACGGACGTGCGGGGTGCGGGGAGACGCGACGCGTGGGCGTACCTCGGCTGCGCCACCCGTCGCCCGGCACGCCTCTCCAGGAAGACTCCCGTCCCAGACTAGGGTTCCGGCGCCGATCATTATAATTACTCTCCAAGGTGAGCCGGGAGCTGTGCAACCCCACCGGCGGCCTAATCCGGCTCGTGCTCCGCCGGGACCGGCCAGATATCCCCGACATAATATTGCCAGCGCCAAACATTAAAAGCACTTAAACATCATCTGCCTATCCGAACGGTGCCAATTATGAAGCAAATTGAAAGCCTCTCCAACAATTTTGAGTGTGGGTACTGAGCTTTATTAAGGTTTTAAATTCTACCCAGTCCTGACTGACGAATGTTGCTTTGCCTAAAAATATTCTCTGCTTGGGTTAGTTTTAAATTGCCCTTTGTTCTGGCTAGCTAGGTAGGGTGATTAAAGTTGAACTTCAAATCATTAGCGTATACTTCAAAGTCGTTATCGCCAGTCAAGTTCGGGGGACAAATTGGGGTTCGTCTTTATGCAGTGTCCTCTCAGATAAAGGACTTAATGTCGGCGTTGTCGTAGGCAGGGACAGGCTGCAGATGAGGCGGCCACTAAAAACCTAGACCAGCTTTGTGGGTCGGTAATAAATTGAACAAAGGCTTCCTTTGCTGCGTTCCTTCTAGTAGTATTACGTATTTATGAACGAAGTTTGTTTGTGTCGTACAAACGAGCGAGACGGGAGTGCGTAATTGCGGAGTCTATCAACTGAGAGCAATGAGGCAGGCAGTAGGCTTTCTTGCATCAATTTAAAGATTGGTTGTAATTACCAAACCTAGAGTATATAATGTATAGAAATTAAATTTGGCTCCATATTTACTATAAAAAAACTGCACTGCGTATTCGCTTAGTATTACTAAAATAATAAACACGAAAGTTTATAAGGATGGTTTCTTTTTCATCTCTTTCGCGTAAAAATGACTAACTGAATTCTGATGAAACTTGGTAGTATAGTAATATAGTTAATATGTCAGAATAACATACACTTCAATTACTTTAGAACTATGAGCGGGAATAAGTTTCCTCAGGACGCGAGTACAGTCTCGAGCTGAAGCTACTTTATTGAATAAATCATAGTTTATATAATGTTTACCTAACTCTACCTATCCCTTAATATAAGTAATGCTAATGATAGAACAGGGTCAAGAGGGCTGTCATCGGACTGCAAAAATGATGGAATAGAGATAAAGGGCTCAACTGTTTGAGCGTACGCTTTTACAATATCCTGCTCAGCTGGCTGATTTCCTTCGAGAAAAGTCGCCGTAGCCGTAGTAGTTTTAAACTTCGTAGAAAAGCATCCCACTTTGACACACTGTTTCACTTTACCTACACATTATTCGACAAAATTTTGTGTATAATGTTTTGTGTATCTATGAAGTTATTGGGTAAAATCTAATAAAGCAAATAAGAAGAATAAAAAAGGAAAACACAACACCGAATTTCTTCTTATACAAAATGGAAAATACGAAAACAGTTTATAGAATAACTTATAAGCTTCTAAGTATTTACTACATATAACGTTTGTTTAAAAACTTCCTTCTTATAGCATCGCATCGGTACGTTCGAAGCATTCGATAGCACATTGCGATGACGTAATTCTACGACCGGCTGGGGGCCAATTATGCGTGAACGAAGCCCTTAGCAACAGAGTGCGTTGCTTCACTACACGACCAGCATAACATGACACCTACATACTATGCGAAACACTCCGGAAACGCCCAAAAACAAAACAAATCGAAGAGACGCGGGAGTTTAACTTATGTTGGACGTGGGTTTAAAACAGAATTCTAGCATCGAAAAATCCTCATTATTAATTAAATGTGTGTTGGTATGTCCCCTGCAACTTCGACTGCTGTCAATAATAATGTGGGGTTGATTGACCTCTGCATATGTTTTAGTTCACGTGTTGGCGTTGTCCGCTAGGGGGCGATGTGCACAAAAAACAGCGTTTGGTATATCAGGCGTACCTACTAATTTAACTACGAGAGCTCCTCGTTACTTGTAACAAATTATTACGTTTATTTTCGATAAATCGATAAAGGAAATTATAAGGTTCGTGACAGCCGTGTTCTGCCTTATCGTTAATATTTCGCCTTATATTTATTAGCTCAAAGAGCAGTTCAAGATAAACTATGATGTTATAATTCCTTCCTCGTCAAGTATATGTGAGTAAAAACACCCACAATGTATTCACAATTTGTTTTCTAAGTGGGAGAGAAAGCACACGTTCTCGTAAGTTGTCTAAGGCACAGAACGTCTTTCAAAACGTAGTAAACCCTTTAATTTAGATTTATTTATTTTTCTTTAAACGGCATGTCTTTGAATTGATGGTAATATAAAAAAACAATGGTTTATTTTTTCAGAAGCTTATAAACAAAGGCATCTATCATTATGATCTTCAAACGTTCATAATCCAACAATCACAATAAGCAAAATCTGACAAGTGAAAACATACATCATGAAACAATCGGCAACAAACGCCGTAAACTAAAACCAGGCAGTAAATTAGACAAAGTTAATAAGGCAATAAATGTTTCAGGTTTTAGGAAAACCGCAGAGGAAGCCTTGAAGTATAAAGGCCATGAATCACAGATACGGACATGAGTATTTCACGGATGTTGTGTTTTAAATCGCAATGCAATTTATTTTGAAAATAATTTGTTAAGTGGAATGATCTTTGCTCTATCCTTTTTCCAGTTTTACTCAGCTGGAATCAGACTCGTTACGCAGTTACAAAAGATTATGTTACGTTAACGTGTTTGGAGGTTCTATTAATCAAATTACAACACGTATTCAATATACTTTCACGGGCATTATGATGAAAGTTTTGGATTTTTACATATTTTTTCTATGTGATTCGTTCTAAACGCTTCTTAGGACAAATTTATTTATAGAACTTAAATCTAACTAACTAGGTCAGAACAGTCAGGACAGATAAGAAAAATCTAGCCTAACAACTCACACTCAACATAAAAACCCGAAGTTCAGTCAACTGTCAAATTGCATGTCTATTTCTTTGTCCGTATCGATCTAGTCATCGTTAAAATGACACTAGCACATGCCAAAAAAATAACAAAGGTAACATCTATTGGTCTTGCATTTGGTTAAGAATTGCGGCAAAAAAGTTGTAGCCTGTGGCTCTACAGTACATGTGGAGTATATGTTTGAATGTGTACTATTTTAGCAACGCCTTAGAACAAAGAAGAGTTGGATAAGAATTATTATTAAAACAATGGTGCGTATCAGGGTTGATGTGTTGTACCTAACTCGTTATCATGATATCAGGTTTCTAAGGTGCCCTTCATGGCTTGAGATGTGTTTACGACCAGTACCTATTTACTTTAATAGGGATCGAGGTCTTACTATTGTCTTCGATGTAGGGAGATCGGTCAGGAGAGATTTGCGTCTAATGGAGGCGTTCAGTCAGGCTTTGTGTGATTGTCTTATGTAATACCTAGTGCTTTAGGTAAGTATTTAGGTACCGACTTCATTATTTTAGGCACCTCGTGGTTATTATAGGTATTATGACAACAAAAACGGCTGGGTTCGCTTTGTACAAGGACACGGTAGATACATTGAGTCTAGTATCATTTATTTGATTTCTGATTAATCCTAGTTTTGGTATCAAAATCTTTTTAGTCATTTATCATTTATATCAAATAAAAGAACAATGCCTTTAAGTGTATTCTTCTCCCGAAAGTTTTAAACTTATTATTGTATATCCGGATATGGTTGAAAACCATGCAGTATTAGAATCTGGATTGGGATAACAAGTGAAATATGTGAGTAGGTAGGAGCACAGAGCAAACATTCATATCCACATTTGTGTTATCTTTCATAGCTGCGCTAGCGCACTGGCCAAAACATAGGAATGAAAATAAACCAGCGACGCGAGTTCGTTAGCCGGGAACGTTCTCACGCGCATCTTATGTCACGACATTTGCGCATGCGTACAACACATACAACTGCTTCATTATACGCAATTAGTTTTAAATATGATTGTTCTATGTTGGGCGTAATTTGCATTAACAATGCTAGGTGGCTAATAACAGTTAAAGTTTCATTCATTGAATTAATTTAACATTATGTAAGGTAAACAAAAAGTTTTGTGTTTACACATGCATTGCAATATCGTGTCCTAAATTGTACTAACATATTATTGAAATTCAACTGCATTTTAAAGTGTTTACATTTTGTTGCAAAGACGTCATTCCGTATTTTTGACGCAGGAGATAGGAAATGAAAATCTGAATTAGGTATTCAAATTAGACTGAATATTATATTTCGATTCTAGTTCAAGCCTTTTAAAAATTTCATATTAAAGCAATCTCTAGCTACGAAACGCATTCTGTAGGCGACTACGAGATGCGCTACGTGCAGCAGTGCAACGCGTAGCAATGCAGCTACGATATCACTACGAGGCGTAGCATTGCTACGAAATTGCATACGTGCTAAAATATTTGCAATGTTCGAGTTTAATGCAGTTATTACAAATAAATGGGTTATTCTCATTTTGATCCACGAAGTATTCCCAAAGTCACCCACGACAAAAATATTAAATTAAAATAAGAATTAAATCGTTTCCCAATTTGCTCCACGACCTTAAAATTGAAAAAGAATTTTGTATTTTCGAAAACAAATAATACAATGGGTTAGTTCTCAAATTGCTCCACACATTTTCGTCAAAGCATTTTAAAAATAAATATTATATTTGGACAGCATTTTGTCAGTACAGTCAGCAGGAAAATCAGTTTTAAATCATGTGCGTTAGGAATAATAAATCAAACAGTGCAGTGATTTTCAATAACTTGTTATATTATCGTAATCAAAATATAATCAATTATAAACATAAAAAATTAACACTTTTTTATTAAAAATAGATAATACAAAAATCTGTCTTTTCTAATTACACATTCTGTCGATATGCTGAAAAAAAACAGTTTGTGCATAACTAAGTGACAACATTTAGGCAATCATCTCCGTAGACTTCTGCCATCCTGGTACTTGTCGTAACAAATAATGATCCAATTTCAACCCTTTATATTTATTTGTGACCATTATTTCGCTAAGGTAAGTCGCCTTATACATCTACTTCCAATTCAGTTATGATTCCCTAGTACTTATAGTTGAATGTCCATCGATATTTAATACGAAACCTTTATGCTGATCTTAATGTTTCATCGTATATGCGTTTAAAAGAATAAACCACTTATCCTTATTCAGTTGTCACGATGCATAACATTTTTATACCGACTGTACCTCAGCAAGATGTTATGGAAGAAAATGAAACTTTAATATTTTAATATTTCGTTGCTTTTTACGTGGGGAACATTGAGACATAAAAATATTTAAAATAATTTTCTATTTAAATTATTCGTGGAGCAAAATGAAACTTAAAGTACCTTTTTACTGTAATATTTATTTATAAATAGAAAAGCCGTGGATGCATTTGGGAATCGATGTTCGTGTTTCAAAAGTTTGCTAAACAAAAGAATGGAGCAAAATGCAAACAACCCAAATAAATAATAGTTGTTGATTAAAAACTACCTTGATTTTACTTTTAAGTACTCCTGAAACCCTTTAGACATGATTTTCAGTAATCTGGATGGTATGAAAACCGAGGAATAAGGATTTTAAAACAAAACATATTTAAATTGAATTGAACAATTACTTTAATTGAACGAGTTGGCCTTGCATGCATTGTATTTAAATTCTTAATGAGTTTCTTTGGTAATCAATCATGACTACATTTTTGAACAGGAAACTTAGTTACAAATGTGTAAAGCAGATGTTTACAATGCTAATGAGATTAAGTAATAAGTGTATTAAACTACGCCTAATATCTTTATTAACATGCATAAATGAGTGTATCTACATGTCACAATGCCAATAAACTTGAATTTAGTGGGATCGTTTTATTATAAATAGCACTTTATGTATCTCTTCTGTACCGTTTAGTGATAGGTATCTATTATTTTGGTAAAAAAATCTTTTAATCCGATGCATAAAATACAATACAAGCAAATTCTACTTAGGATAAATCGTTTAAAATAATGCTTTAAAATAAAATTTAATTTTAAATATTAAACAGTTGCCACGCCCAATAAAGAATTCTTGCATATAAAATTATCAAATACCCTCGTAAAATGATTCCATAAGGCGAGAAGTCTAAACATCAATATTTATATCGGTACCTACCGCCATTTTGCCAATATCATACTTGTTATAAAAAAAAGTAGTTTGAACTGATTCACGACGCATCAGTTGCGCGGGCACGCAGTAACTTAAGTAGAAAACCTTCCGCGATTCGAAGGCCATACAACCAGTTCTCAGACCGGTATGAGGGCCCCAAATTTTGGGACCAACTGTGTTCCAATAGAGTGCGCGGATTTTCTTTTGCAGGATCGCAAAAAATATCAATATTTTCTCGCCTTTATTGCCTACAACACTATACTAACACTTCTGTATAATAGAATAGCAAATGGACACGTGTACAAGGTATAATTTTATGAGGTTACAGGTTGATTTCCAAGCTTAGTTACTTATCCAAAATATTTAACAAAACCAATAAATATGCATGAATGCGTTTATATTCAAACGAGCTGTCAAAGTCTGTATTCGTTTGATTTGCAAATAAAATAAATTTTATATTTAGCCAAAGGTTTAGCAAAAAGAACCAGTATTTACGACTAAATATTGTTCGCAAGTCACCTGTTCCATTTTCATACCTGACGACAAACAAAATTCATTATAAATACTTGTATGACCTCAATTACTTATAATGTCTATTTTGTTTATCGGCATTATTAGTGCTAGCATTATTGCACATTGAATATGTTATGATGGCCATAATACATGAAACTCGCAGAAAACTGTTTCAAATGTTATAACGAAAATATTAGTTAACTACGATGACAACGAGTTGGAACAAAGCATCTAACAAAAAATGGGTAAAAGCCACCATGACCACCACAAGTACACACTCGACAATGATGACGATAAATCGTATCGAGTGGATTAAGCGGTTTAGACACCTGTGCGCAGCTGAGGATACACGACTTTCATAATAAAATGACTTGCAGATCCCAGTTAGACATAACAAAGCTACCACGTATAAGGAAATTCAGTCACAAAAGTAGAAAATTAAAATTCTAATTATTTTTGAAAACATCACGTTGTAATACAGCAAAGGGTTGACAGCATCCTCCCTCGTATATTTTGCAACAGAATTTTTCCCCGACTTTGAAAGAGTTAAATATCCTGTACTTGTAAGATTTCGTGCAAAGGGTAAAATTTACAATGCATTTCAATTTATTTTTTCTTTGGTGTTTGATGTAAAAACCACGGTTATTTCCTTTGTTCAACATAATTAAAAATAAAATCAGGGACCACAGGAAAATTATATAGAACAGTTCTTCTATTCTTGTGCATTTTGTTACGCACCTCTATTTAATTAAGGATTTTCCTGATACAAATACCTATTTATAAATATATAATGCTTTGCCTGTCTATCGTTTTGGGTTGGTTCAACTAATAGACTAATAGAAAGTTGTAGGTAATACTGATTCCCGAGAGTAGGCTAAATTCATACTTGCCGGTTTTTCACATCTCGACAACGTTCTACCATCGCAAATAGGTGCACTAGGCGCATTATCTAAGAAAACCCTACAATAAGCTCGACACGTTGGTATGTACAGTTTAAACAAAATGCTCTTGCAAAGTGAATCATATTCACTATCAACGACTTGTACCTATGCCTGCCCACATTGTAGAGGATGTAATCAACCAAATGTCGAGGCAATGCCCTCAATGCAACTAAGCTCAGCTATGAGCAAAACAATGAATCATTACACGTGCCAGTTTTGCACAGAAATAAAATAGAACGCAATTGCATTTTAGCCAACAACACCTAATAAATAACAAGTTGATAATTTCAGAGGAAAATAATTGTTTCGCTAAAATTAGTTACTAGGTACTACATCACTAAGTTTTCGCTCGTAAGTAATATTTCGGTAAGTATATCGAACTTTTAGTATAAAGGAAAAGTTGGTAGCGATATTGCTATACTACCCATTTACTTACACAATATTGAACAATAATCATTATTCCACATTTGTCCCTTTTTAATTTTTAGTTTATAAATGCGAAAGTGAGGTCTCCGCTCTAAAACGAGTTCTTGTAAGAGAATCAGTTATATCCTTTTACTGAATGGCGATTCTTCGGAAACCGGGTGAAACCACGGCGATTGGGCTAGTGGCTTATAAAATCAAATTCACAAACATCGCAGTACAAAATGTTCCCTTCCGAAACCCCACTTGGACGAGCCGAGGTTCATACTCGATTGTTTCGCAACAAGACATCTCACAAAAGAGGTCCAGGCTTTAGATTTTAGCCGTCCGTTTATTGTACTACCCTCCTTTTGTGTACAAACCTGTTTCGTAGGTTATTATTATTTTGATGTTCAAATGTGATTGATTTTAGGGGAATTTTATGTTAACCTTTGTATAGTAAGAAGTTTGTTGCAATTTTTATGTCATCTCCACTAGAGTTTTTGACAGTCCACATAATCCTAGTTTCTTGTAGGACTTTGAATCACAGTTATGGATTGATTTGTCATTTTAATGACAATACTTGTGTTTTGTAAAACTAATTTTAATCAAACCATGAAAAAAGGTTAGGCTTGAGTGATATTATCAAACTCATGGAATAAAGCTGAATTATTGAAATATTTTTAACTAAATCATAGGTACCTAATTGCATTCCTAGATAATAGATTACGTATCGTACCAAATGCCTATCAACTAGAAACCCATGATAACTGTGCCTATGTGATAACGGTTATGATTAGAAAAAAAGATAACATAATGCGCTTTGGCAGTTCTCGGTCCACGTTTGCGATATTGTGGGAAAAAGGCATAATTATCATAAAATCCGCAGAACAGCAATAATCAACCTAAAACATGGCTTTAATAAATATAAGATATGTACCTTCTTTTTGAAAGAATAGCTTTTTGAAAAGATTTACATCGTAGAAATTACGCATACTATTATGAATTATGATTCATGGGCCGCTTCTCCGAAATTAGATAGATGTAGAAGTCAATGCAGTATATTTTATTACTTTTCCTCAAAAATTTACGCCTGGTTTCACCACCGCCGACAGTGCGCTTTTACTTGAACTATCTAACGTATTTCATATTGACATAGGGTGTAAAAAAAATCGAGCAAAATGCAAATACATATCTACTGTTTTGGTGAAGGTGATCCGTACCTGACCATATAAGTTGTAGTATAGTCCGTCTACACAAAGTACTCTTATACATTATTATTTTACTGTACTACACGACTGTAAAATAAAATTGTAACAATTATTAAAGCACCGGATTGGACCATATTCAAAAAGATGGTAAGACTCTACATTCTTTCAGAACATAATTGCTTGTTAATATTGTAATTAGTATGTAATATGTACTTAAGACACATTACCCACAACAATCTTAAAAACAAAAAAGGTACACGGAAATGATTAGTTATATAATAGCAGTATTGAATTGAAATAGCATTGAACGCGCCCTTGCCCTCCGCCGTGAATTGGTAATCACTGACCGAATACTAACGGTACATGTTATGTAGATATTATGTACACATATGAACCATTGAAGAAATAGGTACTCCGATATCCATTATCAGGTGCAATCAACAGTCTTTATTTTCGAAAAAAGCTTTGCGCAAAATGTCAGATTAACGATTTCGAGAAAGTGATAATTAACTTCTCTCAGTTCTTAACTCGCGTATTTGGACTGGACATATTTTCAAACAATTCCTTTTACTAGAACGGTTCATGGCTGTTACTGCCTATGTCAATATCGAATGCGTTGGCGGTGCGAGTATCACGTGGCTTGTCCACGTTTAAATAGTTGCCCGAATCAGAAACGTCAGTCAATTTTATGCGGCGCTGTATAGTAAAAGATTTTTTTGAGTGATCGGACATTGTCTTCGAAGATAAATAACTAATTCGATATTCTAGTGAGGAGTTGGTGAATGTCACATGCATTTGACTACACTGGTTATCTAGGTACTTCAGTATGGTCTCCCTTGGTATATTTTACAACAGTGAATCGCCTGTATTAGAAAACAACTCAAATCCACCGATTTATCCACACATCAAAGTCAGTGCAGTTTTCATATTAATTTGTTTTATAAGTATGGAATTATTATATATTAGCATTATAACATACGACACTAGCAGTGCTCTGGTTATGGATCCAGTAAAACTTTTGTGATCAGTCTTTTGAATAATTTTTTAACCGACTTCCCAAAAAGGAGGAGGTTCTCAATTCGACCGTATCTTTTTTTTTTTTTTTTTTTCTTTTTTTTTTTATGTATGTTCACCGATTACTCGAAGATGGCTGGACCGATATTCAAAATTCTTTTTTTGTTTGAAAGGGTGTTCTTCACAGGTGGTCCCATGGTAAGGAGACCAGGATCTGATGATGGGATCCTGGAGAAATTGAGAGAACTCTTCAAATTTCGTACGCTTTTTTACGTCGATGATACTATAACAGTCGGCCCGACTGTCACTGTGGGTGGGTAT
>NWSH02000505.1:13461525-13472941 GCA_002382865.2 Heliothis virescens
CACCGACTTCTAGAGCCATGTGAAAAGTTTTATTTTTTTATCCCTTTCAGTGTTTTTTTGTGAAGTCGGTTTTGTTTTTTTTGTAAAAAGTTTTTATAGTCTGATGATGAGGTTGAAACCCTTCTATACTAAAAGGTCTGAACTTCAGAGACAACTGCTGACGACAGGTGTCGTATTAAAAAGAAAACTTGCCAAATTTCATAAAATGACCGTCGTTTGGATCCTTGCCAAACAGAATAGTAACTATCTGGTCTGACAAGGTTTGTTAAGGGTTCTGCAGTTGATGACAGAACATTTTGATATTTGTTTATTTATCTAACTTCATTCTTCCTAAAAGGGAACTTTGGACTTAGTCCAGGACTAGGCTCACGTTAATACTGCTGATTGCCACTTAGAAAGTACATTGAGCGCTTGGTTCAATTCAAAACCACCAAAATAAATCTACACTTTGCAGGAAAACCCCAAAGTTTTTAAGTGTTTTATTTTGATGTGAACCTGCTCAGTTTAATTAATTAAAGCATAAGTTTATACGCTCGTTAGTTAGGTAATAAAAATTTGATTTCCATCAACCATAAAAATGAAGATGTAGTTTAGAAGAAACCTGCAAATCCTACTACTGCAGTTAAAAGATTTAATTTAAAGAGCTCACGTGAACGTTGAATACCAGGTTACGATCCTAAATGACGGTGAATACCGATCAAAATTGTTAATTTCAGGTTAATAATTATAATGTAACCGTTTAACCAAACGTGCCGAAGGAAACGGCGTCGTGAACAATCATACAAGACGAATCATTAGTTCAACATGTACTCATTCAGAACTAATTTTATTATGTCTTCGAGATGTTTTTATAGCAAGATCGTAAGAGTATTGTAGATAGTGTGTTTTTATTGTTTCCTGGTTACGGCGATTATAGCGTGAGAAGTAGGAGCTTGTTTGATCATCATACTTGTTAGCCCTTTGGTGCACTTTCCCAGATACTTTAAAGAAGATAATGTACGTGTAGCTAACGTACTTGCTTTCTCTTAATTTTCGATACAAAGGACTATTATTTATCGATGTGATTAGCTAATATAAAACAATTCATAATGATTATTTTTTAAATTCTGAAACAACTCTCCTAGGAAGTACGTACTTTTATACCCGTTTGACTTGGATTTGGCTTACAAATAAGGGGTTAATAGTGATATTGGATAATTTTGTGGCCAAATCTCACGCATCTCTATGCAAGTAAGTACGGGTAGTGGTTACAAAAACTGAGATTTCCTGTTATAAAATCATAGCATTAATACAATAACGTATACGCGCCTGCGTTACACGATTGTGATCGCTAATTGCTCAAATATTCCAGCGGTATGGCGCACATGACATGCACGCTATATGTGTCAGCCGTATGCGGCAATAAATTCATTGTGTAATGGGTAGAGCGCGCATCGAATTGGGCCGTCCCTCCCAAGAGTGCCCCGCGCATCGTCGCTGTATCTGTCATACAACTTTACTATTCACCAAACGCATCTACGAAGTTATTAGTTCTACATTTAAACAGGCAGCGCCATCTCTGAATTTAGTTCAGAACTATGTTGTGAACGTTTAGATTCGTAGTCTTGAATGTTTTGTGTGAAAAAATGTGCGTGACAAAGTAATGTCGGCACTCCGGAAACGTTCGAATGCATGTAAGGTCATCTAAGCCGTTAAAAAGATACTTTTTATTCCTGTACAATAATCATAAATTTCTATGAGGTCGACTAATCATGTGGTTATTTTAAAACTCCACGTATCTAAGTAATTTATTTAAATTATACGTTTAATGTTAAATATCTTTATTTTCTGCCTACAGTTTTAAGTTCAAGGCTGATGGCTATTGATATTGATTTCAACCATAAAACTATTTCTTAGATTTCGGTCGTTTAGGCATATATACGCCTGTATAGTAAAATCATGGAGTAAAACCATCAAAAAAACTTTAATCCACATGGTATGGCGTATCTAATTTTTAATTAAGTATATGGATACCTACGTCATATTATATGCGTTAAGGCCGCACAGATCGCAATAGTTAATTATATAAAACCTAATGTTTGAAGCATTTCTTGTTTTATAGAGTCATTTACCGTCATTTGTGAATACCAAAAAATAATTAGATAAGAAAAACAAGACGATTACGTAGTTTTGTACTGGTCAACAATAAAAATACATGAAAGCTTCACGAGTTTCAGTAAAAAGCAGGAGGTAATAAAAATCTAGTTCTAGTACCTTAAAGAAAAGGTAACAGCAGTAGGTACCTACATATTTCTATGCAAAGCAAACGGACGTAGAGTAATCTACGTGGCGCACGCAACCCTCACACTTGCGTTATTTATTGCAACTGTGTGTGTGTATGTGATATCTTAAGGATAGCTGCGTATGTGTGAGTCGGGGCTGCCACTTGCCACCTGCGGTTTAATGGCTCATTGTATGTTTTAGTGCACATTTCAGAGAAATGCGTCGCGTTTCAGAGGTATGGTATTATGTTCCGGGATAAGGTATTGAATTTAATTTGATGTAATTCGCTTTTGTTAGAGTATTTCTGCTCTACTGATCTGTAAGAACATAAAAGACATGAATTAAGGTAGAAATAATTTTAGTGTTTATCTGCCAGCAGTCTTTTATGTCACTTTTCATTTATAGGTAGTTCATCAATATATAATAAGGCAGCCTATGTAGTACACCCTATAAATTGTAAAGCGATATATAATTAAGGCTTCATTTGCTTATTTTAAGCTCTTTGGCTTCAATTTTAAATTTAAATCTAACCATAATCAAAATGAACTTAAGGATTTGTTTAGTACCAGATATGTCGCGTACAGCCCTACTGTAACAGTACACTAACACATAGACGATTAATGCGTGTGTGCGTGGCTGTGGCGCCTACGAATAGTCGAACAAAGCGCAGCAATGGCCATGAAAATGTTTGTAGTACCGCTACGAAGCAGGGCTGTCTCGATTTAAATGGTGAAGTTGCAATAGGCCTAAACACAATGGGTAGTTAGACCTAGTGCCATTTAGCAAGATTGGGAAACAATGGTAGCACTGAATGCAGGTAATTTAGTAGGTAAAAAACCGGCCAAGTGCGAGTTAGACTCGCGCGCGAAGGGTTCCGTACCAAGCTGTAGTTCCACGCTTGAGTAACAGATGGCGTTGTATTCAAATGCAATGTCTTTATAATTAATTGTATGGAGACCCCTTAATATAAAACTTTTTTTAATTTTCAGTATTTGTTGTTGTAGCGGCAACGAAAATACATCATTTGTGAAAATTTCAGCTTTCTAGCTATCACGGTTAATGAGATACAGCGTGGAGACAGACAGACAGACAGACAGACAGACAGACAGACAGACAGACAGACAGACAGACAAACAGACAGACAGACAGACAGACAGACAGACAGACAGACAGACAGACAGACAGACAGACAGACAGACAGACAGACAGACAGACAGACAGACAGACAGACAGACAGACAGACAGACAGACAGACAGACAGACAGACAGACAGACAGACAGACAGACAGACAGACAGACAGACAGACAGACAGACAGACAGACAGACAGACAGACAGACAGACAGACAGACAGACAGACAGACAGACAGACAGACAGACAGACAGACAGACAGACAGACAGACAGACAGACAGACAGACAGACAGACAGACAGACAGACAGACAGACAGACAGACAGACAGACAGACAGACAGACAGACAGACAGACAGACAGACAGACAGACAGACAGACAGACAGACAGACAGACAGACAGACAGACAGACAGACAGACAGACAGACAGACAGACAGACAGACAGACAGACAGACAGACAGACAGACAGACAGACAGACAGACAGACAGACAGACAGACAGACAGACAGACAGACAGACAGACAGACAGACAGACAGACAGACAGACAGACAGACAGACAGACAGACAGACAGACAGACAGACAGACAGACAGACAGACAGACAGACAGACAGACAGACAGACAGACAGACAGACAGACAGACAGACAGACAGACAGACAGACAGACAGACAGACAGACAGACAGACAGACAGACAGACAGACAGACAGACAGACAGACAGACAGACAGACAGACAGACAGACAGACAGACAGACAGACAGACAGACAGACAGACAGACAGACAGACAGACAGACAGACAGACAGACAGACAGACAGACAGACAGACAGACAGACAGACAGACAGACAGACAGACAGACAGACAGACAGACAGACAGACAGACAGACAGACAGACAGACAGACAGACAGACAGACAGACAGACAGACAGACAGACAGACAGACAGACAGACAGACAGACAGACAGACAGACAGACAGACAGACAGACAGACAGACAGACAGACAGACAGACAGACAGACAGACAGACAGACAGACAGACAGACAGACAGACAGACAGACAGACAGACAGACAGACAGACAGACAGACAGACAGACAGACAGACAGACAGACAGACAGACAGACAGACAGACAGACAGACAGACAGACAGACAGACAGACAGACAGACAGACAGACAGACAGACAGACAGACAGACAGACAGACAGACAGACAGACAGACAGACAGACGGACAGACAGACAGACAGACAGACAGACAGACAGACAGACAGACAGACAGACAGACAGACAGACAACGAAGTCTTAGTAATAGGGTTCCGTTTTTACCCTTTGGGTACGGAACCCTAAAAAAAAACAATAACAACAAACCAAAGAATAAAAAGAAATAAAATCTAATTAAATGTAACACATCTTTAATACCTCTAGTTTTGTGTCCTGAAAAGGGATTGCGAATTCGAATAAATAATTATTTGATTCGAGAATCATCGGTATATTATTAAACAACGACCTATTACCTACTTCTCAAGGACCTTTTCAGAAACTGAGTTGAACAAAGCTTTGTTAAAGGGTTCAATTCCTTACCCCCACAAACATACTAGTGATTATGTCAACTCAAGGCCTTTAAGATTTATTATGAGGTGCCCATATTATTTTATGAAGTTTAATGGTCAGATAAGAACTTGTAACTGGTCTATATCTAGAATAAATGGTTTGAGGAATAAATAAAAAAATACAGCCAATTTGGGCTGTAAATTATTATCAGAGTCGGTTAAGAAAGTACTGGGTATATTTGAATAATAATTCCTTTCTGCAGACTTTTAAATCTACAAAATATCTACAAAGTATAGTATAGAAAAAATATGGACTTTGAGTAAGCATTTAAAAATAGTCTGTCAATTTGAGCAGCAGGTAAATAATTTAATCAAAGATGTTGAGTTGCAATAGTGCAGTAGTATGATGTTCTTCATATTATAATAGTTCTTTGATGCAGTAATTCCTACTCACTAGAACATTCCTTATGAAATTAGATTACATAGTCAGAATATTAGATCGGACCAATCCAAGATGACTTGTTAAAGATAATTGATATTTTATAGTACTCTTATAGGCATAGCTGCACTGAAAAGCTGCTTCAGCATTCAATAAAAGCGAACCACACCACTATCACAGCAAGCTCCTACGGCTATTGATAGCAACTCAGCTTTAACAGCAACAATATTTATCTTAATTTTACCCAACCACATATTATTATGCAATGCAATTTCCAGCAATTGCAAGCAAAACAGATTACTTACTAGAAACCACACATATAAACCAAAGGAATAGCCAGAATTATTTGTAAGAAAAAATACAGAAACACCAATAAAATAAAGAAATAATGCAAATAAATAAGCAAATGTGCAGTGTAAAAGTTTAAGTCATTCATTGAATAATTAGCCAATGAAGTACTTGTCACATTTAAGCCACTGATTTGCTTCAATATAAATGATGATTTGTGACAATGAATGACCATCAACCCATGCACATCACCACAATACATAAGCATCAGTTTTAGTACAGAAAAAAATATAGCTGTGGTAAATATTGAACAGACAACAGCAGGTCATATTACCAATCAAACATTAACCTTCCACTATTGTGATAAGGTTGAAAATCTATTGAAGAATTTTGTCAGATTTTGGTAGGTTGATGTGCTGATGTCTGTAACAGTTTTGCAGGTTCCAGATAAAGTTCTAGATAGCTATCTGACAGATATCTCCTGCCATAGAAATGTTTTCAATTTTGATTACTTTTGTAGGGCAGGTAGGTAACTATCAGCTAACTACCTATCTAGAACAAGTACCTTGAACTTTTGAAACTGGTCATCTATAATTTATGATAAACCCAGAAAATATTGCGTGTAGAAATTAGGATGGTGCTTACCTGTAGTTTCTGCTGCGAGCTGGCGAAGGAACTGGTATTGATAGTTTTCGCTTTCTGCTGGCCATAGTTGTTCTTAGAAGATCACCGTCTGGTAAATTAATAAACAAACATCGGAGTACTTTGCGGGTAAACCTAATTATACACTTTTAATTACAATATTACCTTCAGGCATCAATGATTTTGAGTTTTGTTCAAAATTGTATCCAAAGCGGTGAGATTACTGCGGATTTTCTATAGTAATTCGGTACCAAAGTCATTTTCACTTCTTAAATAATAATAATGACAAATATAACGAATATTATGGTCACAAATAGGAACAAACATATTAATTAACATTTTGTTTTGTTGTTCAAAAACTAAATTACAAAACAAAAGAGCGCGAAATGGAAATTCGAATGTTTTTATTTTGATTGATCTGGATTTGAAAGAAGAATGTTGCCAGTCATTATCAATTATTTTTTGTATTTTCTTCCGCCACTTGACGATTGAAAATAAAATAAGGTTTTAATGAGGATATAATTAAGTAGTCAGCTGGATTTATTAATTGACACCCTAGCTTAACACTTAGCCAAAGTGCACATCTTTGCAAATTTTATTTTATCTATGTGCAGTATGTGCATGTACCTTTATTGTATGTACATACAAACGAAAGAAGTTCTAGTTCTAGTAGGTCAACCTACCCGAATCTGTCAAATTTTGCCAATCAAACCTTGATTGTTGTAACTTGATGTGCTGTTGTCCGTACAGATGACAAGGCAAAATTCGGGATAGTTGACCTACTGTCGTCTATACACCTACCTAACAGTTCAAACCACACAATACAATTATTTTAACGAGCTCTAGCATGCTTTTGAAAAAAAACATCATTATCCTTGTTACTATTTTCACCGCAAACTAGTCCCTGTCTATTTGTTCGGCAACGGCGGCGCCTGTAGTACAGCGAGAAGGAAATAATAAACACCGTATTAGTACAGATAACAAATCACGCAGCGATCGCTGACTGAATAGAAATTGTATCAAATGAAGCGACGTCGACGCGATACGATCACGTGCGGACGCATCCGGGCTTTGTCGCGCTCCGGATTTTGATTTTTAGGGATAGTGAAAAAAATTACTTCGTGTGAATTCACAAATGTAAAAGCAGGGATGGTCTAGCATAGTATTAACGTGGACTTATAACTACCACGGCACTAAAAGTACTTGTTATTATTGTTGTTATGGTGGTGCCCAGATAGTTAACCTGTTTCAATGTTACACGAGGCTGGACCAATAGTCTAGTGGTAGAAAAGCACGACTGCTGCCTGCTGGTCTGCAATTCGATTCCCGAGTCGAAAACGCTTAGCAAGTTTTTAGCATAAAATAGCCCGGAGTATGGAAGTTGGTGTCGTAAAGCTTAATGAAGGTGCATACCTTCAAAAATATTGTGATTCTCTGAATAAATAAAATTATTCCAGAGGTCAAGTATAGGTTAATCACTCATGAATTCTTTAGGCGAAAACGGTTCCGGTTACAATTTTTATATGATGGTCTACGATAAATCTTCAAAATTATGTTAAAATTTAGGCCTACGAGGCCGTTAAGTGATAAGATCCTCATTATTGCTAATAATATTTTATTCAAGAGCCGAACCGGTTGTGGGCTCGCAGTGAATGTCAATATAATGCAAAATTCGGTGATCAATGAATATTTATTTGTGCTCTAGGCCCAAGGCTAAGTTAGTTAGTGGAGCATAACTTCAGACTTTCACAAAAAACTTGCAGGTCCGGGCAAATTAATGTAATATGGCAAATCTTGTTCAGTTCTCGGTAGGGCTCCAGAAGGAACATACAGAGTTTTAGTCAGTAGGGCCTTTGTCTTGAAAATTACGGACAGTGGGACGGATGCGGGCTCGGTAGCGGGGTGGGCAACGCACACCCGTTCTTGAAACCAGCGGGCAGAGCGCGCGGCAGAGCGCGCATGGCATATTGTCGTATTCGTGGTTGTGTTGACGAGATATTTGTTTCTATTTACAAACGATATGTTTGATTAACGGCGACAACATATTTTTGATTTAAAATTTATTAAACTAAAATCAAAATAAATTCTACAGCATTACTATGCAGAGACACGGGCGGTGACCGACCGCTTGCTGAAGTGCCTGCGCCGCTGTTTTGGAGGGTCGATCCATTTGATTATGATTATACGCTTAGGACCCAATCACTCACGCGCCCGCAAGATTCCAGGCAGAGGCCTAAAAGACACTCCCTCTCGTTGCTCCCTGTACCCACAGCGGGAGAAGTCATTTGATGATTTTTACTAAAAAAGGTCTCGAAAGCTAATCTGACGAAGGCTTTCAAATTCAAAATCACCTAAGCTTCAAGTTTTAACTTTTATAGAAAACGACATAGACCGACTTAAATTGCTGAAGATATAAATGTATTTTTTCTTAATTTTTCTGATTCTTCAGACTTAATTAGAACCGACCCTGTCCATTTTAGTAATCTTAGGGGCTTTTTTAAATGTTGTTGAGATAACTACATTTTTTTTTATTATATTCACAAATTTATGAACGCATCCTTTATTAATGTTTTTGTATTGTGAATGCGTTAAAAACCTGTGTTGCTCGTTTACAAAATGAGATGTCACTGTCATTAATAACCAATCAAAATCAATACGCAAAGAACGTTTCGTTCCGTATCCACACCAGTGTAATATCTTTAGCGTAATAAACTAATGCCCTACTTTAGGTGGGTTTAAGTTTTGCAGGATCGTTTGAGAATTACCGCGGCCCTGATACTCCCTATATGTTCTGTGTGCGGAGTTATCTGATGAATTACCTGATGATGACTGTTTGAGTGAGTGACTAAAACGAGAATTATAATTATTCTATAGCATTAAAATTGGATATTTTTGGATGGCATTATGTATTTAAAACGAACTTAATAATGTTATAAATTCTAAGTCAGGTATACGGTCAAAACTATATATCTATTATTCATATTCATTAGTGTAACACCAAAAATTTACTCATAATATACCACCAGTATCCTTACCAGTAGAAAGATTTTTTTAAGATTTACATGTCTTAGAACTTTTTTTCTTAATGCTTGAAATATGTCAATGTTTTGCGTTGGAACTATGTTTGTGACATCATTGCAAAAAATTGCATGTGGCAACATCAAATCTGACATTTCTTTAATCGAGCACTTCGCTCAGCGAAAATATTAAAGCAATTTTGTTGCGTATTTCTGCTGTGATACAAAATGACTTCGGTCACGCGGGCTGGGCATTTGGCTCCTTACTTTAAGGCAAGCTCATCTGTGGTTTCCAATGGCTTGAAGCCTCTGGTTGTCGCGCACACACCAGCTGAAAAGGTGTTGGTGCACCCCTTGCCAAAAACCTCGACTGTGGAGTCACTGCATGGATCCCTGCCTATCCAGGGCTTGAAGGCCAGAGTAAATGGTCGCGGTAAGTTATTTTCACCATGATTTTATAGTTTTGTTAAATATTTCTGGGAATTTACGACGAAAAATCGTGTTACATAACACCTTGTCACTTCTAGGGCCAAGCCATGTACGTTTCGCGCATACCGACATCAGCTACCCCGACTTCTCGGCGTACCGTCGCAAGGAGACGCAGGATCCCACCTCGAAGTCTAACGAGAACATTGATGGACGTCAATCCTTCACCTATCTTATCGCTGGAGGTTAGTCCTTGAGATTTTCATTGATTATCTGTTTTACTGTTTGTAGAGTAATTGTTTACCCTGACTTGATTGATTCGAGTAATCATGCTTCAGTGGACCTACAAAACAATTGTGTAACTTATGAAAACAAATACTAGTGTTAATGCATGTATTGAATAGTTATGTCTATATTGTTACATGTTGTGTTTATTAATAGTTCTTGGCATTAACCTTGAAATGTCATGTAAACACCGCTACACTTTCATCTTCATATGGGAACTATCTCACCAATTCTCAAAATTAAATATATTGTTATCTTAGAAAGATTGTTGTTGATGTTCTTTTGAATCGATGAATGCCATAATGAAATCTCTGGGCTACTATTATGAAGTAAAATTTTGCGATGTAATTTTGATGTAATGTAAATAAATTATAATATTTTCATAATATTATGCAATGTAAAATAAAAAAATATATATTTAATTGAAATGCATAATGGTCATTCATAACTGTAAATGTTTCCTTATTGGTGTTATAGATGTATCTATTTGCTAACCTTGTGACAAGTTTGCATGATCTCCAATGTCGGTGAAACTCTAAAATTTCTAATACTATACCTGCTGTGAAATAGAACAGAAACTTACAGGCATTGCTCTTCACAAATTAATAAAAATCATTTTGCTACTTTGTATTCTCAATAGCAAATACTACCAGCCCACATTAATTAATTTTATGAAAAATGTGTACAATAACTTTCAACCATCAAATCTGATCTGTGTCATTTTGAAGAATTTTGTGCAGAGGTTTTTAAATACATATAATTTTATTTTATATATATGGCTATATCTAACCAAAAACTGTTATGTCAATGTCTAAACATAAAATTCTCAATCTTCAGCCGGTGGTGTGGCCGGTGCGTACGCCGCCAAGTCCCTGGTGACCCACTTTGTGTCGTCCATGGCGGCCGCTGCTGACGTCCTGGCTTTGGCCAAGATTGAGATCAAGCTGTCTGAAATCCCGGAGGGCAAGTCTGTCACCTTCAAGTGGCGTGGTAAGCCACTGTTTATTCGTCACAGGTGAGTTGTACTACTTATTTTATTAGTTAGAGGTTTTTTTTTTGCCTTGTGTTTTTTTTGCAATGAGTATAAGTCTATGCTCTTTGTTCTGTGGTGCTGAAGTTTCATGTATGTCATATGAATTATAAGAGACTAGCTTTCCGCCCGCGGCTTCGCCCGCGTGGAATTCGGTTCGACACACAGCGCCATCTACAATCCATCCATCAAGCAAACAATATTTTTGTTTTCCCTCGGGAATATCTATTTTTTTCGGGATAAAAAGTACCCTATTATTTAATCCGGACTTCTAACTTTACGTCTGCAAAATTTCAAAGCAATCGGTTCAGTAGTTACGGCGTGAAAGCGGAACAAACAAACAAACA
>NWSH02000505.1:13501151-13514511 GCA_002382865.2 Heliothis virescens
CAAACAAACAAAGTTTTCCTCTTTATAATATTAGTATAGATATAACTGCTAGTTTCCGCTGGCGGTTCCACCCGCGTCCCGTGGGAACTACACCTTGCATTCGGACAAAAGGATATCTATACAGCCTTCTTCGATAAATGGGCTATCTAGCACAGAAAAAAAATATAGAAGTAGGTACTGCCTGAGATTAGCGCGTTCAAACAAACTCTTCAGCTTTTTAAGTATAGATTAGGTACAGACAACAGCACATCAAGTTACCACAATCTGTCAAATATCTGCAATCGATTTTCAACCTTATCGCAATGGGGGTAGGTTAATTTTTGATTAGTAAAATTTAACAGATTCGTATACGTTGACCTGCTGTCTTCTGTGTAGGTACAGACATAAGGGTAGTTATAAACTAACCTTGAATGTGGCAATGAATGAGCTCCATCGGTGGGTGGGCAGACAGCGTGCGTGACGGTGTGACGACGCATTGACGCGCGTCGTGACGGACACTGCGTCGCCAGGTCGTATGCTGCGGATTGAAGGACCATTTTACAATGTGGCAATAAAAAAATATTAAAAGATTACTGAAAGACATCATCAACGGATTACTGTCGAGAGACATTTTAAAAAGTTTCTGCTGAAGAAATGCTTGAAATTACTAAATAAGACGCAAATCTAGAAGGTGAAAGGAACAAAGCTATATCAATTACGGGAAAGGATGAACATTTATTTTAAGATCTAACATCAAATTAAACAACGATGAAAGTGGTTACAAAATTAGTCGAAAACGTGTATAAAAATGAAAACTTTCCAAACAGTGAATTTTAGTTGAGTTACATGGTAATACGTGTTCTAAATCTCTCTATATCCTAAATGATACTAACAACAATTTAATCGATATCGATATTCTAATGAAACAAAACACTATCAAAGTTAATAACAATGAGAACAAACGTCGTTGAACTAATAAATCTGATAAACAAAATGGCACTTAAACTTTCAAAAGTCGAAAAGGGACGTCGCGGAAATTCGTATTCAATTCGTTATTGTCCGTAGAACCACTGAACTGAAAACACAATGAGAGGTGATTTTGCGAAGCGAACGAACATTTGCAAAGGAAAAAGCGGTAACGTGGTAACGTCGACATGCTCAACTCATGCTGTCATACATTCGAGGGTCTCATCGCAGAACTGGTGGTACTCGTCGTGGGAGATGCGCGTGCGCGGCGGCGCTCGGGGAGGCGTCTCCTCTGTGTGACGTCACCAATCAATCAGTCATTGCCAAGGAGTGCATTACAAAAGACAAGTGTGTGGTCTTGAGACATTCTCATTTCCAACAGTAATTGAGATAACGCACACAGTAAATGGATCTTATTTTTATAATGATAGGGTTGATTTTCCCTTACCGGTTCTTTTCCAAGGTTTGGGAGTAGTTTGTTGCTGTGGCGCCGTATGCCTTGGGAAAGGTTGGGGCGCGCATACTTCTGGACTCGTGCACGTTTCTGTGTCATCTTCATCTTCATCGTCCTAGAAAGAAAGAGGATTGTTAATTATGTGTTCGCTTATACTATGGAATTTGGAATGAATATTGGTAGAATTCACTACAATATCTTATATAAATAATGATGATAATGATTGATATGTCAACAACCTTCAAGTTATTGTAGACACTGAAATATCGATAATCAAGTTTTGTGGTTTTGTATCACCAAATCTCCGTAACAAAACCGCACTGAAAATCAATTGATAGTACGACTGAATCCTCAGATAATTGCTCAAGATTGCATTTGCGTAATATTTCGTATTATTGCATTTGTCATAGGTAGGTATTCATTGATTGTTAACGTTTCAAATTCACCATGAAATTGTAGGAAATTCTAATTCACTTTTTCACAATTTAAAAAAATAAAACATCTAATCCTTTGCGTCTAAAAACTTCTAACCATAGTCAAACACATCTAAGCCTATAGAAGATTAGTAAGCTACTTACATATTCGAATTCTTCAATAAGGATGTCAGTAGGACCTTTCGAAGTTTTGTTTACTCGTGCCGATTTTATAACGATCTTTATAATTCCGGTTTGTTATACATATTAAAAAGTGACCTTGTCATTACCATAACAAGATATTTTGTTACAATTTTTACGACAAATTCCATGCTATTTTATTGAAAAACAAAATACCAAAGTTCATCAATAAAAAAAAACAAAGTGTTGTTCCGTATCGAATGGACAACACGGCGTTTTCAATTAACTGTGAATAAATGAATTTGTTACGAATCAACAGGTTATTAAAGTGTTCAGTAATTAGTACGCAAATCACTATGCAAAGTGAGAATCTAATTCTTAAATTAAATTCTTGATGAGAATTAAATTCTTCCTCAATGTTGCATGATTTAAAAAGATGATGTCCTTACAAGTTGTTAGAGCTAGATTTTTTTAAATTCCATACGAAACGACCTCTCTCTACTATAAACAAAGCTCCAAAGAAAACGTTTCCGTCGAGTTTGTCTCGAGATTTTAATCTATACTTATAACAATATAAAGTTTTGTTGAAGATTTTGTTAGTTTGAACACGTTAATCTCAGGAACTACTAGCACGATTTGAAAAATTCTGACAGTGTTGGATAGCCCATTTATCGAGGAAGGATAAAGGCTATTTTCGTCACAAATTATTAGAAAATTATGAAAAGCATATCAAAGATAATAACTTATATTTCTTTCAGATAAACTGCTGTACAACGTAGAAACGCTTCAAGTAGCACAATTTATTATTCACAAAGAGCTGATCAGAATATTGTAAGAAAATCTATGAATAGTATTAACCCTCCGCCGACCCACGGAATGTCAGACAAGCTTTAGTGGCAATTCTTTCGCTTGTTTTGTTATTCATGTACTCAGATTGAATGCTCAATAATGTATCAGAAGCTTTGTCTTGTCTATTTCTAAGTTATATTATGCTAAACAAAAGAAAATACAGTGCTTTGGGTAACATATCAAACAAATAAGACAGCCAAGATAAGACTGACTCGTCGAGTTTGCTAAAATGATATTTTATTTTTTCCTCGAGATTTTATTAAGTATTTTATATATTAAATAAATGATTAACCAGCAACCTGAGTCGATTTCCGAAAACGCAGTCTTTTCCGTTCAACGATACATTCGCAGATAAATCAAGCGCCCCCTAGGGTGTGTTCACTGTAATCGTTAACCATCGCGGAAGACGTTAATCCAACGACACAAGGGTGGTAATATCGTCATTTATCGTCAGCCAGTTATAGTGTAAACGACAGCTAAATGATACTGCTACCCGCCCACTGTGTAGGACCCACTTGAACTCATGGGATGGGAATTTTCTTCGCCGAAACTTTAGCAAAGATCTAATGCATAGTAAACGGTAAAGTCCTAATACAATTTTATTCTTCTTAGCATTGTAGCTTCTCATGTATATTGCGGTCGAATATACCTAAGCATTTTGGTTTTAAAATGTGTTGTAGAATAAGCTGTCGTGTCGCTTTGGATAAATGATGTTTGGGTTAATAAATAACAAAGACAAAGTACCGAAACTTAAAACATCGGAAAAATAAGATAATCAACTGTCTGTAATCAGCTTACCATAATTAATATAAGTATACTTACTAATACAATACAGAGGAAACATTTGAAAAAAAAAAAGAAATTATTGTTAGGAAGCTACACTAAGAATTCCCGAGAAACATAGGATACATTTTATTTGGGTACGGAAGCAAGTTCCTCCAGGGTGAAACCGCGGGAAAACAGCAAGTACATCATAACTCATCTGATAACCTTTAAAACGACAGCAAGAACAATGAACGTAAACATTTGAAGGCTGCATCCCTTTCATTGAGAAAGTGAGTAATGTCAGAGAGCATGCACCGGTGCATCTGACGCGTTGCATAAGATGCACGACACTAACAGGTATTACTCGGAACCATTGAAGGGAAAGTTACCACTCGGAACTCCGGCGATGAGTAACTTTTAATAACTTATAGTTGGTATATTGTTATGTATTTTCCTATTGTTTTGTTTATATAAGTTGGTAGCACAGAACCTTATTTATAAGTTCAATTGCAAAGCTCCAGATCAGTTGATTAATTTACAAATGAGGTCGGCTTTCAGCCTTTGAAATTCGGTTCGACTTCGCTATTTACTTTACATGGAAAGCTACCTGTTAAATTGCAAAAGACCCTTTGAAGTTCCCAAAATAACATTTAATTTCCTTTCCCAAATTACCTATTTAGTTAGCCTATCAAACGCAATTTATAATACAGTTGAAGGCACAATAAAGTACCAAGTCTTACCTAACATTCACACAATCCTTCAGAGAGTACACAAACATGCTATAAATAGCTCATTTAATCTAGGCTTTCAATGCCACTGTAAGAACAAAGCCTTCACGCCCCACACGAGCTACACACGGCATTAAAATAAGCTACCCCTTTATCTTTGCCACACAGTGTAAAAAAACATCTTTATAAAAAGTTTGCTCTCACTATTTTATTTCTGCCACAGTCTAAAAAAAGCTAATTAAATGTCAGCCGCAAAATAGCGGTAGGTCAGCTTTAACCTCTGACATTTAGGTATTGTTAATGTTACTACTACCTTACAGACGAACATCATTAAGCTGATTATTGGGTACAAATGGATGCATTAATCAGGCAATACACACTATAAGTATCTATACAAATCCATAGCTAATAATGACATAGGAGTTTATATTGTTTGTTTGGAAGGGTTCTCTATAAAACTAGTTATTTCGGGACTATTACATATTTTTATATCGCGACTTTAGTCATCATTCTTATTTCAACACTATAGACGAATCCAGAGGTAAAGTTACTACTTAACCCTCTAATAGTAATAGGTAGTACCTATATGTAGTCTGTACATAACACACATGAACACAAGAGCGTCGCGAACACACATAAATCCAATTTGCGTGCGAAACTAATGAATTGGAACTTTGCCAAACTTGTCTGCGCTATCAGGCGGCGATTTGATTAAAAGAGGACATTCTAGTCACTTTCATGTGCAAAAAGGGCTTTTGCTTTCAGGAATACTCTGGAAACTCGAAGGCCTTGCATCCACCGAGGAATACTGCTATATTATGCGGAGGAATGAGGATAGTATTATGAGGACGGTTTTGAGCATGAATATCGATGCATATTGTGAAACCCCTTTCACCAAAGAAACGATGGAAGGATTGTGTGAAAGTCAATACGGCTAGAAAGAATCTTTTTTGAGAGATGACGACAGATAGAAGAGTATGGAAGAAGAAAACATACAGCGCCGACCCAAAATAAATTGGTTAAGGGCCGGAAGATGATGATTTGAGAACTAATTTTAAACAAAAGTCCTTGCCATTTCAAAGACATGCCTGGGTAAGTTAATACACTGGCTAGTTGGCTAATATTTTTATTTAGAAATTAATTAAGACTTTAATACAAGGTAAAAGCGAGCCTTCACTTCTCAATAAGATAGCTTATTAAATTAAACGTTGATCGCGTTTCGCCCTCCAGACGCGATAAGTATAAAATGTCATTCAAAACTTATGATTAACTTATCTAAAATTCAAAGCTGTACTTTAAGACTATTCAAAGCAGTTAACTATGCTAAGGTAAAACCATACTTATGTTTTAGGAGATATGGTCGAAAGTCCCGTAGGTTTACAAACTAGGGCACAGAAGCCTTGTGGGACTAGTTTGCAAAAGTGTTCCGACATTTTAAGGATACAATTTCTAGAACAGTCAGGTAATTAGTGTAGCGTAGAAAATTATGGCTCCCAAACACCCAAATTATTGCTCAAGTTTCTTTATATTATTAATAATTATTATCTAAATCTGACTGAAAGATTTTCAGCTTGGTTTGACGTAAAACAAATATATTTTGATTTATGTACGTTAGTGTAGCGTATATGAGATTTCTTTAGACCATGAGGGATTTGAATGAAAATTGAACGTCCTAACTTTTATTCCTATATTTTTGTGAGAACTGTATCTTTATTTGAATATTGCAAGAATAACGCATTTTTTTGTTATTCGTAAAAAAAATAGGGAAAAACTTGATATATAGAAAGATCGACATTCAATGTCGATCTAACGGATACCATAATGAGTAGTATTTTCAAACTAATAGATATACGAGTGCGATGCTATATTTCATAGAAAAGGAAAGCAACCTAGTAGGTACTTTATGTTATAGCATATGATTTGAGCTTTCTTACTTTCTATACTTGATGGAGTAAAATAAAACTACGATGCCATGATTGACAGAAACTAATCTATTTCTAACTGTGAGACTTATAGGGGAGACAGAGGTAGATTTAAAGAAAGATCGAAAATCGTCCAACCCAAAAAAAGTAATTGTTCCACAAATATGGAGTTACAATATCTTAACGGCTCTTTACCATTAGGCCAATCTTTTGGAACCGTACAACTAGTTAAGTTTAATAGGAGCCTGTAAACGCTTCTTCTAATAAGATAAGAACATTTGACTTTGAATACCTTAGAAATTCCAAAAAAAACTGATATAATTCTTAACAACCTCCGGCAAACGGTTAAAAAGGTATGCCTTCACCGCGATCATTGACATGTAAAAGTGGCTATTGTCATAAGATCGAAGTTGCAACAACTTGGCTTACTTGCTTCAGCTTGCATAAGCCTTAAGCATGCATTGTTCGATCAACTTGTTATCGAGAAATGCGGCCGAAAGGACCATTTTTCTTGATATAGGATATTGTTGGTAAAGGCACAAAGAAAAGTGGAGATCTTATGGTTGGTTGGAAAGTGGGTGAATATTGAAATATCGCGTAATAAGTAGGTATGTTTATGAGAATATTTCTCTGCACGTGTTAGCATACTATCGCAATATATAAAATCCTATAAATATTATATATCCGAAACTATGTGAGGATGTAGGTTTGTTACTCTTTCACGCAAAAAACTACTAGACGGATTTTCATGAAACTTGGCTCAGCTACTTTTCATTCAGGTACATAACAGTATGCAAGTAGTTTCCTGGTGAAGCGGGTGAAACCGCTGGTGGAAGCTAGTAATTGTTAATTCCCCCATGTTATAAGATGTCAAGTGTATTGCCGTCAGCTTATCAAAAAATCCAATTTATAAAACGAATAAAGTCTAAAGGGGCGACATATTAAAGGTGTAAAGGCTCCACACTTTGTTATCTTAGCTACTCATGGGATTTAAAAGCCAATATATGGTTTCACGTGCGACCCAAATATATATGATTTCAGTATAAGGAGTCTCACGGGGCTTTTTATTGATTTCTTTGTTCTTTTGGTACCTACTGGCACTCAGGTCCATAATTATATTCCGTCCTATATTACCTATTTAGGACCCAAATTCAATATATCAAAATTAATTTTGGCAAAATGTGAGACTTGCGTAGGTAACTCTAGGCATTTAACGTTTGAAAAGGTCAGAGAAACATAATATAAATACTTGGTACAAAACATGTTTGTGATAAAGAGCTAAAAATAGTTTGTCAGGCACTTATTGCTCTAATATCCCGACCTGTTTGAATTTAGACAGAAATGTAATCTAAACTTGAAGTAGCTTCATTTATCTACCTACGTACCTGAAGTTAGGTTGAGTATTAACCTAGGAACATTCTAACGTATCTAGCAATTAGTAGGTAATGTATTTATGATACGACATACTCAGCATTAATACCTAAGCTATATTAATTCACCGTTAAGTACAATTCACATCGCAATACATAACATATCACCTATTAAATAAACAAAGTACACTCGCGCACAAACGTCTTCACAAAATGAAAACACAAACATAAATTTAATTATTCCTTCACAAACATTCGATGCTTGTACGTTCGTAATTTGTGTACACGAAATTAAATTGCCTTTCATCTTATTTGAGTCAACTTGTAACTACTATACGACAGATCTCATTTCGCGCACCAACGCTTTTCAACTCATTCATATACTTGTAAATATAAGTTAGCTGTGCCCCTCGGTTCTGCCTACTGAGTACCAACGTCTGTTAGTAGTAGGTGCTTTTATTTGATTGGCTCATAATAATGTAATGTAATGTAATAATAATGTAATGGTCAAATAATATAATATTTAACAAGATAAACCGTTACTCTACAGGTATTTGTCTGGTAGATTTGTGTTTAGTAGGTAAACAAACAAACCCTTGATTTTATGTATTTGTACCTACATAAAAATATACTACCAATGCACGAAATGCTATCAAAGACATAACAACTACTCTACAGAAAATAGATTCAGTTACGTTTCTCATTTATTTTTTACAAATGTCATGTCATTGACCAGTTGTTAGTGGTTTTTTGCAAAAAATACGAAAATATCTGCTTCAATTTCATGCTTATTAGAATAGAGGTCGTTTGTATCGTTTGAAATACATTAGATTCTACGAGATCCGGTTACTTTATACGAGTATTCGAGCTACTATTGGCTCGGAACGACCTAATTAAATTATCTGTCAATAAGGGAATCAATTAGGTTAGACAGGTATTAAATTATGCATTCAACTGGATGAAATTGACTGAAATAGATCTTGAGAATTTTAATTTTGTTAGCAAGTTATTGTGAACGTTACGTTAACAAATAAAAACTAAACGAAAAACTGCAATTTTTTCCACAATTTTCACACCCGTAAAATGGAGAAATAGCCTGAAGGTGCTGGGAACTTTTTCTCGGTATTTCTTTATCTAGCCCCCGAGGCAAACCACTGTGCAGTCATAACATAATCTAGATATTATTATCAGAAATTATGCGGCCGTGTGGCGCGGTGCCAAGAGCTGAGTACAGGCACAGGCACGTGCTTTATTCTGTAAGTACACGGTGAGGCACGCTCCCATTTTAAGTACACATACAGGCACATTATGATGGTCATATAATGTTAAGTATGTAGAAAATTAGGGGTTAAACATTTTTATGTGTATTGGTATATGGGTGAGCTTGTTTTTCTAGCGAGATGTATTAAAAAACGACAAAGATATAAGCAGTATAAAAATACTTTGTGTATAATGTCACCTTATTAATTTCTTATGCTGGCTATTTCTACAACACTTGACTCACCGACTGTACCAACCTAATTTACTTTCACGTCAATGCTACCAACATTTGACAGACACCTAGACATGTAGATTGACGTAATAACGTAAAGGAAAGTGAACCTTACCTCAAGATTATCAAAGTCCACTTTGATAAGTCGCCTCTGGGGTTGCGCGTGCGGCGTGACGTCACCGCCCCGCCTCGTGTCACCCCCACCAGGACCGCTGCCGGTACCACTAGTAGCTGAAACAAAAGAAAATTTAATTAAAACATGGAAAAATGTATACGAAAAATCGAAAGGTGGGCTATTGCATATAAAACATCGTAGATATAACACATAAACGTATATGAAAATTTGCAGTTCATTCGCATATTGCCCAATTGTGGAAAAGTTTAATTTGAATTGTATTTAAAATAAAATTAGTCATACGGTACAATAAACATTTTGAACAGCGCTAGAGATTTTAAAATGTCATCATATATAAAGTAAATTAGCTGCATAATAACAGTGTGAATATAAAATGCAGACTGAACTTAAAACAATTTATAGCCCACATCACAATGAAAAAGCCATTCCATTAAATCCGCCATGTTGGATTCGCCCGCCAAAACTCTGTAGATACTATTCATAGTCAGCTGGTTTCAATAAACAGAAAATACTAGTTGTATCTGAAAACCCATTCTTAAGTTTTATTCAGAATTCAGATACACACGCGATTTTCGCTGAAATGAGAAAATGAAAATGTGACGTTATGACTGCTGAAATCCAAGCGAATTTTCCTACGAATGTAGGTTGCAAACATTCTGGAACTTTCATGCCCTGTTTCACCACCTACGCGAAAAGTACCAGTTAAACTTATTCCGTCAGGTAATTTTATACAAATGGCGTTACAATTGTATACGTCGAGAAATTGCACTCTATTTTTTGTGCCCTAGAAAAACTGACAAATTGCCGTTTTGATTTTTGCTACGTTCGGTTTTGACTGACCAGCTGTACCTACTAGCAAAAACAGAATTTCAATTGAAATCTAATAGTACTAGCCGTCATTTATTTGTTCAGTTTTCAATAAAAACCGACACCAAACATAAAGCTGGAATTGATGACCCCCTTTTTTATGAGATCGGTTGAAATAGAATTTAAATTGGAAAGGTCAACAGTAGCTGAAAAGACAGATTGCGAAGATGTATGTACGGGTGAAGGGTGATTTTTTACCTCGTCGCAAAAACCGTGTTAGGCGAAAAGATTAATGATGGCAAACGAGGACAGGATGGCAATGTCGGTACCTGCCTACCTATCAAATAACTAGATATGTGCCTAACCTATTTCATCGTAAATGATGATAAACGTGTCACTTTAGTGATGTTGGTCTTATATGTTGTGTCTAGAAGGTAGCGTACTCTTTTTAGTAAAAAACTAATAAAAAATATCAGAATTTTCAGTTTCAAAATACATTAAGTTTTCCTTTAGGCATTAAATTTTACTTATTAGCTAGTGGTTTGCTACATATAATCCTTATAAAATCACCACTTACTTTTTCGATAATCGCCTACACATACCCTACCTACCACAATCGTACTAATCTTAGACAAAATATATTTTTCCATCCATTTCTAAATAAATTCATAGCTCAGAGATAAAATAAGTCTGTAACCTTACAAAGTAAACAATCTGGCAGGATTATTTTCATATCGAGTATAATCCTGAGGGATCTAAACGTAATTTCGAAAGCTTAGTGTAATAGTGTCGAATCTGACGCGACCTTTATTGCGTGTTTAAAAAAATCTCTAGATCTTATGGATACCTACGTTAGCAATTTCTGTTGATATTTATGTAAAGTAAATATTTTTGGCAAGTAAAATCGTGGGTCTTAATTTCCTATACAAAAACTACAGTGGCTCATATTTTCAAGAGAATTCCAAGATCATTTTATTTCGCTGTAAGGCAACAACTACATAGCACCGCTAAGAATTTTAGTTTTTTTTTCCATTAAAAAACGCATTAAAAGTACACAAACACGCTTCATTACACCTCCCACAACAAATCTTACAATAATTTGTTTAATCAACCCGCGAACGCTCGCTTTACGTAACGTAACCCAGTTAAGTAATGACCCTTTATCGGCGACTCGAAAAAATGGCTCATAACCGCGCAATGACTGTGAAATATGGATATGCGCACCATATAACTGCTGATATCGGAATAATTATATTACAAAATACGTCAAGGTTATTTTTAAACAAGTTTACTAATGTTAAAATTATGTAGTCCTCTACTTTGTTTTAAGTTAAGCGGAAAAACAGGTAGTCGGTGTAAAGTGATTGAAAAATTGGCCCACATTTCGCACATTCAAGTTGGTCGCTCGCCACAGGCCTACACATTTCACTGTGTCAATAAATTCTCAAATAAAACAAAAGAAACGTCAACCTGTTCCAATTTCAGAAGCGACTTTCTTCGTAATATTTTCGTATAATTTTCGCATGGTCTTTACGACCCGGTCGCGTTTAAGGGTTGGTTACGCAACGAACGCAGCTGTGATTTACTTGTGCGTGTTACACCCAATAAAAACTAACCGTGAGAATGCTGAGTACATTCTGTAAACTGTTGTAAGTTGTAAACAGTAACTTGACGCAGTTTACGTTACTAATTGGAGTTAGGAGTTTAATTTTGTTGTGTACTGCAATATTGTGGAATTTATTTATTAGTACCTATAGTTCGTGTTCTTGTATGGTGGAAATAGGTCAAAAATATAAAACATAAAGGAAAACTTGAATATTTTTCTTGCAACTTCAACACAGGAGACTCAACATGAGTTGATGAATAGTTCCCAAAGGCTCCGTCGCTTTGACTTTACAAAATGTCAATAGCTTTTTACAATCGTATAAAACCAGAGAACTGGTATTGACTTTTACTGCAAAATATTTTCGTTTCTATCAGCTACAGGCCATTAGCACACCTCACAGATGTATTGACGTAATTGCTTCTCAGGCTCGAGGCAATCTACGATCGCACTGCAACACGGCTTAACGATAAATTCCCAATGATGAAAATAAAATGGCGGAATCTTTTCGGAACTCCAAATTTTATGTTGCCTCATAAATTATTTGGCGAATGTTTTTGAGATAAAATATGTATGTGCAAATTGTTGGCTGTGCAGACAATGGTTTGCACTGAGATTTAGAAAGATGCATTTTTTATTTTGTTTTTATTTTATTTTCTATCTTAGTGGGTTTTTACTCCTGTCGGGGCTGCGGGTTGTTCGAAGGATTTACCGCGGCCCTGGCACACGAAGGGCTCCCGAAGGAACACGGTGACTTTTAGTCAGTAAAAGTCTGACACTCATACTGATGATTTCCCATCGTTAAAAAGCACGCATTAAAAGTTCATAAAGGTAAGACTTCTGTATGTCAATCATTTGCAATCATTTCTACCTACACATAAATTGACCCCTAGACCAGCCTCAATTGTCACTTAATTAACTCTAGTTCCACCTACTTACCTACGTTCTATAACGGAAATCCTACATAACTATAGCAGATTTCAACTTATATTCCCACACTCGATTTTTTGCCTCTACTTTTGATACACTTTAAACCCACGCAACCGCGTATATTGAAGCAAAACAAAAGAGGTTTTAAATTGTTAGTTTCGCCCCACTGCGCTACTAACGATGTGTGGCATTGCTTTATTTGTTTCTACAGAGCAATAATAAATTATTACTCGACTTGTCTGTATGTATACTTATACGGATTCGGTGTTTGACTTTCACCTTCATTTGAATGAATAATATTAAAGGTGTACCTGTCTCATATACCTACATATACATGTATTGTTACACATTTTGTCTTCCCAGTGGGTGTATAGTGTATTGTTAGGTCCGTCCGCAAAATTACTAGTATTAGTTTACCGGCATTCCTCTCCTCTGTCCACAGCACCACAAGTCTAACCAGGAAAATTCTATCATCCTCACTGGTGGACTTTGAGGTGCCGTGCCTGACCGACGCGATGAATGCTTGGAGAATGGCTTGCCCAAATACGGTTTTGCCCAGTGACCCCTCCTCTCAGAGACAGTGGGATGGGCCGCTTTGCAGCATCATACGGAATGATCTTATAAATACGTGTAATGGTGCTGCCGAGCGAGCCCGTCTGCTGGCTGTGGGAGAATGGGAATCTGGGCTATGGTTACAGGCGATTCCGTCAGCCAGCATAGGCACTATGCTGGATGACAATACCTTCCGCATCGCTACATGTCTTCGGTTGGGCGCTCCTTGTGTTGCTCCACATCGCTGTCATTG
>NWSH02000505.1:13517292-13558411 GCA_002382865.2 Heliothis virescens
GTCGACAGTCTTGGGCATCATGGTCTGTCGTGCTGCAGAAGTGCTGGTCGTATAGCGCGGCATGCCAGCATTAACGACATTATTCGTCGAGCTCTTTCCACTGCCGGCGTACCAGCCGTGTTAGAACCCAATGGTCTGGTACGTGACGATGGAAAGAGGCCAGATGGTATGACGTTGTTGCCATGGAAGATGGGTAGGCCCTTGGTGTGGGATGCAACGTGCGTCGACACCCTGGCGCCATCGCATCTTCCTAGCACGGCAGGCTGTGCTGGTGCGGCTGCTGCTTCTGCAGAGACCACCAAGCGGCGCAAGTATAGCAACCTTATTGGCAACTATACTTTCGAGCCGTTTGGGGTCGAAACGCTCGGACCATGGGGCCCAAGTACACGCCTCCTTTTCAAGGATTTAGCTAAAAGGCTTGTTGACGCTTCACGTGACCAGAGGGCTGGCTTATTTTTTGGTGAAAGAATTAGCATTGCCATACAACGTGGCAATGCAGCCAGTCTTCTGGGCACGTTTCCGGAGGACAGTGATGTGGAGGAATACTTCGACGCCTAACATCACTAATGTCCTTTTATATACGTTTTTTAGTTTGTTTTATTTTAGTATCTAAGAGTAGTTTTAAGTTTGTAAATATATATAGACGTAGATTTTGATATGTGTCTACAAATTAAGATTGTATATATTATTAAATAAATCTACGTTATGTACCGGGTGCCTGCATGATCCGCTGTAATTTTAAAATGATTAAAAATGTATTGTTAGGTGACATAAGATGGTATGTTGTAAGAATCGGAAGTGATTGTTTGTGATGCAGCCGTATATACACTTTTTTAAGTAGATACAGCTTAATTTTAAGATAATGTTACTAGATCTTATCATTTACTACTTCTTACTCTTCTTCTTCTTCTTAAAACTTCTTATTAGTTACTAGATCATAGTAAATTCTGAGGTCACAAACATTTTTTTCATGACACAGGGCACAAACTAATTTATAAACAACAAACAAACAAACAACAACATACGCAAGATAATAGATATATTTCGGCATTTAAATTAAGGAATTCTATGTAAGTTAAACAAACGCCCACTATTTTGTGGAACATTTACTTTGAATCTGCTGAACTAATTACAAACTATTATCCTTTCCCTCGCGCTTATAATTAAGTAATTTGCTAACCCATATTAATTAAGTTAAGCTAATATTAAACTTAGAGATACACGATAATAAACTGATAAGGTTAACCGTACCGTGCAGCGGTAACATTGATTGACGCTAACTAAAAGTTAATTGCGCTGCAAAGCGTTAACTGCAATCTGGAACTGGTAACTCCGGAGCCTATTAACCGGTTATTTGTTACTTAACTAGGAGTTAACTGTATTTAAAGTTTTTGTGAGAGCCATCTTGTTTGGCAGAAAACAATAAAAAAACATCGTACTGGACTAAAAAGTATTAAAATTGAAGTAACAGTAGAGTAAATAGCTAATCCACTAGATATCGTGTAAAAAACTGAGTCAGCCACTATAAAAATTCTCTTGTAATAAAAGACTTATTTGAACTCCTGTTCTTTATCAAGTCCTATTTTAGCCTAGAAGGTACCTACGTCAAATTCTTTGAAAATCCGCTCAGAGGCAAACCAAATACAATAGGTACGGGATTGGATTAAGAGCTCACTTTTTTATTGACCGACCCGGATTTATTTGCTCGAAAATGTACGAGTTTATTATATTTTCAGGGCTTTTCAATTACAAGGGTCGGTAACCAAAATTATTTTTTGTAAAGGTACAATGTTGTAACATATTAATACTACCCGTGTCATAAACCAACATCAATGAAACGAAACTTTTAGCAAAAAGGTTAAAGGTAAAGAAATATGATGAAGGAAATTAAGTTACCTACAAGCTTTGTAAAGGCAGTTTTAATGAGATTGTTTTCATAAATTGGTCGTTGTATTTTCACTGAGGACTGAAACTTTGTTTTTCTTGAACAATGTTGAAGTACCGTTTCTTGAACTAAAAATATATATTTTTTTTCACTAAAGAAAGATGCCGTGTGCTAATTAGTAACATTCTTAATAAGAAAAGGTAAGATACTACGACTAAACGTGGAATGCCTGCGTATGGCTAGTTCGGCTTTTTTAAGACAGAATAAGCTAATTTTGAAAGTATCCATGTTAAATATGATTAAAATAAATAGTTTAAACAATACATTAAGGTTCAGATGTGGGTCAGGCCATAATCAAATGGTTATAATTTTATTATTTCATTACAGAATTTATCCTACAGTCGTAAAATAAAACTTAGAACAAATGAAATACGCATATCATTAACAAGGCTTCAGATCATAGAAAATGGCGGAGAAAGTGACGTAAATGCGCGGGAAACCTTGACATTTGACGTAAAGGGAACAACTCGAGTACCAGCACATATTGTTAGCAGTTTTGAGAGCCAATATCCGGCTTAAAAGTATACTAACAATGTAACATAGTTGTAACCTTGGATATTGACACGTAACCGAAAAAAATATTTTAGTGGGAGGTAACTTAGTGGAGATTTTACATATTCAAATAGCAAGTTAATTTGAATCTATGGTAGAAAACAATCTGTCGTTGGGACACAGGTTGGGGCCATGTTACTTTAAGAAAGTTTCAGCTTCAGCAGTGGCCAAATTCCAGAACCTTTGAAAGAGATTATACGACGGTGGAAAGGCTATTTGGTTTAAGCGACATTTTGGGCGATATTGAGTTATATACATATTCGGAATCAGCAATTTTTTCTCCGTCGAATGATGCCGGATTCATTTAAATCTGAGCACTTTTTTGGCGCTTGAAACATCTCTATTTTTGGGTGGTTTCCAAAGTGGCAGTGTATTATATGACGTCATTTTTGCATAATTTTTTTACTAATGTACTTGAACTATACAATGATTTAAAGAATCGAGACATAAATCAGTAGCCCTTTCTCAGATAAAAGATTCAATATCGATTAAAGCGTTTTTCTTGTTTCTATTTCATATTGACATGTGACTTAAATCATTTTTATTTTCATACATTTTCAACAAAATACGACATGGAGTGTCGCTTCAGTCGCTTATTTTTTACCAATTTTAGTTAAGAAGTGACTTAAATCTTTTTTCCGTTCCCTGAAAAAAAGTGGCTTAGGGCAATTTGTACTAAGTGACATTTATTTTCTTAATTTAAGGTCCGTTTTATATGGTATAAGCATCAACACCTCGAGGTTTTCAAATTCATTTAAATTAAGTTTACTCCGTTCCAATAGCTGAAGAGGTTTTGTTTTTATGATTTTTTTTCGGAAATTTTAAACTTTAAATGGCTCTCCTGTAAAGTTGCAAAAATGTCGCTTAAACCAAATAGCCTTTCCACCGTCGAATAGTATTCGTCCTATGGATATAGAATCTTACTCTAGAAAATGTCAAATGACAAAGCATTTGCTTGTTGTATTTTCTTCTATATTATCGAAACTTAATTATTTTGAAGTTTCCCAAGTACATCTAATTTGATCGTTTACAACCTAACTGTCCCTTCTTAAACATCATCTGCTCCAGTTTAAAATTTCACGCTAAATTGATTGCCCTTTACTTTAGCCGTTAATCTGTCTATTTATGAACCCGGAAAATTGGCCGTGGGAACTGAATTATTAATTTATTATTTTTCCTAACCCTTTGTATATTTTCCCCTTAACAACCGGTGACCCTTTTAGGCACGTGTTACATTAGGGCTGTTGATTATTAAATACTCAAACATTTTAACGGTTTATGTTTTTTGAAAATAATGTTACTGTGGGGATTGGTAATAATATGTTGTATTGGTGGTTCGTGTATTAAGCTGAGAGCACTTAGAACTTTTAACATAAGTTATTGGAAAAGTTTAGTACGAAACTGATACGTCCTAGTTCTTAAATCACTGAAACAAATCCCTTCTAAGATAATTTGAGTCATCTAACATAATCTAAGTAATAAGGGTGCAGAAAGTATAAAATATTTTGAAATGTATTGGAAAAACAATTGAAGGTAGGTACTAAAGTTGTAGAAGCATTTTCCATGCTTACGTCATTATTTGGTGCCCTAATTCGTTGGTTGAACACTTAATTGGATTATGAATTTAGCGGTTCACGCTTTTGATTAGTGGTAAAGTTAATCGTTTGGTCTCTTGAGAAATAAACCAGCCAAAGTAAACACTTAGCTTAGAATAGTTGCAAACAATTTGACTGTTCTACTTCATGAGCAAAACTTTATAACCGCAGAAGTTACCAACTTTAAGATGTTTTATGTAAAAGAGTGTCTCTAAAACATGATATAAAAAATTAATAAACTTACGCGGACATTTTTCGTGTAATAAACACATTACCAAAACGTCCTTATCGGTCAGGCTTTGAATATAGAATTTACTTTTTTTTCACAGCCAGGACAAATTCCAATTTCAAATCTTCCCCTATTCGGATGCGTTCAGCAGTTGAACAACCCCACCAAAGAGGATGTAATCACATAGCAATAAGTTACCACTGCAGTTGCTAGGGAACGCATGACTGTATGACTCAGTGGCTCTAAAGCATGAATTCACATAAAAACTAATAAATGCACATGTTAACTGGAATAAAATGCAATTTCCTTTTACATTTATGTGTAATAAAAGGAAATATGCTTTTTCTTGGTTCATTACCTACGTGCTCACTCGATATGATTTGAACATATATAATGGCCACGTTGGGTCTAACTCCAAACAACTTGTAATTGACGGATGGCAGTTCTAATGGACTCCCTAACATGTTCGCGTGCCAAAAATACACGTTGAGTATCATTCGCATCCTGTTTGGTTGTAAAATGGAAAATGCCAAAGGTTGTGGTACAAAAAGGCAATGAATGATGAATGATGTGAAGTTTTCCGAATGTAGGTCATCGTAGTAAAGTACATCTGCAATATGCAGTCATTAATTGGGTATCTATCACGCATGGATCTAACTTGGAAAAGAGGTCATAACTTTAATCTAGCCGAATTAATCTCACCGATTTTTCACATACAGACGACAGCATATTAAGTTCTGTAATAGATTTTCAAACTTATCACAATAGCGGAAGGTTAATTTTCGAATGCAAAAATTTGGCAGATTCGGGTACGGTGACCTGCTGTCGTCTGTACAATTCTAAGTTTAAAAATGTAAATTACTCGTCATGGCAGTAGCGACGCTGCCCCAATAAGCTTTGTCTTGAGCGACGTCCAACGCTGGCTCTTCAGGACTTCTGACAGGCTCGACCAGCCCAGAGACTGGCCTTGTACCCAGCAGCAGAGCCGCGGGCGATACCTTCGAGCGACGCAGCTTGACTGTTGTGGGTAACTCCGAGAAAAACCCGCGAATTATTTGAATTTAGAACGTTTTAGAACACGCGATATTCTAGCGCGGGAAATGTGTTGTTTGTTAGATTTAAGTTTTTTTAATTTTAAAATTGTGTTCTATTTTTAATAATAGGCCCACGTGATGAACACTTAATTTTATCTGAAACCAATTTATCTCGATTTGTTGAACTGTGGATCTATAAGATCTTTAACTTGAAAGCTAATTAAGATGTAAGGAAATTGGCTAAACTAATTGACGCATCGGCACGACACAACAGCGGTGAACTACGATAAACGTTCTACTACACTTTTAACGTGATCAAACACATCTGATCGCACTGCGTCACCCAAAAACACTGTTATAAAATATCACCAAAACATTTTTCATAAAAAAATAATTCGAACCGTGATTTAAAATAAACAGAATTGTTATTTTAAGTCATAGAAAAAATATCTTATAGGAATGTAATGTAAATATGGAACGCGTGCTTAACTTCTGGCGGTCGGCGCCATATTGGAAACGTGAGGGTTGCTCCAGTTAACGCATGCGCAGTAGTCGCAGCCCTTACGGAGTACTTTATTTAAAATGCCACCTCGTTCTAGCTACGACGCGAATAATTCGCACCACTACTATTGCGCGGGGAGTTGAGTGAAAACAATAGCGGTGTCGTACAAAAGCGGAGATGAATACCGTAGAGAAATGTTGGTCGTAACTTTTTGAGTAATGATCACGGTCCGTGAGCTGCGATTTGTTTATTTTTGAGACGGAAGTGTGAGTAGAAAGATGGGCCTTTTTTTAATAAATTCAAATTGATGACGTGAAACTGATAACAGTAAAGGTCAAACATTTACCTTTATATAAGAATTTTGGTTCAAAATTAAATGTATCGCTAACGATGTGGCTTGTTTAAGAGGATTTGTTAGGGAACGGATGATTTATTGTAAACACGGTTAATGTTGCAGTTAAATTGGATAAGGTTAAAGCCTATGATTTATTATATGCTATTATACAAACATAATCATCTCGTACAGAGCGGCTTTGTTTCTCTTGATTGTCTTATTAGTCTATGATTGGCCTCATTTGACCGGCCTTAAATCTCATAGAAGACCCATAGTCTTACTAACGTACAGACCAGAGCAGGTCTACCCACCTGCATCTGTCAAACAGCAATTGAACATTAGCTTTTCACTTAATGTGATAAGGTTGAAAATCTATTGAAGAAATTTGATAGATTGTGGTAGTTGATGTGCTGGCGTGTGTACCTCTTATTTTATATCAAGTAATACTTACTGTATTCGTGTAGTCAGTATTGTTTGTGAAATAAATGTATGCTATTTGCGTTTGTACAGGTGATTGACATAACGGTATCGTATTGTTTTTCATAATAAGCAGCACTGCTGAAACTTTTGTAATAAGGCCTTTTCTGATTTGACCTGTTTCAGAACTTTTCCTACGGCATACATAAGGAAAGACTATGAATACGACATTGTCTTTCAGGATTTTTTATGATTTTCCTTTTCTTAACTATGACAGTTATTTTATCAACCCACATTTTTATAACTCGATTAACTTGTGATAAATCTAGTTAACTAATTACCTATAATTTTTAATGTGAAAGGTATCACAATCAAATCAAACTATAATTTGCAATAAATGCCGTAATCGAATCGTGCAGACAAATCAGTTTAGTAACAAATGATCTGCTAAGAGTTACAACAGCATCGTGCAAAGTCGAGCAGTTCTCGAGACAGGTGATCATTAGGACAATGGTCGGCCTTGAGACCCGTGTGAAGGGAGCCTTGGGAGGCGGTGTTCATTTGCAGGAATGTTGCCTCAGTATGAATCGAAAGTTAAATAAGGCTGGTTATAAGCGTGCTGTTAGGAGTTGGATGAAGTATATCTACATATAAAATGTGCATGCAATTTATGAGATGACAGCTCTAGTTGTTAACAAGTACAGACAACTTCAGTTTGATCCTGTTAACCCGAATCTGTCAAATTTTACTAAAGGAAAATTAACCTTCCACTATTGTGATAGGGTTAAAAATCTATTGAAGAAATTTGACAGATTGTGGTAACTTGATGTGCATTGGTACATCTGTGGGTACACCTGAAAATGCAGCACTTTTTGCTTGTTAACCGTCGCGTTTACTTTACTATTTTTACTAAAGGAAAATTAACCTTCCACTATTGTGATAGGGTTAAAAATCTATTGAAGAAATTTGACAGATTGTGGTAACTTGATGTGCATTGGTACATCTGTGGGTACACCTGAAAATGCAGCACTTTTTGCTTGTTAACCGTCGCGTTTACTTTACTATTTTTACTAAAGGAAAATTAACCTTCCACTATTGTGATAGGGTTAAAAATCTATTGAAGAAATTTGACAGATTGTGGTAACTTGATGTGCATTGGTACATCTGTGGGTACACCTGAAAATGCAGCACTTTTTGCTTGTTAACCGTCGCGTTTACTTTACTATTTTTACTAAAGGAAAATTAACCTTCCACTATTGTGATAGGGTTAAAAATCTATTGAAGAAATTTGACAGATTGTGGTAACTTGATGTGCATTGGTACATCTGTGGGTACACCTGAAAATGCAGCACTTTTTGCTTGTTAACCGTCGCGTTTACTTTACTATTTTTACTAAAGGAAAATTAACCTTCCACTATTGTGATAGGGTTAAAAATCTATTGAAGAAATTTGACAGATTGTGGTAACTTGATGTGCATTGGTACATCTGTGGGTACACCTGAAAATGCAGCACTTTTTGCTTGTTAACCGTCGCGTTTACTTTACTATTTTTACTAAAGGAAAATTAACCTTCCACTATTGTGATAGGGTTAAAAATCTATTGAAGAAATTTGACAGATTGTGGTAACTTGATGTGCATTGGTACATCTGTGGGTACACCTGAAAATGCAGCACTTTTTGCTTGTTAACCGTCGCGTTTACTTTACTATTTTTACTAAAGGAAAATTAACCTTCCACTATTGTGATAGGGTTAAAAATCTATTGAAGAAATTTGACAGATTGTGGTAACTTGATGTGCATTGGTACATCTGTGGGTACACCTGAAAATGCAGCACATTTTGCTCATTAACTGTCGCATTTTACCATTAAAGTACTATTTAGTATTATTTCACCATAAAAAGTAGCCGCTTCACAAAGTCCGAGTGAGCACACTCCAAACAATGACACAAGAGATGCCTTTTTGTTTCAATGCAAATGTGAGAAGCTGGACTTTGTGTAATGAATGTACCTTTGAGCGTGCAGACTATACGATAAGGCACGTAAGCTGAACTTAAAAGCTTTAAAATTATTCTATGGTCGTTGTATGACTTATAAAATCTTTTTATCTTAAAAATGGCCAACAAGTTACAACGCTGTATCATTAATAACATTTATAGCCTTCTTCGTCCTTGTAAAAATGTCTGTATTCAAAATGCAACCTTTGAACGCCATTTTCAATGCTGCGAAAAGAGCCATATCATACATACCTACATTGCAGCCTTTTCACAGTTCCAATATTCTATATTTAAATTCAAAATTTTATTCTTCTCTTACAATTTGAAATTCGAATGTAGATCGTATAAGCACGTATAAGCCTTGTTTTTTTGTTATTTTTATTACTCGATACTCGATAGTTTTTACGATTGGCAATTAGTAGAAAGCCGTCTCTCCTAATTGGCAATCATTCTAACTATCGACGTATAAACTGCAATCTACAAAAAAAAATATACTTATATATATATATACGGTCTAAGTGAAAACCTCCCACTTTTTTTTTGAAGTCGGTTAAAAACTGTACAGAACCGAATTGTTTTTACGTAAATAATCTTCGGTTTGTTTTTTAAATTAACGTTGATGAGTTTGTTAATTACACATTTCTCCCGTCTTTGGACTAAAACATGACCCCTTTTGACAGTCGAGTAAAAAGGGTATCATTTCTACGAGATTCCGTGGTACCCATAGTCACTCAACCTACAACGAAATTTTCTTTTTTCCTAAGATTTTTTATCGAAAAAGATAAAAAGTTCTGCTTCATATTTCAAGTGTTTGGTTGGACCCTATAACTTTTACTCAAAAATGTGCTTAAAGAGATCTGTCCGCGAAGTGTTCTGACAACCAAAAATACATATTTCTAAGAAAATTATTCCTGACTCCTGTGTAATGAAATACAGAGGAACAGGAAAATTGAAACTTCAGGCAATTTCACCCACGTAACAAGTATTCAGCGTTTAAATTGAGATATTCGTGGGTGTATTAGAATAAACTATTTAAAAGTTGAGATAAAGCACTGGAAAGGTCGCCTATGAGTAAATAGAGAGCCTTTTATCATTATTTATCTTATTTCCAAAAGGTTAGCCTTATGAGACAGCATTTTCTTTTATCAAAAAATATATCCAATAAGACTTGATGTTCACGACTTTTTTTCCATTTTATTGGAAAATTTAAAAGTAATATTAGTTAAAGTCATGTCGGCCTATTGAGCAGCAACCTCGCAAGTATTAGTGTGTGGGTTCGATTCCAGGCCAGGGTAGTAACAATGCAACTTTTCTAAATTTGCATGTACTTTCTACGTATATGTATCTTAAAGACACCAATTTTGAGGAAACCTTGTCTAAAAATTCTTGTAATCACCAACCCGGATTGAGCATGCATGGTGATTGACGCTCAATCCTTCTCTGTGAGAGGAGGCCTATGCAGAGCAGTGGGACGAATAGTTTTCGCGTAGTTCTAAACAATATTACAAGATTATAGAAATAAACTCGACAGTTCCTAGTCACTTACTCATCATAGAAAAAATATGGTGTTGATTAAATTAGTACCATGTCAAGCCCCGTTATGATAATAATACGGTTATTAATTTAAATAATACATGTTATTGCTCACTATCGATGTTTTGTACTACTTATTGACACCCACGACATTGTTCAAGTATTTCTCTTTTAAACTTACAATAACAACTTATGTTCTAAGAATAATGTTAAATTAATAAAGTTTTTTAATTTATAACTCGAGTCTGCCTTTGTGGTCGACCCACGCAAATTCTATAATGGAGTTATATGAAAAGGGGTAGTCTTTTTATGAACCTTCTAGGAAGTCAAGGCGTGTAAATAAAATGATCTACACCCACTTCAAGTTATCAGATAACCAGTAAAATGTTTGTGAATATTTTAACCGAAACAAAAACCGGCCAAGTGCGAGTTGGACCTGCGCACGAAGGGTTCCGTACCATTGTATGTAAAAAAATAATTAATATATATTTTTTAATTTTTAGTATTTGTTGTTATAGCGGCAACGAAAAGACATCATTTGTGAAAATTTCAGCTTCCTAGCTATCACGATTTATGAGATACAGCCTGGAGACAGACAGACAGACGGACAGACAGACAACGAAGTCTTAGTAATAGGGTCCCGTTTTACCCTTTGGGTACGGAACCCTAATAAAACAAATGTTTACTTATTTCTATCGTCTAAGACGTAGGTTGCGAGCACATTTCACTGTAGAGAAGTGATAAAGTTATTGGTTAAAACAAAAAATGACTGTTTTGAGTTTAAATTACGAAAGAGATATGTACGGACGGGCTCTCAGAGCTTCCACCTTAAAAGATTTATAAAGATAGCTCTTTTGACCTTAAATCTTACAGTAACGAATTAAAATTATGCAAAAAAGCAGGAATTTTGCTAAAGGTAAATATTTGCAATGTTAATCCTAAACAAACATTACCATAATTATTGATTAGACGGGCGATACAGACGTCTTATTAAATTAAACTTTAGACTACAAAATATGCAAAACTATTCTACGCATTTATTAAGATTATATGGACTAGGGTCAGAACAAAAAAAATCTCATTAACATTTAATAACGACTGTCTGCATAATTGAAACCACTGTGTGACCATTACAGTTATTATTTTCGGTGACCTCCGCAAGGACACAGTGCTGATTAATAAGTCTGGTAGGCTTATTCCCATGAGCTCCAAAAATAGACTACGTTACTTAGAAACGCCTTTGAAAATATTATTCCATGTATTCATGAATACATTGAAACACATTTTCGGGAATACCAACTTCGAAGTTTAAACTTTAGCGTCGACCTTTTCAACATAGGTATGCATTTTCCGTTGTCTTGTCCGGGTCTTAAGGGAATAAAATGCAATATTCTAAACAAAAATGTAATATCGATGTGTTGGACTTTTGCACTTTCGTATTTGAAGGCCGTTTATATTTTTTTACGTAATATTTTAGACAAAAAGATATACGGAAAATATTAACGAAATATGTTTAATCAAAAGCTGACGCAAGAACATTTTCATGCATAGATCTTATACCTATAGCAAACAATTTAAATTATACATGTTGCAACACCAGCGCGATTAGCAAGAACCTAAATTGCTTAAATATTACCAACGCGAACTTACAAATTATAATTTTGAGCAATTTACGTAGACTCCCGACATAATTGCAAAAGTGTTTTTGCGAAGGGCTAAGCAGAGGTATGACTAACATTGTGCTGTTCTCATTTCCTATTTATGTTTAAGACCTATGTAGATATTAGGAAACGAATCGATTGTTAGCAACCGTGCACAAATTATAACCATATTTGTAACTAGTTTCCGCCAGCGGTTTCACCCGAGTCCCACGTGAACTATTCCACGCACCCAGATAAAAAGTAGCCTATAGTCTTTCTTGATAAATGGGCTATCTAACACTGAAATATTTTTTCAAATCGGACTAGATATTCCTGTGATTAGCGCGCTCAAGCAAACAAACAAACTCTTCAATTTTCTAATATTAGTACAGATTCAATAAAAGAATACAAGAATTACAATTCAGGAATAACATACTACATAAGTTGTCCTTAAATATTCAACATCGAAAGTAATTGTTGCATAATCGTACTTAAAACCACAAACCTCAACGATTCATTTAAATTAAAGAGACATTTACCCATGACTTAATTAACTAGCTTATGTAAATAAGTAGGTACGAGCATTGTTCTGCTCTCAATCATTATCTGAAATTTATGGGAAAATCTGTTCGTTCATATCTATGCGGAAGGCTATGCAACAACGACTTACACTTGATTGCACAAGAAAAGGGTAACGTTCAGGTTAATTGCAAAATGCTATGCAATCTCTTTGTCTCTTAATAATAAGATGAAAGTTGACAGTCGGTATGTGAATGTTATTGCAAGATTCTTTACATATTGCCAGGGTTTTATGATGCGTTATTACGATTCTGATTATTATAGACTAAAAAGAATGGAGCCAATTTTCTTGTAGGTATTGTCCCATCTTCCCCACTTGTCGAGGAAATATAATACCTATGCATTTTTAACATAAATCGGTAAGTTTATATTATTACCTAGTTTCATACAGTAAGTGGATTTTAATATGATATAGGTACAGACAACAGCACATCAATTCTGCAATCGTTTTTAACCTTATCGCAATGGGGGTAGGTTAATGTTTGGTTGGTAAAACTTGACAGATTCGTATACGTTGACCTGCTGTCGTCTGTACCAATAACTTGAAATACTTGCTACCTTTACATATTTACAAGCAGCTCTTGTCCTTGATACAAAATAGAAAAAGTAATGGACAAATATCAAACAGTAAAAATGCCCGACATTGCAATTTATTTTTTCATTACATTTACTATTATTATATGTCACATGAAGACCTTTTCAATCTTCAATTAATTATTTTTATAAAACATGTTGCTGCTCTATTTCCTAACTAGCTATATTTAGAAACGACTGGATTTTTTTAATTCACAAAAATCTGATTAATTTAAAAACCGGCTAAGTGCGAGTTGGACTCGCGCATGAATGGTTCCGTATCATTAGATATGAAAAATGAACCTATCTATTACCGACAACTAATCAAAATACAAACATTTTTCGGACAGCAAAAAATAACTTTGTTTTTCATGCAAATGTATGAATAACAAAGTTATTTTTTGCGGTTTCACAATTTTTTTTGTTATAGCGGCAACGGAAATACATAATTTGTGAAATTTCAGCTTTCTAGCTATCACGGTTAAAGAGTTTCAGCGTGGAGAGACAGACAGACAACGTCGTCTTAGTAATAGGGTCCCGTTTTACCCTTTGGGTACGGAACCCTAATAAAGACCGCGTTTTATGTTCTAGTAAGTATATTAGAGACCTGTATTAGGTCGCATCGAACTTTAACAAGACATTAAGAAAAGAAACACAAAGACCTCATTTAGTTCTTATTAAAACATAATCAATACGACATAATGAAACGGCAAATAAACCATGTTCTCTAACAATAGAGTTTCCTAACCTTCTGCTACGACATACAGCATGATTGCCAGTTAGCCCTTTCACAATATGACTGACTTCACAACTTTACTGTAGCATATTATAATTGCCATTTCCGTGAGAGCGGTGGCTAGCCTTGCCGAGCTGGCATTTGCTGACCAATCTGGGCAGTCGTGACTGTTAATCTGCCATTACAATTTTTACTTTACGCATATGACAATAAGGTCGGGAATTTCATATTTTTTGAACAGCCTAGGAATGGCATTCATACTATACGAAGCTTAACACCAAAGTTTAAATATAGATTTTAGACAAGTTTTTTGAGCGTGTATGCTGCATTTTTTTACATTGATGTAGATACTACCTTTTATGTAGGTAAATTAACAAAATATATTTACGGCTAGTTTTACAGGTTACAGATAAAATTCGAAATAGCTATATACAGATAATGCCATAGAAGTGTTTTTAGTTTTGACTAGTTTTCTATGGCCTTAGCTGCCAGACAGCTACTTATCTAGAACTTTATCTGGAACCTAGAAACTAGCTGTTAGAATAGCCATGTTATCAGTTGCTTATTTTTAGTTACATTATTTATTTTTGACTTTGACCTTAAAACAGTTTATTACTCGTTCAGAAACCTACGTACATTTGGATTAACATAATGATATCAAGCCGTGTTTCCTGCGTGTCACAATAATGACATACAAACAAACAACACTACTATTTTGATGAATTGTACGTTTTATTTTTGTTTTGTTCTAGTTGTTAGCAATTACCACACTTTCTACCATTACAAATTGTCCAAGTCAAATCTACTTTTTATGAAGAAAGTGCGCTAAAATATTTAGTTTCGGCGGAACTAAGTCACTTGTCGCCTGCGTTGTTGCACAAATATAAGTATGTGCTGCTAAAATGCAAATGCGTGATAAATCGAATATAATTTCAAGCTACTGGCACAAACACAATTATAATTAATCGAAATGGAAATCGAATTTGGTAAAGGTCCTGGAATCAGCATTTTATATTTAATGTTTTTTCTGGACCAAGAATAAGTATGAAAACTGCAGACGGGGTCGACCCCGGTAGACGTGACGACCTAGATGCACCGAGACTGGTAGACTCAGTCGAAGGATCGGGAAGTGGAAGCAAGATGAGGAGGCCTTTGTCCAGCAGTGGGACGTTATAGGCTAGTAATAATAAGAACAAGTCAAGGTACCGGTGGTTAGGGTCCCAGAGATAGAAACCTCCTCACAATACGCGCCGTATCAAGGAGTACCGCCTTCTGAATCAGTCCCTTGACCCAGCCGCCTAACGAGAGCCTCATGAGATGTTGGCCGTAACAACTATCGGCACAATAAGAGCCGTCTCGACATTCCACATGGCGACAACCTCGTGTGCTAAGTCGAGATACCTACTTAATTTGTTTCAGAACAAGTTAAATCTGATATCTGATTCGGTGGAAGTCCTCAATTTACTTCTATTTCCCAGAAACATGGAGGCAAAAAGAGGTATAATAGAGTTCTTCAAAAGTTAGCAAGCAACTATAAAGACGACAAGACATCTTCCAGCTTATTGTCACGACACAAACATTAGGCTTACAAATGGAGGAACAAAATCGTGACGAAGTTAAAAATCTGCAGATAACATAAGTCGATTTGTACGAACTATCAGGCATAGAAGTAATTGAACAAATGCAAGAAAGGAAAGAAGAGAACATGAAGATAGAAGAAATTGAACGATTTGTAATAGTACCTTTATACCTCAGTAATATAATTGTCATTTAGAAGAATCTCTTCAAAGGACCTGCATGGACAAACATTACATAAGTTTCATGGGATAGTAGAAGATATAGTTGCGAACGAAGGTCCAGCAAGCCTGACCATGCAAAGAAACAAGTTTGATGTACAACAAGTTTGTGAAACAATTTAAGTACTTACTATTCACTAGAAACCACATAAAAGAAAACCAGTTGGATAATAAACTATTATCTGAAGAAACACGCGATATGACGTGATAACATAGTTAATTCCATTCGCAATCGCTGATCTTAAACTAACAATGGATCTATTCGTAACTACTGGGATTTCAGGTGTAGATTTTAGACGCTTGAAATAAGTGACAGAGTTATGCTAAATACTATATCTACATGCTCTCAGGCCTAAAGTAGTTTCGGGGCAATCCATGTTGACGTCGTAAATCAGTGGCATATAAGTAACGATCTACCTAACTAACTGTACATTAAGTGCCCCTAATTTAAAACCAAAGTCTGTTAATTCAGAACTGCACTAATTCTAAAGTGACAAAACTTTTAAATCTAGACTCGTTTAACATTTACTATTTCGTTTCTCCTAACGGTACGATTTAGATAACTTCAAAATTGCGCAAGACCTTACATCAGCCAACACAATACATTCTTCAATTGATCGTGAAAATGCCAAAAAGCCGATCAAATTCAACAAAGAGGTAACGTTAGGATGACGCAACGCCACCCGGTCGAGAGGTATAACGGTCAGATGCGCCAGCGCACAAAAATGTGCTAAACGGTTACTGTTACACTTTGTTCCGTTAAATGCGGAACTCGGGGATGTCTTCATTAGTCATAGTATATATCTTCTCAATTCTTGTAAGTATCAATTACTTGTGGTTGTGAAGTAGACAATGTTTTTCCTCCTGGATTCTCAGTTTACTCAGGATCACGGTAATTCCAAGAATTGTGTAGATACCAAGGTTGAAGGAAATTGATTTAGTTAATCTCTTTGGAAAGATCGCAATTGACTAGCAGACGTAATTCTACCTTTCAGTCTACGAGTAACTGCGATGCCGTCACATCATGACACAATATTTCTTAGACAGTACAACAGGCTACACAGTCAAAACAAATAACTCCAACTATAGATGTCATTGACTTCGTAAGAATACTTCTTCGACAGTTTATGTATTGTCGAATTAACGTTAACCTATTTATTATTTCCCAAACTTATTTATTAGGTGTATTAGATGGACCCTACGTGGACTCCAATGTGGAGTACAACATAAGGACCTTTGCATTCATTAAAGGCTTGCCAGATTAAGGGATTTTAACAAAACCAGCAAATGCAAATAGAATTTCTATTGGATAANTTGTCCAGCAGTGGGACGTTATAGGCTAGTAATAATAAGAACAAGTCAAGGTACCGGTGGTTAGGGTCCCAGAGATAGAAACCTCCTCACAATACGCGCCGTATCAAGGAGTACCGCCTTCTGAATCAGTCCCTTGACCCAGCCGCCTAACGAGAGCCTCATGAGATGTTGGCCGTAACAACTATCGGCACAATAAGAGCCGTCTCGACATTCCACATGGCGACAACCTCGTGTGCTAAGTCGAGATACCTACTTAATTTGTTTCAGAACAAGTTAAATCTGATATCTGATTCGGTGGAAGTCCTCAATTTACTTCTATTTCCCAGAAACATGGAGGCAAAAAGAGGTATAATAGAGTTCTTCAAAAGTTAGCAAGCAACTATAAAGACGACAAGACATCTTCCAGCTTATTGTCACGACACAAACATTAGGCTTACAAATGGAGGAACAAAATCGTGACGAAGTTAAAAATCTGCAGATAACATAAGTCGATTTGTACGAACTATCAGGCATAGAAGTAATTGAACAAATGCAAGAAAGGAAAGAAGAGAACATGAAGATAGAAGAAATTGAACGATTTGTAATAGTACCTTTATACCTCAGTAATATAATTGTCATTTAGAAGAATCTCTTCAAAGGACCTGCATGGACAAACATTACATAAGTTTCATGGGATAGTAGAAGATATAGTTGCGAACGAAGGTCCAGCAAGCCTGACCATGCAAAGAAACAAGTTTGATGTACAACAAGTTTGTGAAACAATTTAAGTACTTACTATTCACTAGAAACCACATAAAAGAAAACCAGTTGGATAATAAACTATTATCTGAAGAAACACGCGATATGACGTGATAACATAGTTAATTCCATTCGCAATCGCTGATCTTAAACTAACAATGGATCTATTCGTAACTACTGGGATTTCAGGTGTAGATTTTAGACGCTTGAAATAAGTGACAGAGTTATGCTAAATACTATATCTACATGCTCTCAGGCCTAAAGTAGTTTCGGGGCAATCCATGTTGACGTCGTAAATCAGTGGCATATAAGTAACGATCTACCTAACTAACTGTACATTAAGTGCCCCTAATTTAAAACCAAAGTCTGTTAATTCAGAACTGCACTAATTCTAAAGTGACAAAACTTTTAAATCTAGACTCGTTTAACATTTACTATTTCGTTTCTCCTAACGGTACGATTTAGATAACTTCAAAATTGCGCAAGACCTTACATCAGCCAACACAATACATTCTTCAATTGATCGTGAAAATGCCAAAAAGCCGATCAAATTCAACAAAGAGGTAACGTTAGGATGACGCAACGCCACCCGGTCGAGAGGTATAACGGTCAGATGCGCCAGCGCACAAAAATGTGCTAAACGGTTACTGTTACACTTTGTTCCGTTAAATGCGGAACTCGGGGATGTCTTCATTAGTCATAGTATATATCTTCTCAATTCTTGTAAGTATCAATTACTTGTGGTTGTGAAGTAGACAATGTTTTTCCTCCTGGATTCTCAGTTTACTCAGGATCACGGTAATTCCAAGAATTGTGTAGATACCAAGGTTGAAGGAAATTGATTTAGTTAATCTCTTTGGAAAGATCGCAATTGACTAGCAGACGTAATTCTACCTTTCAGTCTACGAGTAACTGCGATGCCGTCACATCATGACACAATATTTCTTAGACAGTACAACAGGCTACACAGTCAAAACAAATAACTCCAACTATAGATGTCATTGACTTCGTAAGAATACTTCTTCGACAGTTTATGTATTGTCGAATTAACGTTAACCTATTTATTATTTCCCAAACTTATTTATTAGGTGTATTAGATGGACCCTACGTGGACTCCAATGTGGAGTACAACATAAGGACCTTTGCATTCATTAAAGGCTTGCCAGATTAAGGGATTTTAACAAAACCAGCAAATGCAAATAGAATTTCTATTGGATAATCAGTCGTGAAAGTAAAATTAAACTGAGAATTCACCAACCAAACATTGAACAGTTATCATGCAAGTGATATGATGCAATTTCAAAAACAAATAGTCTTGTCAATTAACGGTTTCAATCGAAACTAATAAAGCCTGCGCTATCTAAATAGGTTACACCTCTTCAGCAGATAATGGTTCTGACGTAAACGAATGCAATCAATAATGCAATATGGCAATTTTATCTGGGAACGCACTAGATGGCGTCATTAAAACTCTGCAGCTAGTTAATTAGTCCCTATTGTTTGTTGTGGTTACTTATCTAAATGATAATACTTTTGTTTATTGTGTCATGTCTAGAGTAAGTAATTTGAAGATGATTGAGAATTTTGGTAGGCCTGAGTTGTTTCAGTTTCTATAAACAAACTGATGGTTGCATAATCAGACACCAATACTGTAGCCAATTCATATAGGCTCTAACTGTACGCTGGTAAACAATACAAACAAAAATAAAATCATCTGACTAATGGAAAGGAACCAGAGCACTTAGCACTACTAAAATAAAAGTTAACAACAACAATTAGCATCAACTTAGGAACAAAATCTCAGCGCAACTTGAAACTTAATTTGGATCTCGGAATTACGTTCTTAAGTCTTGTGTAACAACTCAATTAAGCGAACAAAGAGCTATACCTTTGCCGTCTAAAACAATTTAGTTTGAAGAAAAATCTTACGTAAACAAAGTAATCATAGCAGAAAATATAGGGGATCTTTGACGAAAGGAATGTGATCAAGATTAATTAAGGTATAAAAAACTGCGAAGCTTAATCAATTTCTATTATGATGATAAACGACTAAAAATGCCTGAAAAAACAGCGACGATCATAAATTCTCATCACTACAAAATATGGAATAAGAAGAATAACCGAACTCCTACAAAATATAAACTTTTTAAAAATTTTGCGACTTAAGACCGTTGCTTCCCGTTCACTTGGCAGAACTCCAAGCCTTCTCTCCTTGACCTGAAGCTTTCTGTTCTTTAAGACCTCAGTAACGACCCTGATAATATAATAGACTAGTTTCATAACTTCACCATCTATGAGCGTTTCTTAAATCATTAGCAAGTTGGTATCACGCTAAAGAATCATCAATTTTGTCGAAGATTCATTAACACACGCATTGTTATCGACCTTCTTAACTTTTCAAACTTTTGCAGTAGTTGATTTCAAGGCATTATTTATTACTTGCACATTTATTTCAAGGACTTTAGAAATATATTTTGTTTTGAATGCTTTACTATCTGTACTAACTGTTGTATGTTTGTCACAGCTAACTCCATGTTATACAGTAACAGGGTTTATCTCTTATGCGCCAGTAATCGGATTAATATCTTACGGCTTCAGACAGCAGCATACAATAGACGCATTTGCTTCATCTGTTCAAGCTAATATTTTGAAAGAAGATTTAAAAATGGGGATTGAAAAACAAGTTACGACAAGTGTATTGTGTGTCATTAATTTGCTATACACCAAAACTCATGCAAATAACATGATAGTACTCTTGTAATAAATATTCCAAAATCAAAATAATAAAGAACTCATCTTTCTAAGAAGATCAATGAAACAATTTAGGTAGAAGAACGTGCCTGAATAAAAATGAAAGAAAAATTGTGTAACATCGTTACGATAATTAAGTTAATAGTTAACATAACCATTGTTACAGTGCACTTTGAGAATTTGATAAATCTCGTAATTTAATTCTCTAATTGTCTTCTACTTCGGATTTTTTTCTATATTTTGATATTTCAGATTAAGCATACGATTTTGTACCAAATTCATATGAGAGAAGACTTGTTTTTTGTGGTGAATTGTTTCATTGTACCAAATTTTACCAATTGAACATTCATCACCATCATCATCTTCCTGCCCTGTTCCCAATCTATTTGGGGTCGGTGCAATATGTTTTCTGCTTCCATTTTTCCCTATCACTTTTTCACATGACATTCACTCCCTTCTTACTCGTGTCATCTTTCAGGTAATCCATCCATCTTGAACATTAACCTTCCTCTATAGTGATAAGTTGAAAATCAATTGAAGCTATTTGACAGATGTGGTAGGTTGATGTTTGCTCCTGTACTTGTTAAGTAAGTAAGTATACCACAGACTTCATATCAAGAGCATTCTAAGCTAGCTTTTTTACATGTAGGTACACACAACTTAAAATTCAAATTATCTAGTCTCAATCTCGTCGACTCCATTTACCGTTGTTATTACTTGTATTTCTGCCGCTATACCAAAATGTCCAGACTTTATGTTTGTGGAATACCAAGTGAGACGGTTTTTAGATGCATATAGATACCTATTTATTTTGTATTCTTTTCTTTACATCTGCCATTTTACTTGAATTCGTCAGGTCATGGCGACACGAGAAATATTACTAAGTATACCTAAGTGTATAGCTGTGTATTTTAGTATTTACACAATTGGCTTAACGATAATGCCGAGTTGTCATTTTGAAGGCTGTGTGTAATGTATAAGTAAATACCTAGGTACCTGATAAATTATTTGTATATTTGTGTTAAATTTTTCGCGTTACGTGTCAATTATTCCATCATTAAGCTAGACTATTATATTGAACCCGTATACAATCTTACAGACAAGGAAGAAATTAACGTCTACAGCATCACAAGGTCCTTCCAAACCCATTTCAAAATCCTCATCGCTGCGTGACTAGTTTTCTTAGAATCTCACGTTCGCAATCCATCACCAACACCGTTAAAATGTGTATCTGATTTTGTTTCGTAAGAAGACGCGGGAAAGGCAGTCTGTGGTCACGACCCATTGAAAAAAAACGCTCAGCTATCATGTAGGTCCAAAGTAGCAAAAAGTATCGACTGGCCTCATTCTTCCAACTGACTTGGTCAGCTCTTCGTGTGTGCTTTCAAGGTCAGCTAATTTAGATAAGTGGTTATTTTGATCGCTGTTGGGGTCTTGAATTTCGGTGCTAAATAAATAAAGACTATAGCCACAGTACTTTTAGACGTGTATATATATAGGTAAATGTGGGTCATTCATTCATATGTTGTTGATATCAGGTAAATACAGTAAGAAAGATAAATGATTCAGACAAGACCATTTGTACCAGTATATTTTCATTATCCTTTAAAATTTGGAAAATCCCACCGTCATTGCTGCTTGCATCTTCGGAATGTCTTAAAAACTTCCTCAAAAGCTGAGTAATGATATAAAAAAAGTAATTTAAGAGACGAACGACCAGTTATTTTCATAATTGCATTAATGGCGGTCGCATGCGTGCACGCAACGTTTAATTCCAAGAATTAATTTCCACTATATTTTTATAATTTTTTTCACAAATTCCCTTGAGATTACGGACGTGAAGAACTGAGATTCGACATATGAGACAAGGTTTTGGTTCTCACCAACCAATGTATTCTGACATAATATATATATCTTTGCGTTAAGAGTTCGCGTTACACCTAATAGTGCAAACATTTATTTCAATAGCTACTTTAAAACTAGAACTACCTTGCACGTAATCCTGTCCCGTCTGCGAAAAAAATCTCCTGATAGTCATTAAATATTAACCCAGTCAACACCAGATACATTAGTAGATATATTAGTAACTAGCTTCCGCCAGCGGTTTCACTCGGAACACTGGGAACACTGGGAACTACAGCGCGCACCCGGATAAAAATTAGCCTATAGCCTTCCTCGATAAATGGGCTATCTAACACTGAAAGATTTTTTCAAATCGGACCAGTACTTCCTGAGATTAGCGCGTTCAAACAAACAAACTCTTCAGCTTTATAAAATTAGTATAGATGTAAACATATTTTTTCTCATACATATTTACTAAGCCCATTACATACATAATGAAATAGACGACAAACATATCAGAAGCAAGTCCCAGCTCTTATGTAACAACACTTGAGCGAAAGTTCCAAATACAGGTTTCTATCTCCTCACAAATATCGGTCAGTAAATGTAGGACTTTATACTATCAATTACATAAAAAATCGATTAGCCAATCGATTTCGGTATAAATTATAGATAATAACGATTATTACTCGATGCACAGAATTGGTCACACGACATTATGTGTTAGGTGTCTGGACAATTGTTTTAGGGCTGTCAACGAACGAAAGTGGATGTTCTTTTGAACTTGGCACTCATATTAGTAAGTATCGCATGTCATTTGTTAGTGTGGTATGGTTATTGATGTCAAACTTTCCTAAAATGAGGGCGTGTTCAATGCGTCAAGTTTTATGTATCTACACGTCAGTTATTAGGAGAAATATTGGGCAATACGGATTTGATCTCGGTCAATGTAGGATTCATAACGCTGATGAAATATTGTGACGCATAGTGTAAGAAAGAACACAGTGAGAGAAGAACAACGCAATCGAAAGTCTCATGATATGGCATTAGGTACTCCTACATTCCAGCGGTCAATTTTACGCCATATTAAGCGTGACAACCCTATATTATTCTTTGTACATAGCAGAGGTTGCATCAGTACAATTAATAAATCAATAGCTGCTACACCATTAAGTAAGACGCCATTACTTTTATGACCCCTTGCCGTTCGCAACAGAGTTTTGAACGGCTCTGAAGATAATTGAGAAGTGGCCATTTTTCTTAACAAATTGTTGTTGTTTGTGAAACTGTGGGCTATCGTTGAATACTTAGTGAACGCGGTCATTCTTCTTTTTAACCGACTTCCAAGAAGGGTTATTGACTCAATGTCGAAATGACAGACAAACCATCTTCACACTTCATTGTCTGCCACCAATGTCTAAATTATAAAGGACGAACGAAAAACAAAAAAATAATGTCTCTACCTGCTATGTAATGGACAGTCAATATACCATCTTGAAGTAAATAAGCTATTTAAGTACTGCGCCAGAACATTAATTTGCTTTTAAAATCACCACTTTGATTAATGGACCCATTAAAACCTTAGAGGTACTGCCTTTTAAAATATAAATTTTCCGACTAGGAGATTTACTCGCGAGGCTCAAGCTCTTAGAATTTATAATTAACTTGGTTGTGTACTCAAGGAAAGTAGGTCCACTTTAGAAGTCTTATATTGTTTTGAGGTTCGGAAATAAATTGCAATTTGTCAATTCCAATAATTAATTAAACTGTCAAGAATAAAATAAACACGGAAAAACAATTCCAACGTTCCAATTATCGCTTTTTACGCTCTCAACCTAACCGAAATTATTCTGAAAAGCAATATTAAAAAGAAAACGAATTCATAATCGAATTTCCCATCGATTTCCCTTGAACAATTACTTTTATTAATTCCCCGTGGGCATCGATTCGCCAATCACAATAAATGAAAAATGTGGTCGTTGATAACCGCAGGCGCAGCAAAGTGAAACAGCAAGTCCAAAGAAAGTTTGACGAAACGATTTAATCTCACTTTTCTGTGCAAACTGAGACTTATGCGAGCAAAATGACCGAGATCAGTCGATTTTCAAGCGTATAAAAATAATCTTCAATTTTATACGTACAGACAACAACACATCAAGTTACCACAATCTGTCAAATTTCTGCAATCGATTTTCAACCTTATCGCAATGGGGGTAGGTTAATGTTTGATTGGTAAAATTTGACATATTCGTATACGTTGACCTGCTGTCGTCTGTACATAATGTATTTATAGACAAAACCGTGACTATAAAAAGGCTTACACAAAATCACAGCAATGACTATAAATAAAGCTACTATAAATTAGCTGAAGTATTCACATGATTACTAGAAGCTCGTTAATTTGTCAACGTTAATTTGGTCGTTAATTATAACATCTCAAATCACAATTATCGTTATGTATTAGTATCGAACAAAAATAACTCTAAACTACTTAAGTCGGCAACAATAGAAAAACACGTAAAACTCAGTCACATAACAATAGAGTGAGATAACTTATCTAACATCGATAACAAAGATTTTAGAGTTCACATTATGATTACAGATAAGGTGACGCGTGTTTACTCAAGAGCTGGAAGATAGTATGCAAATAATCTTGAATATTAATCAAGAGTAACAAAGTGCACTTAACTAGCCAACATAACTATGAATGAGGAAAGGTAGTTTGCTAAGTTTATGATAATACAAAGCTTGTTCTATTGCATTACTTAAGGAAACAGGAAGGTATATCAATGGCCTTTGTTAGGTGAAATCCTCTTCTAATTTCAGGTATTTTAGAAGTACCATAGTACAAATACCTGAAGGGAAATCCATCACTGTGAACAGGCCTTGAATTCTTGATTTCATTAGACTCGGAAAATCAGATACATAGGAAATTAGATGCAAATATTTAATTAATATAAGCAACAAACTACTTCCAAAGCATTATCAATCAGAACACGCGATCACCTAATTACGTAACCCATTAAATAACGATTAGACAAGCCATTTTTAATTACAACTAACTACATCATCTGCATCGTTACGTCATTGATGCATCTGGGACATTCAGTGTCAACAAATTGCGTAATTTTGATATCTTGAATGTTCTACTTGTACCAGGTATGTAGACTACTATCGCAAAAATGAATAAATCTTCCTTATTTGATTAGAATTCGCTTCTTGAAGTGTTCCCGTACATTTACTATTAGGATGAAGAAAAGAGTGGTAGTGATAAATATGATCTATTCATGGTCACATCATAACTTACCATCAGCTATACGTAGACGCTGACTTCCTAGTAAGACTTTTTTTTAGGAAACCTTCCCGCTGGATACAGCATGAGTGAGTATCAGACTCTTACTGACTAAAACCCACCATTTTTTTTTGAGCCCTCTGTGTACCAGGGCCGCGGTAACTCTTTCGAACAATCCCGCAGCCCCGACAACACTATTGTGACCCACTGACCAAATACCCATACTGTCTAATCCACATTCAGTCGCGTAGACTTATCAGTAACATATCACGATCATATACAGTTGCTCTATAAAACTATTTACTTACTAACTGTGCTTTTATTAGATTTAATTAGCAATAGTTGGCTGCAAACCCGTTATTTATGTCTGCAATTGCGTCAGTGTGGACCTAAGACATTCCGTTGGGAATCCATACTCATTGATAAAGAAAGCAAAGAATGTCACATTCCTTTTACTCTTGAGCTATGCTTATATGAACCATGGACAAAGCCGACTCGATACAATAATACTTACAAATCATAATACCTTTGTGTGTAAATTATATCAGTGTCAATACAGATAAATATCGACCCCATTCATATATGTATAAGCTCTTTAAGTATTACTTACAAGCTAGAATGTAAAGTAAATAATTGTCGGTCGTTAGCAAAAATACGTGAGCGAACTTAACTTGAACTTGTCTAGAGCTGAGTTTTAAACAGAATACAGACTAAGTTCTAGGAAATAATTGGTCTAGTCTATCCATATGCAGTTGTACTGAATGTTAGGAATTTTAAGCGAAGATACTTTACTGTAGTAAAGTATGAAGAAAATTGTGAATGACCTTTTAACTCGTGCCAGAATTAAGAAGTTACGTAAAAGATATCTTAAAACGCATAAACAATGTCCAACGAAACGGGGTCTTGATGACGAAGACGAGAATTTTTGATGACGAATTTTGCTTTAAACAGTATTTTAAATTAACACCTAAGCGAAAATTGTATTGATTAGCATGTGCACGCGAAATTGTGTTCTAATTTGAAGTTATAGAGTTGAATTTTCAGTGGTTGATTGGTGTACTTAATGTATTTATGACGCTAGTTTAATTTCCGATTTCTAGTTTGTGACCTAATAGAAAAATAAAAATTATAGTTATAAAGACTATAATAGACTTTACAACACAATCATACTTACGGGTAATATCCATAGCTAAAGTACTCGTGANATGTATTTATAGACAAAACCGTGACTATAAAAAGGCTTACACAAAATCACAGCAATGACTATAAATAAAGCTACTATAAATTAGCTGAAGTATTCACATGATTACTAGAAGCTCGTTAATTTGTCAACGTTAATTTGGTCGTTAATTATAACATCTCAAATCACAATTATCGTTATGTATTAGTATCGAACAAAAATAACTCTAAACTACTTAAGTCGGCAACAATAGAAAAACACGTAAAACTCAGTCACATAACAATAGAGTGAGATAACTTATCTAACATCGATAACAAAGATTTTAGAGTTCACATTATGATTACAGATAAGGTGACGCGTGTTTACTCAAGAGCTGGAAGATAGTATGCAAATAATCTTGAATATTAATCAAGAGTAACAAAGTGCACTTAACTAGCCAACATAACTATGAATGAGGAAAGGTAGTTTGCTAAGTTTATGATAATACAAAGCTTGTTCTATTGCATTACTTAAGGAAACAGGAAGGTATATCAATGGCCTTTGTTAGGTGAAATCCTCTTCTAATTTCAGGTATTTTAGAAGTACCATAGTACAAATACCTGAAGGGAAATCCATCACTGTGAACAGGCCTTGAATTCTTGATTTCATTAGACTCGGAAAATCAGATACATAGGAAATTAGATGCAAATATTTAATTAATATAAGCAACAAACTACTTCCAAAGCATTATCAATCAGAACACGCGATCACCTAATTACGTAACCCATTAAATAACGATTAGACAAGCCATTTTTAATTACAACTAACTACATCATCTGCATCGTTACGTCATTGATGCATCTGGGACATTCAGTGTCAACAAATTGCGTAATTTTGATATCTTGAATGTTCTACTTGTACCAGGTATGTAGACTACTATCGCAAAAATGAATAAATCTTCCTTATTTGATTAGAATTCGCTTCTTGAAGTGTTCCCGTACATTTACTATTAGGATGAAGAAAAGAGTGGTAGTGATAAATATGATCTATTCATGGTCACATCATAACTTACCATCAGCTATACGTAGACGCTGACTTCCTAGTAAGACTTTTTTTTAGGAAACCTTCCCGCTGGATACAGCATGAGTGAGTATCAGACTCTTACTGACTAAAACCCACCATTTTTTTTTGAGCCCTCTGTGTACCAGGGCCGCGGTAACTCTTTCGAACAATCCCGCAGCCCCGACAACACTATTGTGACCCACTGACCAAATACCCATACTGTCTAATCCACATTCAGTCGCGTAGACTTATCAGTAACATATCACGATCATATACAGTTGCTCTATAAAACTATTTACTTACTAACTGTGCTTTTATTAGATTTAATTAGCAATAGTTGGCTGCAAACCCGTTATTTATGTCTGCAATTGCGTCAGTGTGGACCTAAGACATTCCGTTGGGAATCCATACTCATTGATAAAGAAAGCAAAGAATGTCACATTCCTTTTACTCTTGAGCTATGCTTATATGAACCATGGACAAAGCCGACTCGATACAATAATACTTACAAATCATAATACCTTTGTGTGTAAATTATATCAGTGTCAATACAGATAAATATCGACCCCATTCATATATGTATAAGCTCTTTAAGTATTACTTACAAGCTAGAATGTAAAGTAAATAATTGTCGGTCGTTAGCAAAAATACGTGAGCGAACTTAACTTGAACTTGTCTAGAGCTGAGTTTTAAACAGAATACAGACTAAGTTCTAGGAAATAATTGGTCTAGTCTATCCATATGCAGTTGTACTGAATGTTAGGAATTTTAAGCGAAGATACTTTACTGTAGTAAAGTATGAAGAAAATTGTGAATGACCTTTTAACTCGTGCCAGAATTAAGAAGTTACGTAAAAGATATCTTAAAACGCATAAACAATGTCCAACGAAACGGGGTCTTGATGACGAAGACGAGAATTTTTGATGACGAATTTTGCTTTAAACAGTATTTTAAATTAACACCTAAGCGAAAATTGTATTGATTAGCATGTGCACGCGAAATTGTGTTCTAATTTGAAGTTATAGAGTTGAATTTTCAGTGGTTGATTGGTGTACTTAATGTATTTATGACGCTAGTTTAATTTCCGATTTCTAGTTTGTGACCTAATAGAAAAATAAAAATTATAGTTATAAAGACTATAATAGACTTTACAACACAATCATACTTACGGGTAATATCCATAGCTAAAGTACTCGTGATACACACTCCCATCTTCAGGGTTAACACTTAAATTCCCAAAAATCCGAAGTAGGTAACTTTCAACCCTACGGCTGCAGCGTAAAAAACTACGAACGCAACACTTCACTCCACTGATTCCGAGTAACTATCGATATGAACGCACTGATATAACACAAAATCCTGTTAGCGAGGTGCCCTCACGTTAAGGGTTGACTGAAGCCTCACAGGAACTCTAATTGAATTAAGAACATCCCTTCCTTATTCGAATTTAAACATTCGATTTTTAAATGTACCGGTAATGTTTGACATTAGAATGTCATGTTGTTTTTAAATGAGATCGTGTACAGACGTCCGCTCGTCTTTGAAATCCGGCGCAGACTGCGGCACGTAGTGTAGGCTGTGCTTTGCTTTGAGCAAGCGGCTCTCAATCTTTCGGGAAAACCGTCTCTTTGAAACTAAATACCTTGTAAATATGTCGTTTGTTAGTAATTGTTTGACTTGTAAATACCATTTTCTATTGTTTCTGGGTAATTGTGTTTGTAAGGTTCAGGTCTACGTTGGAAAATATGTTGTTATTTGCACATTTTCAATGAAATTCTTTATGACTATGTAAACTATTTATATAATGTATTACTGAATAATAGATAAATAAAGATTTTTTAATAACGTATTACTTTTTTATCTAAAGTAATAATTCAAAGTGCTAAAGTTATCGAACCACAGACCAATAGACCAGTTTCATGCAACTCAAGCCTTATTCATTTTGTTGCAAACAGCTATTGTGAACGTGCTACACCGCACACTTTTTTATTTTAAATGCTGCCTACGGCTAAATTGAGAGACCAATTTAATAACAAGACAAAAAACAAAACATTGAGAAACATTGTCCGTCTTTTGTTTTTGGAAATTGTATGTTTGGTGATACTTGTGTCAATGGCAATTTCATTTTCAGTTACAATGTAATATTTTGAAAATACACCATTAGTCATTCCTAAAGTAAAATAAGACTGTACTGGAATATCACAACATTAATTTGAAACGAAAACCAGCTTACATAAGGCTGGGTATCCATTACATAACTATCGGTGTCCAGGTCGATATTCGAGTTCCCAGTGACCTAGACGTCTAGATTATCTTACGCCAGAGACAGAGAGGCGCCAACCCATTCAGATGAAAAATGAACCTTGTGCGTATAGTCTTTAGGTTGAAAATCAAGTAGAGATGCTGTAGTTTATTTTTATGGGCCAACTTTTGCGGGAATTGTGAAGTGGGCCAGAAGAGGAATATTCGGTCGCTGATTACGAAGCAATTGGATTTTTTCGCTCTGTGAATCGTAACATGAAGGATGCTGGCATTGTCAGTTCATAAAAAGTATATAAGTTAGTTGGGGTTTCTATGAAATGTAAGGTCCTTTTACTCTATAATTATTATGTCGACTCGAATTAGGTTCATTCTAAGATTTGGTGATTCTATGTATTAACGGGAAAGAGATCATGTAGAAGAACTGCATTCATTTTTGACTCGAATGCCAAGAAGAGTAATTTTTTTTGCAATAGAATTTGGAAAGCGTTAATACAACCAAATTGTCAACATTAGCAAGTTAAAAATTCAATACTTTCAATCAAATTTCCTTTTTCCTTTCACAATTATTCATGGCATATCGCCAAGGCTCACGCACTAACATTTCTGACATCGCTGACTGATATTTCTCTTATTATCATAATTACATTTAATTAATACCTCACACAACTTTTCTTTTTCTACTTGGCGACGCAAATGAACAGAATAGCAGATTTTCTTACATCATCTCATAGGGTATTCAGAGTATGTATTTATTGCAGTTTTATTATAAATTCCAAGCATATTCTTAGTATGTCGTGTCGTGTTCTAATTCAAAATTGCGTAATATTTATATGGATTTTTGACCAAAACTATACGCTATTTGGGTAAAGGCCATTCTTATCTTAAAAGATGTGGAGGATTAAGATGCCATCATGTCTTGGGCTGCAAGAAGGTAGCTACTATATGCTTTAAGCACCTACCTTAACCCATTCCACAAAGTAGACAAAATAGTTAACAATTGGTGTGTATCACGTATTATTCATGGGACAGGGAAACTGTTAACATAATGTATGATATTTTTGTCCCTATGAGTGTACAATATGGTCGACTGTTCGAAGGTTGATTACTTTATTATCTACTTTCATCTTTTAGTTTTGTAAAGAATATGATATTTCCTTTCCGTGGCACGGGCATATTTTTCTTCACGCTGTAAAAAAAGTAGATTTTTCTTCTTTAAAAGGCCAAGGCCAGTCAACGTGACGTAATTTTTTATGAATGCTCACAATACACCATCTTACTCTTACTAAGAATTTCATATGTACGAGTACGCATAAAACACTGAGGACCGTGAAACTTTAATGGCACGTGCATCAAATTTTATAATGTAATAAAATTACGTCATACTACGCAACAATTTTGAATTGCTTAATATGTAGCTTAGTTAATAATATTAGCAGATTTTACAGAATGTCCTAGTACTAATACTACTCAACGTATACTAGGTTAAATATATCTTACTCCATAATTCAGCACCTAATATGATGATAACACATCATATTAATTTCATGCTTCCCATAATTCCAGAACTTTCTAAGCCCTCCATTTTCCCGTCTCATAGTGTAAACACAATTCCCTAGGCACGATATCAGCCTCCATCAATATCTCATCAATCATTTGTATAGAAGTATTCAGTGCAAATAGGAACCCGTGACGTTAATATCCCTCATACCACAATATGCAGAATTCTATAGAATACATGCATGAATCAAACTATAATAAACGTGTTTGTATGTCCCTATTCATCAGCTATTAGTATAGATGAAGACCAATGATATTTTTGTCCCCTTATCAGATAGGTATATATTTAGAAAAAAATAACAAATTGACAAATTACCTAATCCTTATCTACTACTACTCATATTATAAATGCAAGGATAACTAATGAATCAATTTAAATGGTACACAGATATTTCAGTCCTTGAGAAAGTATAATAGGCTACTTTTTGAAGCAAGTAGGTCCCTCGGGACGCTGGGAATCTGCCAGGAACAGTTAAGTACCTAGTTAATTATAAGCAACGAAGCTTAAGACTGTAAATTATTGTGATAAACATGCAAGTATTTTATAAGAAAAGAATTACCTACAAAAGATTTAAAATGCACTTAAAAATTGCCAAACTAACCAACTAACCGTATCTTATAACCCGATATATCATTACTTCGTATAACAAGCAACATGTTCTATCAGAAGCGCTATAAAACATGTAATCACACTATTGTGTACCGATCTCTTACGAAACTAGAGCAACCGTACATCTTTAGGGTACAATGCGGTGATGCAATGAGCCGGCAACGAATATTTACTGTCTTTTATTGTCTAATGCATGTATTTAGATACTAGCGGCAAGGCACTATCTGTCAGATAGCTATTTAGAACGTTATCTGGAAAACTGGGCGTAAGTATTGCATAACGGCCGTTCCCAATAACCTATCTAACTCTGGATTTGCTTACCAGAGATAGGAATTTGACATAACTTGTATGGGGCTAATGTCAAAATTCTATCACTAATAAGCAAATCCAGAGATAGACAGAATATTGATTTCCGCAGTAAGGCAATTCACAAGTCACCGACTTGATTATTAAAATGAACTGAAGTTAGTTAGGCTTTGTATTTCTAACTGCAATAAAGTAAGTACGCAAAGATTTAAGTATTGAACTTAGTTTATTTGGTACTGAAAATACACCCCTGTAAAAATCCTACTAATTGAATATCTGTTCTAAAGGAAAGCACGGTGACTGTGCATCTATTGCTTGACTTATTCGTGCAGGCGAACTATTGTACCTTAGCAATTTCAATAGCAACGAGTATCACCAATACGAGTTGCTCGCAAACTTTTGTAAGGCGCTTTAGAAAATATTCTATGTATTTTTTTAACAGTATATAGATATCAAAAACAGTTAAACTTATCCACTAAAATACTTTCATATTTTAAAAAATGTTGATAAGTTTATCAGTGACCCTGTTTATATCTGTAAGAGGTCTTAGCGGTACGGTAAGGATTTAGCGGTCTGGAAGCGTATCTTCTAGCATGGGGAAGGGATTTGGGAGTATGGGAGAATCTGGAACAAGTATATAAGGATTAGAAACGGGAATAAGATGGGAGAATACGACCTACTTTCCTATTGTATGGGAAATATGGCCAAGGAAATAACACAGTCATGTTAATTTTAGAGAAGTTTCTTTGAAAAAAAATGAGTGATTTTAAGTAGTACTTACATAATCGCCTGGAGTAAGGGGTGGGTCGTAGTTGTCTCCCCACTTGGATGGAAGCGAGAAGCTTTTCTCGAGGCGTTATCTCCCGGCGGGGAGGCGGCAACTTGCGGTCTGATGCCTACACACGAAAGATAAGATTTAAATTAAATTCTACATAATTATTTAATTAAATACTTAAACAGACTTTAGAACCTTTATGTTTGGAACATAAAGGCAAGTCAAATGGAGATTTATAATTTTGTTCATTATCTTATCGATTTGAGTTTTGGTAACTGGTAATCTTTACTAATATTATAAAGCTGAAGAGTTTGTTTGAACGCGCTAATCTCAAGAGCTGCTGGTTCGATTTGTAAAATTCTTTCAGTGTTAGATAGCCCATTTATCGAGGAAGGTTATAGGGACACGGGTTTTCACCCGTGTCCCGTGGGAACTACTCGCCGCTTGCAGAAGCTAGTAATGAGATAAAAATGTAACTAAATTAGTGTACTTACCTTTTTCAGTGGCGGTCTACTTCTAATAAATTCGAGAATCATTGCATGAGCGTCTTTCTTCACACTGTAAATAAAAAAGCATGTTAAATATGCCACGTACAGAAATAGCTAGATATATACCTACATACAATAGTGACTGATTTTGCTTGGCAAACATTTTGTTAGATATTATGTAAAAAGAAATGACAAAATCTTGAACATCACTATGTTGCATTGTCTTAATTTGTGAATATGAACTAACTTCCGATAGTAAAATTAATTTCTCTTACCTTGGAGGTATCGCACCATCAACTTTCCTTAGCGTGTACCTCCTGGATCTAATGTCATCCATTAATATTTCGTACGGCGTTAACTCGTACTCTATTGGTGTCCTTGAATAGTTAACTTTCTTTAATTTTACCCCCATCCTCAATTCACCGATGACTTGCATCCAAAACCGCGCCTGAAATAGTATTAAGAGCAATTAGTTGCGCGGCAAGTTGCTACGAGATTTCTTGCAGGCGTTTACGTCAAGACTTCGCAGCCAGCAGACGAAAGCATTAATTAAATTATACAGCAATGGAAATACCTCTATTACTTTTTAGGTTTGGGTGGGTTTATTTTAAATAACAGATAAGATTAAAAATATGGTAAAGCTAGAACTAAATTTAGGGTGCACAGATTATCTTGGTAACTTTACCGACTCGAAAATCAATCAAGATTTTTTTCTCATTACGAACCTACATGATAGACATCCGCTTGTGGGAAGCCTTGACATATAACCTACGGTATGTAGGTAACATCTGAATGTAACTAATGATCAATTAATGACAATACAATTACATTCCAAGGAGGATATTGAACTTGGTGACACCTAGTAAGCATGCATTCCAAATATTCTACCTTCGATTAAACCTAAGGTGTAGCTGAATTATTTATAAATAATAATTTGGGATATTTACAAACTAAAAGCGTTAACTATACACCATCAATGTTATGTCTACGTACTTGTNAAGGCAATTCACAAGTCACCGACTTGATTATTAAAATGAACTGAAGTTAGTTAGGCTTTGTATTTCTAACTGCAATAAAGTAAGTACGCAAAGATTTAAGTATTGAACTTAGTTTATTTGGTACTGAAAATACACCCCTGTAAAAATCCTACTAATTGAATATCTGTTCTAAAGGAAAGCACGGTGACTGTGCATCTATTGCTTGACTTATTCGTGCAGGCGAACTATTGTACCTTAGCAATTTCAATAGCAACGAGTATCACCAATACGAGTTGCTCGCAAACTTTTGTAAGGCGCTTTAGAAAATATTCTATGTATTTTTTTAACAGTATATAGATATCAAAAACAGTTAAACTTATCCACTAAAATACTTTCATATTTTAAAAAATGTTGATAAGTTTATCAGTGACCCTGTTTATATCTGTAAGAGGTCTTAGCGGTACGGTAAGGATTTAGCGGTCTGGAAGCGTATCTTCTAGCATGGGGAAGGGATTTGGGAGTATGGGAGAATCTGGAACAAGTATATAAGGATTAGAAACGGGAATAAGATGGGAGAATACGACCTACTTTCCTATTGTATGGGAAATATGGCCAAGGAAATAACACAGTCATGTTAATTTTAGAGAAGTTTCTTTGAAAAAAAATGAGTGATTTTAAGTAGTACTTACATAATCGCCTGGAGTAAGGGGTGGGTCGTAGTTGTCTCCCCACTTGGATGGAAGCGAGAAGCTTTTCTCGAGGCGTTATCTCCCGGCGGGGAGGCGGCAACTTGCGGTCTGATGCCTACACACGAAAGATAAGATTTAAATTAAATTCTACATAATTATTTAATTAAATACTTAAACAGACTTTAGAACCTTTATGTTTGGAACATAAAGGCAAGTCAAATGGAGATTTATAATTTTGTTCATTATCTTATCGATTTGAGTTTTGGTAACTGGTAATCTTTACTAATATTATAAAGCTGAAGAGTTTGTTTGAACGCGCTAATCTCAAGAGCTGCTGGTTCGATTTGTAAAATTCTTTCAGTGTTAGATAGCCCATTTATCGAGGAAGGTTATAGGGACACGGGTTTTCACCCGTGTCCCGTGGGAACTACTCGCCGCTTGCAGAAGCTAGTAATGAGATAAAAATGTAACTAAATTAGTGTACTTACCTTTTTCAGTGGCGGTCTACTTCTAATAAATTCGAGAATCATTGCATGAGCGTCTTTCTTCACACTGTAAATAAAAAAGCATGTTAAATATGCCACGTACAGAAATAGCTAGATATATACCTACATACAATAGTGACTGATTTTGCTTGGCAAACATTTTGTTAGATATTATGTAAAAAGAAATGACAAAATCTTGAACATCACTATGTTGCATTGTCTTAATTTGTGAATATGAACTAACTTCCGATAGTAAAATTAATTTCTCTTACCTTGGAGGTATCGCACCATCAACTTTCCTTAGCGTGTACCTCCTGGATCTAATGTCATCCATTAATATTTCGTACGGCGTTAACTCGTACTCTATTGGTGTCCTTGAATAGTTAACTTTCTTTAATTTTACCCCCATCCTCAATTCACCGATGACTTGCATCCAAAACCGCGCCTGAAATAGTATTAAGAGCAATTAGTTGCGCGGCAAGTTGCTACGAGATTTCTTGCAGGCGTTTACGTCAAGACTTCGCAGCCAGCAGACGAAAGCATTAATTAAATTATACAGCAATGGAAATACCTCTATTACTTTTTAGGTTTGGGTGGGTTTATTTTAAATAACAGATAAGATTAAAAATATGGTAAAGCTAGAACTAAATTTAGGGTGCACAGATTATCTTGGTAACTTTACCGACTCGAAAATCAATCAAGATTTTTTTCTCATTACGAACCTACATGATAGACATCCGCTTGTGGGAAGCCTTGACATATAACCTACGGTATGTAGGTAACATCTGAATGTAACTAATGATCAATTAATGACAATACAATTACATTCCAAGGAGGATATTGAACTTGGTGACACCTAGTAAGCATGCATTCCAAATATTCTACCTTCGATTAAACCTAAGGTGTAGCTGAATTATTTATAAATAATAATTTGGGATATTTACAAACTAAAAGCGTTAACTATACACCATCAATGTTATGTCTACGTACTTGTAATGCTCTCCATATCCTTCGGTTTGACTACAATTGAAAATAACATCGTGTTACTAATGAATATGACACCGAAATTAGTTCCTATTGTTTACAAGAAAACTTTAATATTTACAACATAATTTTAACATATTTACAAAGACGAGAGAATCCTACACGTTAAACAGATTAAAATCAAGGAGAATTTATCATATACCTGTAGCTCAAAAGCTTACCCCAATTTAATTGTTAATTTGCATGCATTAATTATCTTAAGTTTCCTAAACAGTATTAGAGTTTACCCTTCATGCCTATACCAACACCAGGACTAAACTACTGTCTTCCTCACGACGAGTTCCTCACGCACTACCTCATACTTCCTCCCATAGGGACGGCTTCTAAAAACTACGCATAAATACCTTGCATACATTATGTACAGGAATTCTCATTACTAGACCTGAGTACCATACATATTTACACGAGGGCTAAGGCTGGGTTTATCTGTGAGCGACGCGAATTGGATTCAGAGGGGTGTAAATTATGTGGAATACTATACAAGTTAGTTGTCTAAGTTTTAAAAGAAAGTATAGGTTTCGTAAACAATAAAGGTCACATAAGATAGATGGAAATCTACGCCTTCTGACCATATTCAATAGCAACTGATATTAAAACTTCTTCAATAGAGCAGCACATTGGAATTTAATCCTAGGGTTACTGACTAGGGCATGGCTAATTTCCCCGCTCGTATCATAAGCACAGCCTATCACGAATTACTTGCGACTAGTTCAAGACATTAATAATGCATCGCAGTACATTAGGCAACGCGTTACTATCTGCATGCGTTGCTTTGGGAACTTGCGCGTCGAGTAATGAGGGTTCAACAAAATTAGTGTCAATCTCGGTGGTCCCGTGTATTCTATAGGCGTTTGACCTACGAACTAAATATGTTTTTCTGGCTTTGTACATGGGTCAGCCTGAAAACATCAGGTGCATGAGGTTGAGGATACTTTATAATAAAATCGTGGACCGGCCTTATTAGATTAGTTTCTTGCGAATAAGTATTAAACTCACCACCACCTTTCAGAATGTCTACCCTATGTCCTGCCTATGTAACTACCTATCTATGCCGGTATTTTACGACCACAAGACGAGTATCAAAACCTTAACTTGCTCTGACATTTCAACCAACAAATCTGACACACACAGCAGTCCTATAATTCTTCTTAAACTTCTCTCTCGTCTCCTACCTTCAAGATACCCACCCAGTCTGAAAACCGTAGCGTGTCGAGGTGCGCGGCAGAGTCTTCAGCAGCTCCCATGTCCCTGGCGCCCCCGACGCGGACCCTCGCGAGGAAGGAGGCCAGTTCCAGCGCTTCAGCGACGAGGGCGCGGCACACAGCGCGGTAGTGCGCTGCAGCGGCTTCGCGGGCGCATCGACCGCCGCCGCCGCAGTGCCATACACAGCGCTGTGGACAAACATTTGGGTAAGTATTTGCTAGGCTCGGTCTAGGGTGGAGTTTTATTCATCTTCCAAAGTTTGTCAACTCAACGCAGGGACTGCTTAAAATGAGCTGTTTAAAGCACTTATAAGGTCTGCCTTAATTGTCATGGTGAGTTTTATATGGAGGTATTATTGCGGACTTATCTCTAAAACGTGGGAGGAATTGACGTTAACTGAATGTCACATTTAGCTTGATATCTACGCGTGTAACTTATTTAGCCAATTCGTTATTTAACTAGGCATACATGTGATGTGGGATGCACCTTTAAAGACATGGGCATAAAACATGCTCTGAGCAAACTGGAAGTTGACAGCAATGCTATTTCAAAATAACCCTAAACTGCTTCATCAAGCAGGAATGCCTGAACCCCACGCAAATACTCATTAGTTAGCATAACTGTGCAACCCGGCACATAAGTAATGAACTTACATTCACACACTGGCTGTTCTGAATGGACGTCGGCGTCTGCGCAGCTGTTTGTGCTTGCTAATGGAATCGTGTGAACGGTGAAGTGTTAAATACCTTTAGTATGGCCTGTACTGCCTAGTAGACATATCGTCTATGTTAAGGACTAATATTAGCTTTCTCTTTCATTATAGTCTAGGTAGAGTTTTGCTTTATACCATCGATCTTAAAAAGAAAGAAAGACAATACCTAAGTTTTCTCTGAACAATTTATTGTAATCACCACTTCGGTGATTCGAAATCTTTAGTCATCCGAAAGAACTAGACCTTACATAATCTTACATAGCTAACTATATAGTATAACCATAATAAAAGATTTTTCATTACAATAATTATTAAAATCAGAATTCTCAATTCACATACACAGCACTGAAGCTGTAATTATTCAGAACATTTGAAAGTCATTGCATTAAGTTGGCAAATGACGGTCAATTACAATATGTTTCATAGTTGCCAGCTTGTCAATTAAAACGGTAACATAATGACTCGTTCGCAATTCGGATTTGCACATGGCAACATTATACGCACTATAAAATCTACGCGTGTAATTTGTAGTGTTACAACATAGCCTTGGACTTTGATAATTATAGGGTATTTGGGCAAAAACCGAAGCTAGCCAGGTAGACCGAGGTGTGTTCACACCAGTTCACATATAACAGTGAATACCTGAGCATATCGTTATGGCCATAAGAGACATAAGAATACGACTGATAGTCTTGTACTACCCGTAAGCAAATAGATGTAGCTAAAGTCACTATATTATTTCTGGGGGTAACTGACCCTTTCCCCAAACATGTAAAAAGTGTCTAGTAAAACCGAATCGATCTATTCTCGACTAAGCGAATTTATATTCGAGAAAAAATAATATCTACCGGCCTCTTAACCTTCTTATCTCAGAAGATTTATTTATCTCTTCAAACAAAATTCTCCAATAGAGGGTCTAAACAAGCTACAGAACAGGGGCACCCAAAACCTAAGGCTACCGTCCTTTGTCTACTAGCTCATGATTCAACAAGTCAAGGGCGCTGGCAGGGGCCACACGACCACTTTCGCAAGACGCCTTTGTCCACGCCGAATCGACAACATAATAACGAGTAGGACAGACACCCACACCGCTATCATTATAGTAATACCACCTCTAATCTATAAATCTTGAATAAACTGTGAGTTATGGGTCAGAACGTCATGAGTTATCTGATGTTGGATACTGTTTGGAGGTTTGGGAAGTTAAGTTGGTGTATGAAGAATCAATACTAATATTTAACGCTGAAGAGTTTGTTTATAAATCACAACTTTTTTGAAAGATTCAGTGTTAGATAGCCCATTTTATCCGTGCGCGCAGAATGGTACAGGGACTTAAGGTTAATTAAAACATAAAAATGAGACCATCATCATCTGCCTAGCCTTTTCCCAACTATTTTGGGGTCGGCTTCCAGTCTAACCGGATGCAGCTGAGAACCAGTGGTTTACATGAAGCGACTGCCTGCCTGACCTCCACAACCCAGTTAGGCAGTTACCCGGGCAACCCGATAACATTGGTAAGACGGGTTGTCAGACTTTCTGGGTTCTGACTACCCGTAACGACTGTCAAAGATGTTCAAATGCCTATTCTATTTGNGATTTTCGATATTGTATCTTATATTTTGTTGATATCTCGATTTTTCCGCTAAGACCTTCCTGTGCTTATGGACGGATAGTTCTCAGTATATTTATACTTATTTATATGGGTATGGATGTTGTATTTCTATTACTAGGTTTTAGGAGATTATCAGTACGATAAAACTTCGTTTTAGGAAAATGAAAACATTACAATATTATACAAATATATCTACACAGCTTTCGAAAGCGCGTCACGTTACGGTTGACACCGCACTATAAAATTTGTTATCATCATCATCTGCCTAGCGCGGCTTTGACTTAGCCACAAGCTCTTCATTCAAAACATAAAACCGGCCAAGTGCGAGTCGGACTCGCACACGAAGGGTTCCGTTCCATTACCTATTAAAAATAAACGTACCTATTACCTAAAACTACCCAAAATACAAACTTTTATCGGCAACAAAAAATAACTTTGTTTTTCATACAAATATATGAATAACAAAGTTATAATTTGCGGTTACTGAAAAACTGCTATATCTCCAAAACTACTGACTATATTTTGTTCAAACCAATTTTGGTTGGTAGTTTTTATTAAGATCTATAACACATATTTTTTTCAGATTTTTCACTTTAGTAGTTTAAAAATTACAGGGGGGGGACACTCATTTTAGCACTTTGGAAGTGTCTTACTCTGAAATTATGGACTTTCAGAAAAAATGGTTTTAGGAACCTCAGTACCATTTTTTAAGACCTATTCATAGACACCCCACACGTTTAGGTTTGATGAAAAATATTTTTTTTAGTTTCAGTTTCATGTAT
>NWSH02000505.1:13569130-13582278 GCA_002382865.2 Heliothis virescens
TGTCATTATTGTGAAATGAAACATTTTTGTTTGTTTATTTACCTGTAATTGACATTTTTAACATAATTATATACATAATAAAACATCAAAAATTATAAAAAGAATAGGTGACCGTGTCCACGCTGCTGGTGACTTAGGCTCTAGAGACAAAAACCTTCTCACAGTACACACCGTTTCAAGGAGTCCCATCCTCTGAGTCAATTCCTTGATCCAGCCGCATACGAGAGCCTTCAAGATCTTGATATAGCTCCAGGCCATTACAACATGGCCATTTTCGAGAACTGACTCGAATAAATACTTGTAATGAGACACCTAAAAAAATGATACCTGATTTTAAAACAAGTTAGAGCATGCAAAATTTCAGAACTTCTTTTACCTTGTAATACTTGAATTTATATTTTCTCTTAACCAACTCGCAGTAAGTTCCCACCCACGAAGTGCTCGGGTCTGAAATGTCTCGAGCACACTTTCCTGTACTTTTTCTGCTGCTTCTCACTCCGATTAATAGCAGCGAGCCATTGCCTACTCATTTCTTCAGATTCGGGAACCTTAAAAATGTTAAAGAAATTAGTCAAATTTAAAATATCATTTATACATTTTTATTTACTTCGAGTACAATTATAATGATCACAAATATTAAAAACCAAATACTTAAAAAATTGTATACTCATATAGATAGCGCACTGACCAAGAATCAACTATCGAATAACTGTTTTCACAACACTAAGAACTCTAAATTTTTAATTAATTTTCTTCGCTATTTTGTATTTATATTTTAGTCTAAAATGCATGAAATTGGATAGAAGTGCTTTGCTCAATGGCATTATATTTTCTACATTTATATACATTACAAAAATGATTGTATACTCACATGTGGAAACTAATATTTTTAATCGAGTTTTCTTTATTTTCCGGAATGCGACCGGCAACGCGCACGATGCAAGACATTGTCCTGTCATATATTTTATGCTTTTAAATACACGAGGCACAAATACACCACTATATCACTAATTATTTTTTTATAACCAAAATTGGCTTCCTGGACAACAACAAGATGTAATCCGGACTAAATTGAAAGGATTTCAAATACTGTCATCATAGGGAAATTACTAAGGTAGCTGTCATTGTAAAAATGAAAAAAGGCCTATCTTATTTGGTAGGATGTTACTCAAGTCTTATATATCATTAGATGATAATTTTGACGTTTTGATGTAGGTCATTTCGACCCTTAGGGATAATCTATTATATATTCATTATCTGAGTCATATCTATTAAATTATCTGAAAAAAAAAACAACCGAACATAAACCTTCTTTTCCTTTTCCAAAAAGGATGGTTATAGCTGCTGACCTCTAGGAAATACTGGCACGATTTGGCACACCGCCACACGTTGCCGCCATTAAAATAAATCAGTATCAAGTACATACTCGGACGCGACTTTATACCAATTGGATTCATTCACGATTAAGGACCCCTATTGTGAAGCAAAATTAACAACTTAAATTATGTCTTTTTTTATAAAAAAATTGTTAGTTATAATTTTTTACTTTATTTTACAAGCTACGTTGTTGTAATTGTTGATTTTTTATTATGGGAACTATAAGTGAAAGTTTCATTAAAATATTCGAATAATCTGTTATTATTATAATAAGTTGATACGAAACGAAGCTCGTGCCTCGAAGGACCACAAAAGGCTTATTGCCATATTTAAATCTTACATTATACAGTATATTAAATGCTGCTCATATATTTGCATAAAGCCTTATAAAAGTCTATTCAAATAAAACTCCTTCAGTACCTAATCAAGCAACATGTTACACAAGTACAGTCGACAACAAGTCAGTGTACCCAAATCTGTCTAATTTTACCAATCGAACATTAACCTTCCACTATTGTGTAAGTTTGAAAATCGATCGCAGAAATTGGACAGATTTGTGTACAACCGACTCGCTGTACACAACAAGAATGTATTTTATTGCATTACAACAGCACAGGCCTATTTATCGCGTGATTTAACATGAAGTACAGTAATTAGCGCAGTCGACATACAGCTGCTTAACAAATTCATCAATTATTCACCTTACAGCTTCAATTAGCAGCGCAAACACTGGATTATCAACTTGTTTCGACACTGATTGGGGCCGATCGCATTTGGAATTTAATTATAATTTATACTTTTACGAATATATGTAGAAAATATCGATTGTTTACTTGATGTTCATGACTAATTATCGTTCCTTCCAAAGCACGAAGAACTCGTCATGATAGGTTGATCACCCATCCATGGCCGACCGCGCCAAGCAATGCTTAACCTTATAATCGATCGATCCGCGGCTCTGACTTAGCCACCAGCTCTTCCAGAAAATTATGATATTGCAGAACCATTTTAAATAACATAAAAATATAGGTCTATCAACACAGTTCCCACCCACGAAGTGCTCGGGTCTGAAATGTCTCGAGCACACTTTCCAGTACTTTTTCTGCTGCTTCTCACTCCGATTAATAGCAGCGAGCCATTGCCTACTCATTTCTTCAGATTTCGGAAACCTTAAAAAGTGTTAAAGAAATTAGTCAAATTTAAAATATCATTTATACATTTTTTTTATTTTACTTCGAGTACAATTATAATGATCACAAATATTTAAAAACCAAATACTTAAAAAATATGTATATACTCATATAGATAGCGCACTGACCAAGAATCAACTATCGATAACTGTTTTCACAACACTAAGAACTCTAAATTTTAATTAATTTTCTTCGCTATTTTTGTATTTATTTTAAGTCTAAAATGCATGAAATTGGATAAGAAGTGCTTTGCTCAATGGCATTATATTTTCTACATTTATATACATTACAAAAAATGATTGTATACTCACATGTGGAAACTAATATTTTTAATCGAGTTTTCTTTATTTCCGGAATGCGACCGGCAACCGCGCACGATGCAAGACATTGTCCCTGTCCTTATATTTTATGCTTTTAAATACACGAGGCACAAATACACCACTATATCACTAAATTATTTTTTTATAACCAAAATTGGCTTCCTGGACAACAACAAGATGTAATGCGACTAAATTGAAAGGATTTCAAATACTGTCATCATAGGGGAAATTACTAAGGTAGCTGTCATTGTAAAAATTGAAAAAAGGCCTATCTTATTTGGTAGGATGTTACTCAAGTCTTATATATCATTAGATGATAATTTTGACGTTTTGAGTAGTAGGTCATTTCGACCCTTAGGGATAATCTATTATATATTCATTAATCTGAGTCATATCTATTAAATTATCTGAAAAAAAAAACACCGAACATAAACCTTCTTTTTCCTTTTCCAAAAAGGATGGTTATAGCTGCTGACCTCTAGGAAATACTGGCACGATTTGGCACACCGCCACACGTTGCCGCCATTATAAATAAATCAGTATCAAGTACATACTCGGACGCGACTTTAATACCAATTGGATTCATTCACGATTAAGGACCCCTATTGTGAAGCAAAATTAACAACTTAAATTATGTCTTTTTTTATAAAAAAAATTGTTAGTTATAATTTTTTACTTTATTTTACAAGCTACGTTGTTGTAATTGTTGATTTGTTTATTATGGGAACTATAAGTGAAAGTTTCATTAAAATATTCGAATAATCTGTTATTATTATAATAAGTTGATACGAAACCGAAGCTCGTGCCTCGAAGGACCACAAAAGGCTTATTGCCATATTTAAATCTTACATTATACAGTATATTAAATGCTGCTCATATATTTGCATAAAGCCTTTATAAAAGTCTATTCAAATAAAACTCCTTCAGTACCTAATCAAGCAACATGTTACACAAGTACAGTCGACAACAAGTCAGTGTACCCAAAATCTGTCTAATTTTACCAATCGAACATTAACCTTCCACTATTGTGATAAGTTTGAAAATCGATCGCAGAAATTGGACAGATTTGTGTACACCGACTCGCTGTACAAACAAGAATGTATTTTATTGCATTACAACAGCACAGGCCTATTTATCGCGTGATTTAACATGAAGTACAGTAATTAGCGCAGTCGACATACAGCTGCTTAACAAATTCATCAATTATCACCTTACAGCTTCAATTAGCAGCGCAACACTGGATTATCAACTTGTTTCGACACTGATTGGGGCCGATCGCATTGGGAATTTAATTATAATTTATACTTTTACGAATATATGTAGAAAATATCGATTGTTTACTTGATGTTCATGACTAATTTATCGTTCCTTCCAAAGCACGAAAGAACTCGTCATGATAGGTTGATCACCCATCCATGGGCCGACCGCGCCAAGCAATGCTTAACCTTATGATCGATCGATCCGCGGCTCTGACTTAGCCACCAGCTCTTCCAGAAAATTATGATATTGCAGAACCATTTTAAATAACATAAAAATATAGGTCTATCAAACACATTCCAAGCTGAACTGACGATAAGAAATGACTATTTAACATTTCACAATAGATAAAAATATTTCAACTTTATTAACTACATTTATTTATGTATGTCATCGAACATTTTCACAAGTTTTCGCAAGCATTCATAAAATCATCGAAATATGCAAAACGCACCGTTTGGTTGCATCTTTTGTAATTTATGGCCCGTAACGATGCGCTTAACTTTCCATTTTACTCAATTGACATAAAAATTATCAGATACTTGCTTCCATCACAATTTCAACGAATTTGTTGCACATATCATGTTCTTAAGATTTTCTCTTTGAGTGAATACTTAATTGAATTTGTTTCTTGAGAAATATGTATGTAAATATAGCCTATTATTTACTTTAAGTGTAAAATATTAACCTCCATAAACTTTCAGTCAGATATGTTCAATTTTAAATAGGTCTCTATAAAAGATATTGTACCCAATATAAAAGATATAAAATAAGAACCTTAAATAATTTAGTTAGTGCTAATTACGAAAGTGAGTTCGCAAATATTAATTCAGCTTTCGATAACATTTTACGAGCTTTAAAATTTCAAAGGATCAATTAAGAAAGAAAGAGCACTTACGGATATAAGGGCCGTTAGCAAGCTTTGTAGGTATGTACTTAAATATTAACTAGCTGTATGTATTAAGTAGATTAATCAAGATCTAAGTAGGTAACATCATAGCAACAAGATAACATCTAAGTATCTCAAGTTAAATAAGATAAACAGAAACTTAAATGTAACATTAGCGCTCCATCCAAAATAAAATATTAAATACTTTCAAAAATTTATACTAAGTAACAAAAACATAAATACTTACTAAATAACTATGAAGCAACATCCATTAGAATTTACTCTTAAGATTACTTATTGGATGATCATAACACGATTTCCCAATAAGCCATCGCTATCGGTCAGAAAGCTATTAAACTGGCTAATTACCTGCTTAATGACAAATATATATACTGTAGATATTAAGTGCCATCGTAAAACAAACGCATAGAAATTTGAGATCAATACTTATCTTATGACATAAAAATTATAAGAGGTAAAGCAGCGACTGACTGGAGTGTAATTTTACTGTGTACAAAAGTGAAGAACGTAGTGTAAAATAGAGTTGAGCTTTCAACAGTAAAACAGCAGGAATGTAATTTTAATATAGATGGAATATAGAAATTTCGGCAACGGCCATATAATATGCTTTGTAGTAAAATTCAATTTTCATTTCTTAAACGTTAAATTCAGTAATTGAAGAAAAAATGGCTTAAAAATTGCATAAAGTTTTTAACGAAAACTACCAATTCATTATTCCAAAATATTATTTACTTCAATACAAAATTCAAAAGCTACGTCTACATGTAAAACTTCACTTTAAAACTTTAAAAAAATGTGCAACTTAAAACAATAACCAAACTCCATAATTCTTACACACCAATATGCACACGTCCTAACCACCTATCGGATTCACTTAACAAGTCCATCAGTGCCCCATAACGTCAGGCTAGCCACTAATAACTTCCTAATACGTGACGGAGAAAGCAGATGACATGACACCATTACATGATGCAACACCATGAGAACGCCATGGGAACTGGGAACGATGGTGACGAAGTTGGTACTTGGTATACTGAAGTACCTACATAATATCATCCTTTATATTGTTATATGAAATAAAAAATATAAAGCGCCTCTTTTGGAAGTCGGTAAAATAGGACTATAATCTGAATAAAAGGGGATTTGTAATGTGAATGTAATAAGTTAATTATTTTTGGGATTTATTGATATTGCTTGGGAATAATCGAAAATGTTATCCTTCATGTTTATTAGTCGATTCTTTTTAAAAGTTAATTAAACAAAGTTTATTAGGTACTTTAAAGTGAGTTATTGTCTGTTTAATCAACATTCAATATAAACCCTACTTATATTCAACCGTTGAAGATCTCATTATATTTGATAAACCTCTACAGCGCATGACTTATCTCTTAATCCTCACACTTGTGTACCATCCTTATCCTCCAAATATACCAGTAACATATTATTCGGGGCTTTGTCATCGCAGTAATTGAACACCCAGCTTTATTTCAAAAGACATTTGAGAGAAAGTCGTCAGTGTAGACTGTTCTTTTTTCAATCACTATCAGATATGGATAGGATGACAAGATTTTTGGAGCACTTTCTTAGTTATCTTAACTGGGATCTTTGAAACGGGTTACTTTTCTATTGATAAGTGAACAGACTTGTTAAGTTGGATAAGAAAATTATCAAAAATATATATTTTGAAGGATAATAATATTGTGGCAATGCTTTGAAAATAATTAGAATAAATTAGACGCAATAAGAAAAACAAATAAAAGTGTAGAAAATTAGGTACGTGATGGAACTTGAATAATAGGGACCCTTGAAGTTTTTATCCGGCATTTTGAGATAAGTACACAATAAAAAACGCTCAACAAGGTTCACTAATTCGATTAGTCCAATTTTCCTCTAATTAAAGGCGTCACGGATAAAAGGACCACTTAAGACCAAAACAGAACACCGTAATTGTTCATTAATTCCCTAGTTTCTTTAAGAGACTCTTGCGAATTCTTGCCAACATGTGGTCCATATTTATCCAGTATTTATACGTAATCTAGAATTTAAGATTAATAAGTTCATTGCTAGATAGCAAAGGTAATGAATATGAATATTATTTGAATGTGACGTTGTTTTGAAAAATTACATCACTTATTGCTTCTGCTTCTGCCAGCTCATTTAAACCCCCTGACATCTCAACGTAATCCTACAAAATTAGCACTTCTATTCCAAAATGCCAATTATCTTTATCTTACAGGGTCTTACTTACCTCAACGACATCCTTAAGCATGAACCTCCTGCGCCGGCGCCGCCTCCGGGGTGCGGGCTCCGAGTCTCGCTCGATGCCCTCGTCGTCAGTGTCTGCGCGACCGCACTCCGACGTCTCTGAACCTTCAGAGAGGGCGCCACATTCCTCGTCGTCATCTGGAATAGAAGAGATAATTTAGTCTTTAAGTGCAATATGTGATAAACTCCTGGATCAGTCAAAAGTTTAAAGCGGTAGTGCTTTGAGGAAGCGCGATTAATAACAGTTATAATAGTAATCTCTGTATGGGAAGGGTAAATTAGAAGACTGAGTATGTTTGTGTGCTTTTGCGAAACCAATAATATTATACAGTGTTGTCAGGGATGGTACTGCTGAGTCGCTTATACTCAACAATATTCTTATCATCACTGGTGGCAAGTCAGTAATCTGGGTTTGTTCAGTTTGGTGACGTATAGGTGATGATTTTACATATAATTCAGTGGTAAGCACACTTCCTCTGGACTGTTTCACTCATCAAAGGAAACATACTGACATAAGGACCAGATTTGACTACCCAGTCATTGCACCAATTAAGTACCATTCAATCAGAACTACCTAATCACTCCACAATCCACGTGTGGTCGCATTGCACCCTAAATAATCACGAGCCGTCAATATCGAATAAGTATCGATAATATAATCGCTACTACATCAACAGCGTCAGAGCGTATCAATCGGTTGCGCAAGCGCATATTTGCGAGCTTTTGAGCCGCTGCTGATGTTGACCAACCGGCGGCGTTTGACTCTTGACATTGAACACGGATTATGTGTCAATGGTCAGCTTAACTGTAGGGTTGTCATTAAGTTTCTTTGTTATATATTTTTTTACTATCAATCACACAATAGATTATTAAAATTGACATAAAGTAAGACAAAATGAGCATTTGAGAAAAGCTGAAAAACTAAAGTTGTGTATGTTAAACCTAATAACCCTTAAAAAGAGCGAAGTAACCTATAAAAAGATGTTTAGCTATTAATAATTGGACTATTAATAATAAGGCTGATTATGATAAGAATAGGCGGTCGATGGCTGTATAGATTTAAAGAATAACGAGCATAAAGGTTATCTTTCACCCCTCGGAAAAATACTAAAGACAGTACAGAAGATAAATAAGATGGTGACTTCAAATCAAATATAAAATAAGTGGCAACCCTAACCGTAAGTGCTATTATAGTAAAGATATCACGATTCTTTTTATTGATAATATAATTTTAATTGAGTAACCCGTGGGCGGGTAACTCAAGCTTTCGTTAAAGAGGTATATAACGTGTTAGATATGTTTCAACGGGTCATGGTTACATTAATGTAAACCTTTACGTCTTAAAATATTCGTGTTATGACCGACGCTTTTGATTAATGAAAGATAAAAGAAATGCACATTAAAGGTAAATAATATGCGTAATATAATGAAAGATTTCTCTTGGTTTGTTTACGTCACATGGTATGCAGATGGACAGATTAGATTTTGTATTCATAATAAAAATACTCAATTACTTAATCATTTAAAACAACATTATTTAAAAAAATGTATAACTTACTCTTGCAAAAAATACTTGACGACGAGCTTTGAAAAATGATCCGTTGAAACCACTAACTAATAAGCCATTTTAATCAAGCTACCAACGAAATTGGATCAGCCTGCAGCCTTCACCCTTAAAGTAATTATCTCATGACAATCCAAAAAAACTTGGTAACTTAGCTGATAGCAACGAAATTGATGTAAAACCATCCATCAGACAGACAATGGCTCCCGACAGTTTACTATGGATTTCCTAAGTATATCTTTAGATAACAAACGTTTTTTTTACTCTAAAGGGGTTCACACGTGTCCGGTCGTGCGGTTACGCTGCGTATACTTTTGAATATAAAACATGGATAAATCCGTATTGCAAAAAAGTAGATAATTATATGTTTATATAAGTTTGGTAGTTTATCTGTGAAAAGATGAAAAGAAATTTTAAATAAAAAAATATGTCTTTTTGCATTTTGTATTACTAATTGATGCAAATACAATGTTTTCCGCGATTGTTTTCAAGTGAACCTTTTCTACTTCCTAGGCTGTACCTATTATAATTTTACGTGGAAATAATGTCTGCATAAGCTAGAAACCTGTAGGGAAACTTATTATAGATTCACTTCCTTTTGAGTTAATTACTATTATTAACAATTCACTGTGACAATCCAGCGCTGTGTCTAAGATATTAACCACTCAACGTGTTACATTAATCTGTTTTATTACGTAGATATTATTACTATTATATAACAATTTAAAGATATTATTCTTGAAAATACAACGCTTCTCCAATGTGGAAGAGACTTTACCGAAGAACTATATAGAGCTGCTATAATTTTTATTATTTTTGTTTAGTGGACAATAAACAAAACAATGGTAGTTGTTAGTGGCAATCACCATAGAAGCTCCCAAATAAGTTGATTGATGAGAAACATAACAGGATCATTCGTCAGGACGGACTCACTTTCGTTGGAAGACAAACAAAACGAGTTGTTCAAAGCCTACACAGATTTGAACTGATTGGTCTGTCATCTGCCCATCCATCATGAGGAGATTACGTGGACGTTGGGAAAAAACTGGCTGATCCAAATTGCATACAAGTTGGTAGCCCGGCTTCATTAGAGATGTGCACATCACAGGAGGGAGATTAAACTGACGATTTTGAAATCTGCCACTAAGTATACACTTGGACATTTTGTAATGAAGACTGATGGGATTACAAGTTCCGTGTATTTTTGCTAATCATCTTCTCAATGGTAAATGGTAAATTTTGTCAAATGCATATTTCCCATCATTATGATTGAGCAAACCTTTGAAATTAACACCAATTTATAGACCTCTAAAAAACTTAACAGCATATGCAGAGATTCACAGACTCGAGAATGAATAAATAGATTAAGTAAATAGTTACTATAGTAAAAATATTAAAAACAATAAGAAATACTAATGAAGCATCACAAATACTCTATAAAGTAAAAATCGATACCAACATTTGTTCCGCCTGACCCAATACCAACGTAATTACAGTATTCACTTCCTAACATACTCCAACATTCCCCACAGAAACCACTTCGTCCATTTCCTTATTAACCATTAAATAAACACCATCAAACTACTTTATTACTACAATAATTTCACCAAACACTAAAAGCTAGGCCTATGCTAATAAGCCGACTGATTTTACGTAACAAAATTCAAAGTAACTGAAAGTTAATGTATGGCATAATAAAGTGATCAATGTTATAATGGTAGGTATAAATAAAACGGTAGAACTTCAGCTTAAAGTCAAATTAACGTAAGCAGTGACAAACGTTATGGCCGTCCTGTCTGTAACTACACACTGTTCTGTTTATAGCTCATATTTCATGTCGGAAGAGCTCATAAAAGGCAGCAAAGTGCTGGAGTCTGAAGAAATCTAGAATTACCTTAAGGCTATGTAATAAGATTAACTGCGAGTCACTTAAGTGCTTTTGATGGTGTAATATTTAATTCAGATGGAGCTTTTGTGGAAGAATGAATTCAGGAATAATTTTAAAGTTTCACACACTATTGAAGGTATCCGAATATCTAAAGGTATCGGAGTTTAGAAAGGAGTTACAAATTTATGTAAATATGATACAACACAGGATCCAGTAACACTGGAAGGCGACCTCAACCTAAATGGCAAAAAGCTGCATGACGATCCACCTACAAGCAAACCCGCCTAATTTATCTTTATCTACCAACACTTCCAACCATGCACAGAATTATGACACTATTAAGTCAAATTCACAAAGACGACATGGTAATACAAGGGTGTCATGAGTCAGAGTGAACTAATAGTAATAAATAGACGAGAATACGTTACGCAAGCTTCAGACGTCTAGTAGCTCAGATAACTATGCGTAGATTTATTCGCTCGAGAGCGCTCGGCGCCAATTATGACGACATAGTGAGCACGAGCTTATTACTGTCTCGTGTTATGAATTCCTGGTACGTCAACGTTATGAATACATGTGCGAATGATTCGCAATTTCACAAGCTACTGAATTAGAAGATTGAAGTTTATTGAATTTCCTTGATTTGAGGATGTTTACCGGTTCATTGAAGTGTTTGCAATCAAGCGTGCATTCATTGTCGATAGCGACGGCTTCGAGTGCAAGGCTTTGTAAATTCAAATGAGCTTTTAACATAGAGTCGGAACTGATTTCTTTCTGTGAACAGAAGTAAACTATTAAACAGACAGTAAACAAAAAGCAGTTAGCAGTCGGAAACATCGGCCTGTAATAGTTTCCATGTAATAGTTGGTTGTAATCGACAAACTTGCGTGTATCGTGGGAGATACAGACTGTTAACGGTTTGTGCGTTTTGTTGCAGATAAGGCTTGTTCTCAGGGCTGCGTGTGGCGGCTTATCTTGAAGGCACTATGTTCTGTGTACGTAGGCGCAGTTTATTTTCTTCCTGGCGTATGGTAAATGTATGTATCTTCTTGATTTAAGATGTAACCACTACAGGTGGTATTATCGAATATAGCTTCTTTTGTGGCGTGAAGAAGTTATAGTCGTGATCATTTTGACTTGATATTGAAGAGCGTCTTACCCGTAAGTCAGCTCTAAGAAATCTATTACATTTGTAATTCATGTTCCTTTCTAGAATATAATACAGTTTACCAACCAGAACTGAAATTGATTCACACAGCATCTGTTTTGTAATGAAATTCAATCCTCCATTAAGAAACAACAGCCCCATCAACTGACAATAATATGCACACAAGACGAGCACCAACTTGTACATTTAGAAACCCTTTTACATAACATCCTTGAACTTTTGAATACGTACATTATGCAAAGTTAGAAGACGGAAATATCACGGCAGTTGCCACCATGATGTATCGAAACCAGTCGCGAAGGAAACCGCGCCGATTCAATTTTCCTTTTGCGCTCCCGTTGGTTAGATAACCACGGTCCACGTGGGTAGTTTGGAAACCTGAACACTTTCCAGTGACGAAGATTTAAGAGAAATTGCACCATAATGTAAGATACTAATCCAAAAAACTGATTTAAAAACTCTTCCAGAAGAATATTTTGCAACATGCATTGCGTCTTCAAGTTCAAAATTCCCATGGATGTAAAATCCCATAATATTCTATGAAGTGACCAAACAAAGCCCAGCTCACCATGAGGCTCACCATTAATAATAATTTATAATATTGCGAACCAACTTTCTCCTCCGAACATGGGTTTCATGGAGTTTGGGTCACCGGCAGAATTCGAAGCAATATAAGGACTGTAATTGGTCGAAACCTGGATTTTACTCGTGTTACTGTTATTCCCTGGAATAACGATTTTGGACAAACTTATGGTGGGATATCTCGGAAATCAGTTTTTGGAATTTTCCACGAAATGTAAATCGTTTATTGAGAAAACGAATCACTATGATCAACTATAAAGACCTTGCAATAAAAATTGAAGTAAATGCAGAACCAGTTTTTTCCAACACAAATGAAATGGTAGTAAAAATGAAAGGAATCCATTGAAGCCGAGTATAAAGAGCTCCTTTATTTTGTTGTTCATCCTGATCAAATTGTAAGAGCTCGTGGCTAAGTCAAAGCCGCGCGGATCGATCGATCATAAGGTTAAGCAACGCTTGACGCGGTCGGTTCGTGGATGGGTGACCATCTTTTCATAACGAGTTCCACGATAAAACAGTGGGTCCCGGCTGTCATTTGAACATCTTTGCAGTCGTTACGGGTAGTCAGAAGCCAGAAAAGTCTGACAACCAGTCTACCAAGGGTGCCAGATTGCCCAGGTAACTGGG
>NWSH02000505.1:13593278-13604678 GCA_002382865.2 Heliothis virescens
GGGGGGGTAATTGTCTATGAAACTCCGTCAGTTTTTAAGCTAAATCGATGAAAATTAAAGCTGTTTCTGCCCTTCGTTGTGTGACGGTGTCGCTGTTTTTCACACGGATTGCTTTATGTAGCTTTCTCGCGCGTAACGAGCTCCGTTAAGTGTTCACTTTTACCGATAGATGACGTTGTCCATACATTCTAAAAAGGCGTTCAATGCAATGCAATGGTATGATATGATAAGTCTGAAACATCTCGAATCGTCTCGCGCAACCCGTCGTTTCCCCGGGCTCTTAGAATTCGACATCAGACGTTTTAGATCTTTCATTTTGATGACCCGTTATCGCTGGCATAAGCGACATGTTCCGCGTACGAAGTCGCGAGCAGAAGCTAGTAAAGTATAAGTACCTACCTTTTTGTGCACACCTTATTTTGTTTATACAGATGTGTAATTGCATAAGTAAAGTCGTAGCTCGATTGGTCTAGCGGTCTCGTGCATGGGCGTAAGTGGCTAATGCCCCGGGTTCAAACCCCGCTATTATTATGCTTTTTATTGATTTTCTTATTTGAAATAAATATTTTGATGATTATTTATTTTTTGCCAATTTTCTTTTTTGGAATTTAATTATAACAATTTTATTGTTTTTATAGTAATAAAAAACTTTTACAAAAAAACAAAACCGACTTCACAAAAAACACTGAAAGGGATAAAATAAACTTTTCACATGGCTCTAGTCGGTGTTTGCAGGTCTGTTGACTGTGTTTATTATTTTAATAAAAACAATATTTTTAATGAATTATTAAAAAAAACAAAATATCATATTGTAGAAATAATATCATATATTAAAAAAAAAAAACAAGAAAATATGTAGGTAAGTATATAATGTTTAAAATATAAGAAAAAAGAAATGCATCTAATGAGATTCGATCTCGGTTATAATCACGACAGCGTGATGCGAATCCGTAGTGACGCGCTGGGCCAATCGTACATTGTGTTAGAACTGTGAAATGACGCTTCTAAATGCAATGGAAGTCGCGCATCGACGAAATTCGCGCGATGCCTCCCGAGTAGGCGGGGCTACTCGTGTCCCACTTCATCTGCTTCACCCCCTCAAATACGTAAAAGTCGTCTATTCACAGCGCCTTAACTGCTAATACAGCCTTACGTAATTTGTTTCCATCAAGATGACGACATAGAAAGTATTCAAAAATATTGATAAGAAAATGCGATTCAAACGCGATGACCTCGAAAATATGCAGGCAGTATCGAGCACGTCAGATCAATAAAGATAATGTCGTCGTTCAAACATTCCGACGCCGAAAATAGTCGGATGTTTCCGAACAATACCCAGCGTCACATCACCCATTGTGTTCTCAACTTATTCACCTGTCCAATGCGACCCACTGACCAGTATTCACATCTCGCATCTCCCGCATCTCTCGTATCGATCGATACTTTCGATGCGATTCTATTCGATCGCCCACTTGTAACAAAATAAACAGTTACACGTCAATAACAGACGGCCGTGAACTTCATGATCAAAATCGTTTGTAAGATTTATGATGGCCCTGTTGTATCGGACAAGCCAGCGGTCGATACAACACGATCGGCTCTCGATTACGATCGGAACAAGTGTGCACATTCCCTCCAAACCGCTCACAAATTATCCAGCAGTGTTGTTTTACAGCACGATTTTCTTATTCACAAACAACAAACTGTTGACATTGCAGCTCCAGCCAGGTGTTTACAATTTGATTGGCATAAAATTATGGGCAATACAAAACGGTACACTTTCCTGCGTGAGCTATTAAAAGGCGATAAATTCATCTTTGCCTATACGTATAGGAAACATTGCAGGAAGCTGTAAATACGTAGTCGGAGAAATTACAACTCGATTATGAATCGAGACTGTGTCGGCTCGATGTTGGTGCAAAAACTGCCTTCGCGAGGGAAAAGCAGAAAATATGACAAGTTAATTTAGATTGAGTGGGTCCGTGAGAGTTGGAAAGGGAGGTGAAAGACAACCGGAACGAATTGTATCATTGCATTGTGAACTAAACGCGATGGGAGGCGACGGAGCCGGTGCGAGAGCAAAGGTCCCTGATAACACCGGCGTGGTGCGGCCCAAATGTCATCTTGTCGACAACCTGTCTGCCGCAGATAGAAGCATGCATAAGGTGGACTCGACAACGTCGTAGAAAGTGAAAATTAATACCCAATCTTGTAGAACATGACGATATCTGCGTATGTTAATGAAATGGGGCGTGCGAACTGCGATGAGTTGATTGCATATCATGACACCTACATGGATGTAGTACATGTTTGTATTAAGTCGGACACTTAGCTTGATATTTATCTCATAACTGTTACTCTAGCAAAAAAGGTGCTATTTTCTCAAGATTTCTTTGCTCTTTTCAAAGTTTACAAGCAAAATTGAAGTGATAACAATCTAAATCCTTCAATGTTTTTATCTCATTCCAAATGAGTTCTCTCGAAAACTTTACATCGCTTACAAAGAATAAGTAAAAGGGTATTATTTAAACAGAGTTTTACCTAATTACTTGTGAACAGTGTCAGTATTTCGGTGGATACCATTCAGATAAACCAACATTGAGAATGGGCGGAAGTAACACCGTTGTGGACTGGAATGCAATGAGAATATACCGATGAAAGAAATTATTTACTTTTGCGTCATTGGATCGAATTGATCACTTTAAGCTCTTTACGCTAAATTATACGTTTAAATTAACGTGGATACGTTTTAATTGCGCCAAGAAGGAACTTCTTCCCGTACGCGGATAAACTGTAGTCTATGACTTACGAATACCATAGTATTCTAACAATAAATAAAATGAGTAAGTAAACTATAGCAAAGTATACGTTCCTACTGTCTCCTACATTCTTCGAAGAGACAAGTAACGGAGCCACAATATAGTATTAAAATTCCTACGGTACACGCACAACATAAAGACAAACAAAAACTTAATTAAACCTGACCTCGATGTGAACAATAACATGGCAATATTCATACCCATGGGGCGCTGAAGAAGTTCCCATACAATGGTGATATAGCTGAAGATATTCCCATGGCAACACTGGCTCTATGGGGAACAGTTAATGGCGTTTTGTTGAGTGATAATTGCGAGTGTGTGTAGGTAAATTATGGTGCAAACGATAATGGTGTTTATGGTGTGACAAACATCGGAGCAAATGAAAGAGATGTACCTAACGCTTTTTCCTAGAACGCAGTGGTGAGCGCAAAAAGGTTCGTAATGATAACTGCTTATAAGGACTTGCTAAAGAGTAGATACGAGTTACATTTGCAAGACATGGATACACATGGACAAAAATCATTCTTCTATAAAGTGATTAATGAAATCTTAGAAATTATGTTAGGCAAAAGAAAAATATTTGCTGTTAAATGATCATATTTTCTTAAACAACGAGATTGAAAAGAGCTTTGATTTTAGCATCAAACTTTCAACTAAATTGGTTAAATATTTACTTAACTAACTAGATGATTGAAGCTCGTTATAAACTTGTTGTATGACAAACAAAACTTTGTCGTGTTTATAGTAACAAATTTAATATGAGCGTCGGGAAACACCATATTATTGACACCAGCAAACACTGCCATTTCTCCACGGTAATTTGAATTTATTTGTAAATAAATCGCATACTCCCAATACATGTATTTGCCATTTTGGAAATGTAAAATCACAGAAACATGTGAAATAAGCATTCTCTCGTCAAAGAAGGTCATATTCCAAGCGAATTAAAGCGCGAAAGAAATGGAAGGGCAAACACGGAGCCATCAATCATAACTGACCAAGTTCCCATCATTTAATAAATACACCAACATAATTTTATTCAAAACCCTAGCTTCATTTTACAAATATTTTTGACCAATATACTTAAAACGAAGGAGGTCGAAGAGTATTCTTAAAGTCTGTTATGAGCGGATGCAATTTATCAAAACATTGGCGATGTTGGCCGTCCAACGTGTGACCAACATAACGGAATCGCAGAACTTCAGCCAGCATGGTTGGTACGCACGTACGTAACAGCACAGCGGGGACTTATCAATCGTTTAAGAAGAAAACTGTTACGTTTAATAAAAAACAAATTATAAATGATGAAGAATCATGCGTTTAATATTATATTTCCATAGAAAGGGGGACATTGCGGAATTTTGAAATCATTCGCATCGATGCACATTGATGGTGAGGTAAAGGGCGCTCGGGATCAAAGTGATGCTTATTTAAAGATCATCGACCCTTTGCAGAGAATGTTTCTTCATTCCGCATTTAACTTAACCCTTGTGAACTAAAATAAATTGACTGTGAGGGCAAAAGCTGTTTCTTCGCGATCGAGATTCATGGAGCTACAGTCACCACAACATATCATTATGACCGAGGCTCCTATCTTTCACTACCTGTCAATTTAACGAGGGATAGGTCCTTGAGCCGAACTTTAGTCAGAACCAACAAGATCAAACAAACAAATTATGCAAATAAGAAGAACCCAAGTCGTTCAAGTATCGTTAGCGATCGTCACGTACTCCATACGACAAGCATAAAGGTCAACAGGGTGAAAGTTCCGAGAACACTTATTGTATCAATACTTGCTATTAAGTGAGATGATTTGCTATTAGCGAGAGAGTAAGCAAATGAATTAAGATATAGGTACATGTTAAACTTACGAGGTCAAACATTGCAGCAATTAACTAGAAATTGACCTCAAAAAGATGATCATCTGAGAAGAATTATAGGTATTCTATAAGCATAAGTGAATTCAAATCTAGGCATATAAAAATCTATACATTCAATGACTCATCAACGCAGGGCCCAAAACCCGTGAACCTTTAAAGCTGAAATTTCGCACAGGGGTTCATCTTAAGACTCTCACGCGAGATAAGAAAGGATTTCCCGAAATTCCCATGGGAAATGAAAAATCTTTTAGATTAACGGGATTTTAAATTTTACGCGGGCGAAGCCGCTGGCAGAAGCTAGTATATAATAATTACTGTTCTGAGAACCACATAGTCCCAAATTCCCAACAAGAGAACTTTTATTGGTAGTAAATGGATAATGTTGCGGTTATGCAATTGAGTGTGGTCAGAAAGTGATCGACAAGTAATTGGGTCTTAATAGGGCTCTTGAGAAACAGAGGATTGCTAACAGGCTGCAGAGTCATAATTTTCCGGGTCTGAAAGGATACTGACGAAATACTGTGATAAAGTAACGCTTCTGATTAAGATCTACGTCATTATTGGAATTGTTCGCATGGAAGCTTTTAACACAAACCTTTCCTGATAGAAATTGGTATATTGCATAAATATACGTTCACTGTAGTATCGTAATAATTAGTGATGGAATCCTTCTTGGATAGCAGGGTGTAAGTGATGTAAGATCTAGACCTGTTAGACTTATTTCTAGTAAAATAAAGCTGCTGATGTTAACCAGACGGTCAATGTAAATGGTTCCGAATGAATTATATCTTTTTTTTATCGATGGGAAATCATCAGTATGACCCCTCCCACTGTGGGTGACAGCGGAAGGGAGTGTCAGACTTTTACTGACTAAAACCCACTGTGTTCCTTCGGGAGCCCTTTGTGTGCCAGGGCCGCGGTAACTCTTTCGAACCACCCGCAGCCTTATTAATTAATTATATCTTGGTTCTTCGTCAGACTTACCTGTGTTATCGCAGGCCGTCATCTCAGTGATGAGACCCTCGAGGTCTGGTGAGATAAGCCGCTCCTCATCCTCCGCGTGTGTGTAGTCGAGTGCGTGGTAGATCACCAGTGCCAAGTTCACCACCAACTGAAACAACGACAACAACTTCTATTAGGTACTGGACAAATTATGAAATCGATTGGTAAATAGGAACATTTTTGATAGGTGTTTTGGGAAGCAGAATAAAACAGTCAAAATATATTGAACCTACTTAGTAAATCGAAGGATTAACCAAATAATGAATTGTTTCCAATTCATCCTAAGAGAAACCATTAGTTTTTTGTCTTTTAACAAACGAAATCCTTGGTCTATCATCCGTTTCATCAGTAAGAGCTTCGCCACAAAGCCAGCAGCCACCGTAACTATCGCAGGCACCGACCGTGTCGCCAGCACCCGGTCCATTGTTGGCCATGTTGCGCCACTCATCTGAATGCAACCGCTCCTGTACATGCAACTACACACTCCATTAAACCGATGTTTGGAAACAAGATTAATGGTGGAGTGTACTGGCTTCGTACAGGACCACGCCTGAAGAAATTTTTGTACATTTGAATAAAAGAAAGGCACCAAAAGCTGTGTGTGTACGCCTACGGAAAAGCTCAGGTCTAGGTGTAGAGGCTTAGGTTAGATCGATTGTCTATCAGTTATAATAATATGTGCAATCGCGTAATTAGCTAAATGTGATGCTATTCACATTATCAACATTAACAAATAATACTCCCTGAATAAGAAGAAAAAAAAACATCAAAAGCATAGGGCATAACCAGGTTGTGGAATGTAGCTTCGTAACTGATCCTATCGCCCTAACCACATGTTTGGGCATTATCGCGAAACAACCAATTACAGATTATCTTCTAATTTCAAATAAACCCCTATTCCAATACGTAACTATTTCGGATCAGCCAAATCCAGAGCATCGCTTATCGCAGCCATTGTATGCAAATCGCGTGCAATATGATCGAAGTTGCGCAAACGCACGCAACTGTAACGATCGATGTATGACCGGTAAACAATGAAAGTCCTTACAAAGGCGATTAGTAAAATTCTATGCAAGGAGAGATTTCAATCTATTGAGGTAAAGGCTTTTTGAAAAAGTCTACATCAACTTATTTCCTATACACGATTATTAGAACTAACTCATCTAACTGGAAGATTGATGAGAAACAGAAAAGGAAATAAAAGATAAAACACGGATGTTAACAAAGCTAGCAGAAAAACCAACAAAGAATGCAAAATTGAATCTTAAAGAGAAAACAAAGTCTGAAACTAAGCTCATTTGCAATTATAATATTGTAGCAAAACAAAAATGTGTGCAAGAAACAGATTTACGGGCACTTAGTATAATGAACAAAGAGATTCAAATGTTCAATGAAGCGCGGCTAATAACTGCAGAATCAATTAGGAGGCCGGATGCTGAATATTTAGATGGAACTCCATGTTATTGTACCTGAGTGCACCTTTTTGTTGTGGCACTGAGTGATCGGGAAGTTGGTGTTGTTAGAAGAGATAATGTACTCATAGAATATTGACGGAGTGTTGATTTGGGATTTGTGGGGAAAAAAGCCGAAAGAGGGAGACGGTTGTATGTTCAGCTAAATACATATTATTTTAATTAATATGTATGTAAACGGAGGCATTAAGCAGATGATACAAACTGTCGTATAGATTTTTAGGCATATCAATTTATATCATTGAAATAGTCAGCAGGAACCAACTAAATGGCTTTTCTGTGGCTCCAAAAATCGAGATTACGTTGACCTTTGCTTAACATTTGATTCATATTTACTTTAAACGTTCGCAGAGCTTTCAGTCATAGCTCTGTACTCGCAGCCTTCCTAGTCCCTCTTCCCATAACCAATACCATAATAATATCAGCAAAAACCATATCTACGTAGAGAGAAGCCATATTGTAGGTATAATCCTCACTTATTTATAACTTTTATTAGACGTAAATATGGTCTCTTTGACAGCGCATCAATCATTTGCGCACATTGTGGGAAATACGTGTTACGTGAGTGATAGTAATAGTGGTAATAGTTTCTTATGTCTGTATTGCTGCCATTATGGTATTCTAGTGTTTTAGCGATTGCTGTGGTCGTAGGTCCCAGGTTGAGTAAGGTTTTGTTGGGATTTTCCTTGTGGGAATTTTGAGTTATAAGTTTAGGGTCAGGGAGCGTTCAAGTATTACGTAACGCAATTTTTGAAGATTTTTGACCCCTCCTCCCCCCCTTGTAACGCACCGTAACGTTTTTCTGTACCCCTCCCCCCCCTCTCTAAACGTTACGTAACACTCAAGTGACCATTTTTATCCTAAAGTTGCAAAAAGTTATGTTATAGTCTTTATCCTTGGTATACTTACTTTTAATTGCCTTTGCGGTAATAATACTAAATAAAACAAGAGATTTTTAATCCGCACCACCTGCGTATTTTGTTTATTTTTTATAAATTTTTGGCTTTACACAATAATAAACTCTTGAAATAAAATATGCTTTCTTCTTCGTGGCCTTCACCTTCAACTCTCGTATAACATCATTTATATGTTCTATAAACTTTTCTTTATTTTTTAGTTTTTCTTTAGCCGTTTTCCAAATTGCGTTGGCATTTTTTTGACACAGTTGCGCTGGCAAGGCAGCATTAGAGCCTTTATAGGCCAAGAACAACTGATGATACAACTCTCCCTCTTTTGACGACATTACAGTATGAACACTATGAACTCACTTTAATAACACCGACTACAGCAATGTGCTTCTGCATAAACACTAACAAATACTGACAACTAAAACAACATTAAATGCCGTACAATACAATCTAGGGATTCCCCGTGAAATATAAACGAAAAGGTTTGCCAACTTGCGAGAACAAAGTAAAATTGACGACCAGAATATACAATCGAGGGATTCCCCGTAAAACGTAAATGGGTTGCCAACTTGGGAGTTTTAATTCCCTAATTTTTTATTTAAGAAAAACAATGTTACGTAACGTGTTGTAAGAAAGACCCCCTCCCGCCCTTGTAACGCATCGTAACGTTTCACGAGACCCCCTCTCCCCCCAAATTGCGTTACGTAATACTTGAACGCTCCCTCAGCCACTGGCATGTTTTACAAGTGCGAATTCTACCACCCGCTTAATATGCATTCTTTCAGTGTTTAATATCATGTTTGTGTTTAGATACCACAAAAGTCTATAAGCACAAATCATTGACATCAATTTGCATTCTACGAACTATCCTCATTACCTTTACCCATTTATCTCGGAGCCCACATCCAGTAACCAAATACGGCAAAATTCCAGTATTTTACACGGAAACGCTGAGTGACCTCGATAACCTTGCGGAATACCGATATCCCTAATTTCCAAGAAAAGTCCGCAGAGATACACAGACAAACCGTTTGTCAAGTCATTAAATAAACCGCAAAGGAACCTTTAACCCTCAAAAATCGAATGACTACTGTCCCAACACTGGCAATCTCGTATTCTAATACCGAATGAACACAATCGATGACCAGCTCGAGATAACCCTTCACTGTCTAGTTAACCGAAGTTCACTCGGTCACTGTCTTACAAGGAAACACGCAGTCTTTGTGACCCTTATACGGTGCGGAGAGAAAGTCGAAGCGGTAAGGGTTAAGTTATTAGATATTTATAGGCTTATGTGTGAAAATTGGTTTATTGTAGGCGCTGGTTTGATTATAACAATAATTCTTTTGAGCTTGATCTTAGAACTAAAAAAATATGAATGATTGGCTAAATTACAAATAAAATAACCTTTAAATCCTCAAAAATTCCAGCCATAAAACAAAATAAGGATTGACAGCAAACGTAACAATCCAAATTGGATTGTTCCCCATTTCAAATTAAGGGAATAGTTTCGGACAAGCACAATCCGATTTGGGAACATGACAGGGATTTGTAAAGGTGAATCCAATTATCCTAGTTAGTAGTTTCCTAGCGCTTAACTTTCAATATTCCTCGATGTAAATTAATTTTACAATTTTACCAGCTTCTTGGTTTTACTCGCTTTTCGAGGGGACTACTTCCAGTACCCGGATAAAAAGAAGCCTATATACTACTCTGATATACAGGGTTACTTGTAATTCGACGTATATCCGGAAGGAGGTAATAGAAGGACCCAAGAGCAACAAATTAAGCCACTCTTACCTCTGAGCAAAGTTCAGTGGTTTCCGACATTTTCGCAATTTTTGTTTTGTATGTGTCTTACTAATTTGCGCCCATAACCAAATCGACCATGTATAAAATCGACGCTACCAAATCCAATACTGTTAGATTTCGACATCGTTAAGCTGTTCTATGAGGCATAAAAGTGCGTAAGCTTGAGAGGATTAGTCAGAAGGTTTTCAAATGGTGTAATAATGGCCAAAAAGGTCTAAGCTTGAATGTCGAATTTTGGGTAAATTTCCAAAAATCATAAAATTGCAAATATCTCGGAAACCACTGAACTTTGCTCAGAGGTAAGAGTGGCTTAATTTGTTTTTTTGGGCCCTTCTATCACCTCCTTCCGGATATACGTCGAGTTACAAGTAACCCTGTATAAGCTACAATACTTCCAAGCTACATTAAAATCCATTCAGTTTTTGCTTGAAAGAGATCCATCCGTACCATTCATTCATACAAACTTCCGCATCTATTACACATATAGGATTTTGGAGACAAGTTTGTAAATTGTTACTACTAGACCTGTAACTACTAAACTGAAATAATATACCGAAAATTGTTCTATTCTTTCAAAAATTACCTATCTTTTCCTTAATAACCACACCCGTAAAAAACGATCATCAATAAGACCTTTCAGAAGGTCATGTCCTACTTCCCATAGACACGGAAGGAAGCCCCATGAGTCCTTAACACACGTGCACTACAAACACAACTGATAACGTCGTGTGGTACACAAGGTGATGGAGAGACAAACCTCTATTGATTTTATGTGCTATAGGAAATTGGTATTTATATAGGTGGGGGGAAATTCTGATCTTCTTCTTCTTTGCGAGTCGATGGCAATCAGTCTCAAATTTTTGAGGCCCAGTAGTTCGCCACGCGCACAGCATTATCTGTGGCTGCATATAGATCTTTTACTGTGCACGAGATGGGGCATATTGGGCAGCACAGAAGGTGCCGAAATTCTGATAAGCGATGTTTACCTACTGTGTATAAATCAGGTACCAGGTTTAAAGATCATGTTGTTATACAGCCCCTATTAAGACTAGGAACACGATTTAGTTAGACTTTGTCAAGCAGTAGACAAAGAAACCTTTTACTTTATGAAAAAAAAAGGCTGGCAAGAGATATGAGTAAACCGATATGTTATTCATCATCAACTTCAGCCTTTTTGTCGTCTCAATGCCGTGCCTCCTCTTACACATGGCCCAAGATCCCAGGGCCACCAGACGTCACGTATTTTCTGACGAAGAAAATGTGGATGATTGAGTAGTGTTAGTATGTACTAAGAACGCATGCCTATCGGCTAGCTTGCTCAGACGGCCAATTTTCAGGTATCGGGTAATCAAGGTACATAAAAAGATTACTTACCTCACGTAAATTCTCCAAGGTGATTTTTACGTATATTTTAGGCAATATCCTTAAAAATAAGTCGCCAATACTCCCAGACAGTTTCCGTCAGCCGTTTTGCTTTGCAGACGCTTTAAAGCTCCCAAAATAATTA
>NWSH02000505.1:13608993-13635898 GCA_002382865.2 Heliothis virescens
GTAGTCTTCCACTCTTATCACGACTCTTCAGACTACCATCTTCCGCAAATCTCTTCACCCAACGCCTAGTAGTCTCTCTCTAAAAACAATAATATATATTACACACTTGCAATAAGCAATTGAGCTATTTTATAAATATCGTCACATTATATTAGAAAAAATTACTTACGCATAAGCCGGTTTTATTCGATATTTGAGATTATATTAAGACCATCCGAATATAGGGTCACAATATTTGACTTGGTTTCAATACTAATATAAGCCTGCATAATGAATACAAAAGAATACAATTGCAACAAGATAACACAAACGCTCGTTACTGTGTTCATCAACAACAGCGAATACCGGAATAATTTATAAGTGACTAGAAAAGTTGTTAAAATATGAGGATAGATTTAAAGTGAACTTATCATAATCTACCCTCATATTTTAATAACGACGCGACGCTAAGATTACAAATTAAGAAGGTCGTAAGTACCACTAATATTGCTATGCAATTGTTTTTTAAAACTGGTACTCCACTTATGCTTACTACTGTACCTTGATTACCCGATACCTGAAAATTGGCCGTCTGAGCAAGCTAGCCGATAGGCATGCGTTCTTAGTACATACTAACACTACTCAATCGTCCACATTTCCTTCGTCAGAAAATACATGACGTCTGGTGGCCCTGGGATCTTACTCTAACAGAGACGGTGTTAATGATCACGCTTGCTCAATGCAGGTTGGTAATTTCAAACGTTATATACTTAGTCCAGTTTTCCCCGAGATGTTTTCTTTCACCTTTATTCAGTCATTGATATCCCAGATGAATTTAGAAAAAAAATATTATTACCTAAATATGTTATCGCAATTTGAAAACAAGCAAAGGACGTTTTTGCCGAAAAAAAGGTCAACCAGAAATGGCAGAAAACAAAAATGTCGTTATATTGTGTAATTTTATCCATTGTGTGCAACAGATAAACACATACCCAGTAAGTATGTCACCTACACTGTTATTTGGTACTTAGGTGTAGGGCAATTCGATTAAATTAGTCCTGAGTGACATCCAATTGTTGCATATACGCTTGTTATGAGGTACAGGGTGTTCAATTACCATTCTTGTGTTATATACGGCGTCATTTGCTGAATTTGGTACTTCTCGATTTAAATTTCAGGTAGTGGGCTCAGAGTTTTTAAAAGGAACACAATGTGATGAACATTTTTTTCTACAATGACAGCAAAAAACATCTCCTTAATACTTTGATAATCCATAAAATTACATGATTTTGAATCTGCCTTACTACAAGTATTCAAGAAGGATTCAAACAGAATATTCCTTCGAAAAGTGGCCCGTAAAATGTCCAAATTTATAAACACGTCACAAAGTCCAGACAATTAAGCTATTTTAGCCAGACAAGGACGTTTAAACGCGTCAGTTTGCAAACACCCTTTAGCCAATGTTTTGGGCGCGCAATCCGAGCGGAGACAGGCGACAAATCAAATTAATTAACCACATGGACGGACGGACCGCGGCTCTTGTTTATATGTTTATATTGCATTAGACGAATTATACGAATACGCGTGACGCTTTCAATTGTGCGCAGGAAAAAGAGAAGTACTCTCTTATGTAGATGGACTGAGCGATTTTGATAGCAAAATCTTCGTCTTTAAAATGTGAATATACATATAAAACTCAAAGGTGACTGACTAACTGACTGACGTAGTGATCGATCAACGCACAGCCCAAACCACTGGCGGGATCAGGCTGATGCAGGTTGATGTTATGACGTATATATCCGCTAAGAAAGGATTTCCTGAATTCCCACGGGAACGGGAAAAACGGAGTTTTAAATATTGCGCGGGCGAAGCCGCTGGCAGAAGCTATTATTTTATTGTTAGTTAGTCAGTTATTGAATCACTGCATACCACTTCTTTTCTTTTTATACTCAAATTACGTGATGTGTGTCCTTCTTTAACCTTGTCGCTGTCAACGAAAAGATTTCGTTGCTAACTTCATTTCTAAACAAAAGCATACTTAGCTCCTGTGTGCATTACGCAACTTCCCATTCATTCATCACCATTATTTAAGTACAGACGCCAGCACATCAACCTACCACAATCTGTCAAATTTCTTCAATAGATTTTCAACCTTATTTCAATTGCGGAAGGTTAATGTTCGATTGGTAAAATTTGACAGATTCGAGTAAGTTGAACTGTTGTCGTTTCTACTTCTGCGTATATTGTACCAATCCTCTGTTCCGACTGTCACTTTATGAATACATCAACACATCGGCTGAAACATTTGCATCACAAAAGTCTGACGCGGACGGAAATTTCTTAGAAAAGGTGCCTGTTTTAGTTTTTTGAAAACATGTACAAAGTAGGTACATATTTTAAAGGAGACTTGAAAGACGAAGAATTATTTTGTTGCTTTGCATAGTTTTTAAAGAATGATGCATGATAGCTGTCATCTTTATGTCAAGTTTCTGATGCAAGTGTATTACTTACATATTTTTGGCTGTACGACAAAGAATGATGGGCGTTTTGTATGGACCCTGGCCTGATAACTAATTAATTAGTAAACTAATTCTAATGTCTGCTAACTTATTGCTTGCAGTCCACAGTTACAGAAATTACCTATACAGTTCATCAGAATCAATTAAGATTACTAAGTTAAATCATAATATAATAATATTCGCGAATATAGTCCACGAGTGAAAACGTTCAAAACTGAGGTTAAAATTAGAACAATACAACATAGTCAAAACAATTAAATTAATTCACCTTTAATACGCGCATTCGTGATGAGAATTTTAATTGAAATGCATAACAATCCACCAACAATATAGGCGTACACTTTCATTCTATTGTTCGAGGAAATTACTCACTTTCATTATAAATAACTCACTCATAATGTCAATAAACAAAATTGCAAAGATAAATTCATTGAATTGGATGAAGAGTGTCACATAAACAAAATTGAAAATCGTTGTCAACAAAATGTGATTGGATCCATAAGAATCTCTCCCTTTGCTGTCCAATCTGAAAATAAATAGAAACAGTTCGAAATTCAATTCCCATTTCTTTGTCTCCCGCAAAAATCACATTATTGTGTGCCAGCATTCCAGTTCGTGTCTAGCTTACGACTTTTATTTGCATACCCTTGCAGGGTTGCCACAAAACCACAATATCAGCTGTTACATATTCAAGAGAACATAAATCACAGCCGTCAGTAGCTCTCGGTGAGTGGTGACAACCCTGAGAAAGCTAATGTTTTATACAACAGATGGTTTATTGAATGAGAAATATTGTAAATCAGAACTGAAATGTATCGGTACCGATGTACGGCTATAAATTTTATAGTGTTGATTCAACAGACAATGTAACGGAACTTTCTTGAAGAGTCTAAGAACAGATTGTTTTTTGTCAGCTCCTGTTTTCACATTTTCCCAGTCCTTTGATTAAAATAATTCGACAAGTTGTTAACTTTAGCCTCAAAGTTTTTGTACAAAACACCCCTTTCTTCATAACAATCTGCTACTTAACAACTGTCATAAACTCATCTTCACACTACACGTCTAAAGTTACAGGGAAGACCCACTTTTCATACAAAATTCAGTATGCAAATCACAGACCATAACCAAATTACAAGTAGCATTGGTTTACAAGAAAAAACATTAGATAAAACATGTAAACTTAGCGATACAGCCTCCTTGCGTAACTGGCAGTCTGAAAAGCGCCATCTAGCGGAAATAGAAAGTGCTATGCAAATAAATGACGGCAGAATGGATGCAGATCTGCGTCTGTGTCGCTAACAATTCTTCCTGATGTAAAACTTAAGTTTGCAAATGGTGGAAGTTACGAACTTGTTGCAAAGTTTTCCAGAATTTTCTTTTTCATGGACAATTTTCTTTCTAATGAAACATTTACCCAGTTTTTGTCCTACAAATGTTTTCGTAACACCCAAAAAGTGCACACATCAATAGGCCCCGGCGAGATTCGAACTCACGATCTCCTGTTTACTAGACAGGCGCTTTAACCAACTAAGCCACGGCGCCCTTGCTCTCTCTGCCGAAAAATTGTGTCACATTAGACTAACAAAAAACACTAAAAATAGGGCAATGAATTGTTTCACTCCAGTATTGTATTTTTACTCTAATATCTGTTGTTCCCGAGACTTGACTTCTTAATTTTGTTCGTAAAATACAAGAAGCTTGTCGTACAAATTCTACGTATTTTCGTACAAAATCGCTATTTCCTATGGCTTGAGCAACAACATAATGCCTCAATTGACTAGGTTACCGGCTGACACTGGTAATGGCGCACGTAACGCCAATGCGCAAACGCAGGAATGTCACCGGCTGTCAACACGCGAACTGCTAGCACGTTGCGCAACACTGTTGCTGTATCCGATCGCTATTTGAATGTGTTTAGCGTTTGGATATTTATAAATTATGATTTTATTTATGGTATTGTTGGCTAATGTGTGTGCAGTGGGATTGACTTAAGGATATTATAAGGTCTACGGAGGTCTGAAAAATGTGACTCTTAAAAGGTTAAGTCAATTTTGATTTCTGTAAAGTTTTTTTAAGAATTGTTGTAAGTAAACCATTACATTATTTTTTTATGCTATACATACCTATATTCAAATCTTATTTAACAAAAAGTATATTTCTGGATAATTTGAAATTTTTCCCACACGTATTAGAAAATTTCCGAAAATGGCGCACGCCACTTCACACTTTAGCACTGTGACAGAACTTGGTAAGTAAATAAATAAATAACCAAGTACACGGAATCTTCGGCTACCGTTAAAATAATTTAACGCCATCAACACTTGGTCCATTGTTTATTTATGTTTATTTTGTTTTTTTTGTTCTAGTCACACTTTTTGTTATCAACGGGTTTTTAATATTGAGACAAAGGTTCAACGGCCCTGTTACTCTTTGTTTTTGTTTGAGATTACGGTAGCAGAAAACTCGTTTCGTCAAGCATTTACGTTTTTGGTGCTAAAAAATAGAACTGTCAAAGTTAAGACAGATTTCTGAAGGTATGTACAAAAAGGGATATTGGAATATTTCATGGCCTCAAAAAAAATTATGGAGGGTTGTAATTTTAAAATTTTTAATGTTTAAGAAGCTATATAGCTGTTAATTTTGGAATCAGATTAATTTACTCGTGCGCTTTTGCGGAGCAAATTAGATTATGTTAAATAGCTACTACGGTTAACTTAATTCACATCTCAAGTGGTAGAAACGAGTACAATTGAAATAAACTTAGTTCCCTCGGGTTTCGTTACAGACATCTCAATTGGTCAAGCGCGACACGTGCCGCGGGCGATCTAGCGGTTTCAAATGATCACACAATCACAACTGTTTGTACTAAATATATAGGAACAATAGCTGTGAGTTAATGGAATACGTTCTTCTATTTCACACTTACATTTCTGTATTTTTCTTATCTAGATTGAAAGTTAGACAAATTCTAGGTATGGAACTATTCATTGCCTATCTAGAAAGTAAATTGCTTATTAAATAGGTAAGACATTTTGTGATATTTTATTATATCTAAATAAATTAGAGCTATCTTCACGGGTTCCAGATAAAGTTCTAGATAACTGTCTGACAGACGATGAAATATAAAAGTTTTTCATTTAGACAACTTTTCTATGGTAAGTATCTGTCAGATATCTGGGACCTGTGAAACTGGCCCTTAATATCCATAAAATTGGGTAAAAAACACGATATAACTTAATATTAGTTTTAAACAACACTATTACGTATCCCATTGACTCCAAGCCATTTTTCTAAAAACAGTCCAGGGACGCCAAACACTCGGTACTTATTCTTAGAGAGGCCAATTTTATCCCCTAAGGCTCTTCCCTGACAACACGACCCCCCGTAATTGAAATGCTATTCCCATAGCGTATGGGAATGACGCAACTGTCAGAACTATATTGATACGAGAGTAGGTACATTTAGTTAGCCTCGTGTGAAAGTCACGAATACAATTTGTAATGGATTTTGCGGTTGCATAAATTATGTTTTGCAAACATTAATTTGTATTTTTCTGTGGTAGCTTGTTTTTTTGCATGTAGATTTGAACTTCGGAACTAATTTGCGTGTAAAAGGGTTTTCAGTGATTGTTAGCTAAAATCAATTTTTCTTATTCTAACAAGGTGTTTATGTATGTTCGTTGTNCTTGCTCTCTCTGCCGAAAAATTGTGTCACATTAGACTAACAAAAAACACTAAAAATAGGGCAATGAATTGTTTCACTCCAGTATTGTATTTTTACTCTAATATCTGTTGTTCCCGAGACTTGACTTCTTAATTTTGTTCGTAAAATACAAGAAGCTTGTCGTACAAATTCTACGTATTTTCGTACAAAATCGCTATTTCCTATGGCTTGAGCAACAACATAATGCCTCAATTGACTAGGTTACCGGCTGACACTGGTAATGGCGCACGTAACGCCAATGCGCAAACGCAGGAATGTCACCGGCTGTCAACACGCGAACTGCTAGCACGTTGCGCAACACTGTTGCTGTATCCGATCGCTATTTGAATGTGTTTAGCGTTTGGATATTTATAAATTATGATTTTATTTATGGTATTGTTGGCTAATGTGTGTGCAGTGGGATTGACTTAAGGATATTATAAGGTCTACGGAGGTCTGAAAAATGTGACTCTTAAAAGGTTAAGTCAATTTTGATTTCTGTAAAGTTTTTTTAAGAATTGTTGTAAGTAAACCATTACATTATTTTTTTATGCTATACATACCTATATTCAAATCTTATTTAACAAAAAGTATATTTCTGGATAATTTGAAATTTTTCCCACACGTATTAGAAAATTTCCGAAAATGGCGCACGCCACTTCACACTTTAGCACTGTGACAGAACTTGGTAAGTAAATAAATAAATAACCAAGTACACGGAATCTTCGGCTACCGTTAAAATAATTTAACGCCATCAACACTTGGTCCATTGTTTATTTATGTTTATTTTGTTTTTTTTGTTCTAGTCACACTTTTTGTTATCAACGGGTTTTTAATATTGAGACAAAGGTTCAACGGCCCTGTTACTCTTTGTTTTTGTTTGAGATTACGGTAGCAGAAAACTCGTTTCGTCAAGCATTTACGTTTTTGGTGCTAAAAAATAGAACTGTCAAAGTTAAGACAGATTTCTGAAGGTATGTACAAAAAGGGATATTGGAATATTTCATGGCCTCAAAAAAAATTATGGAGGGTTGTAATTTTAAAATTTTTAATGTTTAAGAAGCTATATAGCTGTTAATTTTGGAATCAGATTAATTTACTCGTGCGCTTTTGCGGAGCAAATTAGATTATGTTAAATAGCTACTACGGTTAACTTAATTCACATCTCAAGTGGTAGAAACGAGTACAATTGAAATAAACTTAGTTCCCTCGGGTTTCGTTACAGACATCTCAATTGGTCAAGCGCGACACGTGCCGCGGGCGATCTAGCGGTTTCAAATGATCACACAATCACAACTGTTTGTACTAAATATATAGGAACAATAGCTGTGAGTTAATGGAATACGTTCTTCTATTTCACACTTACATTTCTGTATTTTTCTTATCTAGATTGAAAGTTAGACAAATTCTAGGTATGGAACTATTCATTGCCTATCTAGAAAGTAAATTGCTTATTAAATAGGTAAGACATTTTGTGATATTTTATTATATCTAAATAAATTAGAGCTATCTTCACGGGTTCCAGATAAAGTTCTAGATAACTGTCTGACAGACGATGAAATATAAAAGTTTTTCATTTAGACAACTTTTCTATGGTAAGTATCTGTCAGATATCTGGGACCTGTGAAACTGGCCCTTAATATCCATAAAATTGGGTAAAAAACACGATATAACTTAATATTAGTTTTAAACAACACTATTACGTATCCCATTGACTCCAAGCCATTTTTCTAAAAACAGTCCAGGGACGCCAAACACTCGGTACTTATTCTTAGAGAGGCCAATTTTATCCCCTAAGGCTCTTCCCTGACAACACGACCCCCCGTAATTGAAATGCTATTCCCATAGCGTATGGGAATGACGCAACTGTCAGAACTATATTGATACGAGAGTAGGTACATTTAGTTAGCCTCGTGTGAAAGTCACGAATACAATTTGTAATGGATTTTGCGGTTGCATAAATTATGTTTTGCAAACATTAATTTGTATTTTTCTGTGGTAGCTTGTTTTTTTGCATGTAGATTTGAACTTCGGAACTAATTTGCGTGTAAAAGGGTTTTCAGTGATTGTTAGCTAAAATCAATTTTTCTTATTCTAACAAGGTGTTTATGTATGTTCGTTGTTTCCCAAACTTCACGCGGACAGTGCCATTTGGATTTTGTGACTTTTTTCTATGGTATATTTACGGTGCTACAGAGAACCTTATGAATTAAGTTCCCTTGTGAGTGAAAATTTCCGCAAATACCTACTTAAGCAAGTAAATCAAGTGCTTATGTCATCATCTTCCTGCCCTTATCCCAATTTATTTGGGGTCGGTGCAGCATGTTTTCTTCTTGTGAATCAAGTGCGTATGTTTAAGTCAAATAAGTAAAGTAAAGGAATGCTGATCAATTTACTGCAAACATCATCAATTGTAACGTAATCTAATACTTGTTGCATTTGAATAAAACAAGAGGATTCGCTGACATAGTTTCAATTACACCCGCGCTGGCGCCACTGACGCGATGAGGTAACGAATGTCGTTATTATTCAATGTAATATCAGATCTTTTGTTAGTAAACAATGCGCTCACGCCGAAAACATTGCGCGCTGTGATAAACACGAGTTGATTTTTCATTATAATTTTATGAGCTCTTATATTTTTATGATACAGATACTTATTGAGGGAATGGTGGTTTCGTAAGTTTGATAAATGGACCGGATATTAATATATTGACTATTCAACAACAAGTCTTTGGAAATAAACTTAAAAAAAATTATGAGTACCACATCGTTAGGATGCAAATTAACATCTTCCTGCCCAAATTGCCTACCTCTCCTGCCTGATATGCACCCTGCTGAAAAAAGGACGAGGCTTTCACTGGCGACCGACTGGTGGCGGTATAACCACAATACGGAATCGAGCGGGATATTAAATGCCTCGCTTGGAGATGGGCAGCTGTGTTTCTGAAACTAAAAAATATCTCACACATGCCCAGCGCAATGAGTACCTAGGGGCAAATCCGCCCAGCTTGGGTGAGGGCTTCTCCAACAGTGGAGTTTTTTAGACTGCGACGTTGATCACAGCATATCACCACAGGTCGGAAAAGTTGAACTAAAACAGATTAGATCTCAATCTACGACAAAATCAACTTCCTTGGTGTAAATCTTACGAGGCTGTCACAAATCTACAATGTCTCATTATTTAACTTCTCACGGCCACGTGTTGTGTAACAGCGCGTAAGGGAAAGGTGAGATCACACTATTAATTCGCTCAAAGTACACGCTTATCGAAACGTAAATCTTTATTCTTTCCCTCGATTTTAAATTAAATGCCAACGTCATAATTGCAATGCAAATATGTACGCTTTCGCGATACTTTCTCACTGTTTTGTTAATCGTTACAAAAAGTGAGATAAAAGTAATTATACTTAACTATGTAGTCTATGAATGAATTAGTTGAGGTTGGAATCATCTACTGAACAAAACATGGCGCATATATTTCCAGTTCTCTTTTTATGACAGAAATTGACGACATAACACCTTTCATAAAGAAAATAATCGAACCTTCAATTAAAGAAAAACCAGAACTGTCCTCAAATTGGAATGCTCCACATGACATTTACCACATACAATATTTTCCTAAGTAACTTCAGCAACAGCCAAATTATTACAACCACGTTACATAAAGCGACTACTAATGCTATTACATCCAATAAAACCATACACACACACAAACACATTACTCACTACGACTAAACACAACATAGCACAAACATAATTGAATCACAGCTACACCCTTCTGAAGTCGGAAGCGCCAGTCGCGGCTGACTGGCACCAAACAAACAATAGCCGTTTAATGGCTGCCTCACATATTATTAAATGTACACATGTCAAAATAAAGTGGAGCTAAATATGTGACAAACCTTTAGGAAATGTGTTGAAACCTCATAACGTATAGAGGATGTTCCAAGGGAACAAGTAGTGAATATGATTATTCCTTAAAGTATTTATCCAACTCTGCTGTAAAGAGAAAGACAATCATCCACATACATAAAGGTACGGTAAGGGACCGAACATGAAGTTTTTTGCATAATCTAGTTGCGACAATACGACATGACCAACTGGCTTAGTTATTGTAAAATTAAAACCAAACCCATCTGGGGCAAACCTATAAGAACGCAACTGAACTGCACTTAAAGATGACATCTCGAATTCCGATGTGGCAATAGCGGAACAGTGTTGCACCTAACAAAAATATATTTGCATCTCGCAATACCGAACAGCAGATAATACGACTGTTATGCAAACAAATCTCATTGGTGACGTAAGGGGTTAATTGAAGACATTCCAAGTTTCTGAACTGATTTTGAAAGAGGTACTAACCGATATGTGGACAATAAGAGATATTGTTCTAAGGTCTGAAGTCAGTTAGATTTTTTCCGGCAATTTCATTCACACAGATCAGATACCGTAGCAACAATTTATAGACATGCATCTACGAATACACCCCATTGCTTTTTACATAAAATCCAATTAAGTTAAATTGTTGATTATTGATAAAGTCAGCTTATAGAAATTATCAAGAAATGTGCATATTTATTCAACTAATTACTCTTCCGCAAGAGTCTAACTGATTGATGATTTCCTGGATTTAAAAATAGAAAAGTAAAAGCTTAAACACCTAACCTGAATTGCAGGTAAAATCACGGTAAAACTTAGTCAATTAATTAGTTCCTGTAAACATAAGAAAGTCTATAAATAAATCTGAAAGTAATGATGAATGACTTTAATCGGAAATTAAATTTTACTAACGATTTAATGATTGCTCTTAATTCATTATGCGCATCGACAGGCATACACATAATGATATCTACTCTATAAAATCGAAAGTCGCGTCACCATAAACGGATTTTAAATAAAATTTATTGGATTTGTCTATAAAACAACCTATTAACTACCTTAAAACGTGCACTACTAATGCAGTGACAATATTCAAAAGACTTGCCAATAAAGGATAGCAAAAGCTTAACACTAGAATAAGCAAACGAGAAATCGCTTTCAAACGTGTGAAACGTCTAATCAAACCAAATTAAAATTCAACATTATACATTTTGTATTGTCCAATTGGCTGGAGACTGTTTTATTTTGTATTAATTATAACGAATCAATAGTGAAAGTGGACTTTTGGTTTCTTGTCTAGTAAACAGTGAAAATAGTAAAGTGGGAGGAAGCAAAACCGATATGGAACCACATAATAGTGCCCACACATATGAATTTGAAAGAATTTATAATTGCCAGTGATAAAGGTGGAACAATTTGTCTGTTGTATAATTCGTGTTGTTATGTCATAGTCATTAGAGGTCCAAAGTGGTTTTATTCTAATATGGTTAATTCTAAAATGGAGAATGATTACATACAAGAGTTTGATGTAAGATATGGAAATATGGATATGGAGTTAGGGACAGTAACAATTAAAATGTTTGAAGCATTTTGCCCAGCTATTTTCAGACACACTACGTCATATTGATGACCTAAAGGTATGTAATACATAGCATAAATTTATATAAGCCATTTCCGAGAACAAAAGTTCAATCCACAAGTTGCAAGATCCGTGAATTCATCTTCATACACGTCACGTTTGAAACCACAATAACACAAAATGATACTGTTACAAGACAAATTGATGAATTAAATAAAAAGATGAGTCGATCGCGTGTTAACGCCTTTCCCCTTGTATTTAATGTGAGTTACGCGAAAATTGCAGCGTTTTCACACAGTGTTGGGTAATATGAATATTGAATTAGCGATAATAATATGGCGGAAGTAAAAGCTAAACTACAAAGCACAAACGCATTGGCAGTGAGAAATATTTAAAATGAAGCTTACGCTTGCCTTAGATTCAGAGCCAATTTGGTGAAAGAGAAACTGAAGGCAACGTCGATCAATGAGCTGTCCAACTAAATAAATCCAGACTGTTAGTTAGATCAGAATTTGGATAGCTCACCAAGATATCGGATACTTTATTACATTTTCTAAATCAGGGATTACTGATGGTCCCATATGTTGGAATTTCCGCCACATTTTGCGTAAGAGTGCACGTAGGTGGACACGAACATATTGGATTGTCTTATTCTAATGCTCGCTTTGTGTCAGATTATAATCGACACTATTAGACTAGTCGGTTCCGACTTTTTAATGGATCCCTCGCCATTTGTGTATGACATTTTTACGACTGCGTTCAACGAACAAGGCTTTAATTGAGTTGATATTTTATTTTTGTGATTTTGCTACCTATATTTGGATAGTCGCGCATTTGTTTCTTGTCATTTACAAAATTATAAGCTTCTATTATAATTTTGTCACTCGGTTCATCATTAGGGACTTGTAGTATGACTGATTGTAGATTTGATATTTATATTTGTACTATTCCGATACCTATTTCAAATGCATAATTTATTCTAACGGCTAATTATGCTTGTATATCCAAATCAACTATTTACAATACTGTTAATTTTAGAAAGCAGGATTTTCCTAAACTATTGTGTCAGCCATAGACAATTCTGTCCAATTCTTGTCAGTCCATTCAGTTCTTCGTCCAACAAACAAGATCATAAGCTTCCTTAATTAACAATGAAGCGTATAAGTGACCTATTCAGTACTAATAACGTTATTCTGTTTGATGATATTAGTGTTGTATACCTTAGGGCCTATTTAAATGATAGTGAAACGAGACACAATGACGCCCAAATTAGTAGGTACAATAGAAGATAAAAGCAGGTGAGATTGCATCGTCACGTATCCAGACAAGCCCGGAGGCTGAGCCGAGTTAATTGTTATCGCAACTACAATAGTACGAAGAAAGTAACTCTCGCGAATTCGTAACGTTACGTATTATGCTTTCATTGGCGTTAATAAAGGCATTGATTACAAACTTCTATTTGCGGTCGCAGAACACAACATTGTTGAAGACGATGATGAAAATAAAATTGTTGGGTTGTAAGATTAAGTTTGTTGTAGTTTATTAAATGGGATTGGCAGTGATAATTAAAAACTTTCGAGTGCTGTAATAAGATTCGGTTGGTACAATGAGTTATCTCACTATCAGGCGGTGGCTACCTCGGATGAAGAATGACAAAGATACTCGAATTGTCACTTTCTTTGTTAGTTTATTTTTAACGAGCAATTGCAATGGTAAATCAATTTCTTTTACTAGTGAAGATTTTATTTGTGAGTGTTGCTTGTTAGTTAGAAATAGTTAATTATGTTTAAAAGTCAACAAGAGAAAGTAAATGGATTCATAAGTTGAACAGTAAAGTTAACATAAGCAAACTTATTGTTATATCTAATCTAACTATTTAATCCGAAAACCCGAAAAAAACTATTACGATAATGTATGTATATTATCTACGTTTATCCAAAACGATCAAATAATTGTTAAAATTGGTAGTCTATGAAGACATTTTCGAGTTCTCAAAACGCGACAATTTCCCAAAGTAAACAGTAATTTTGCCAAAAGAGAGAGTAGTAAATAATTTAACACTTAACTGAGTAGTGTATCGCACGGAATTATCGCGTGTGTAAAGCTCAAATTGACCAATACAGTACAAAACAATCGAAAGTAAAGTGCCGGTGAAATTGTAGCGTTTTACTAAATGCCTGAACTTTCAAAATAATTCGACTTTTTATTTTTATAAATATTTGAAAATAACATGCACTGGTTACTTTCTTGTGACACGACTTTTTTTAAATTGAGACCTTTGAATGTCCGTGAACCTTTTTTGGATAGATTTCAATGTTCTCTGGATAGTCCTAAATCTAAGTTTGACTGTGACTTAGATTGCAGATATAAGTGATTTTCGTAATCACCCAAAAGTTAAAATTAAATTAGTGTAACAATTGAGAACTTTATTTTTAAAGGTGTAAATAATGACAACAGATTTTTCGCTGTACCCTAACAATAAACACTAATGAGATCAATATACAAATTATCTTCACTTTCATCACCATCATTACATCACATAACAAAAAGGACTATTTATAACCTGACATAATAGACACAAATTAGATGACATGACCCGGAAGATATACATAATAATATTAACAGGTTATTCTCAAACAATAAGAGAATAACCGCATAATTATAACAATGGACAATCATGGTAAATTAAGCTTTAGTATGATTTGAGACAAAGTAAGAGCGATTTAGATAATAAATTGATGTATAATGATGTTTAATAAAACGTATGTTTTTGTTCTTCGCTGATTAATGGGCTATGGACAACAGGCCCGAGTGAAAACTGGTTGTGTCAAGTTTGTTGACCAGTAGGTAGCTGGAACATAGCTAGGCGATAGATTGTTGCAGATGATGGGACACAAGATATACCGTTCATATGATATAAGAATAAAATATTGTTTAAAAAAGAATAGCTACCGACACTGTTATCAAACGACGCTTTAATCTTAATTCAATGAATTACAATCAAAGCTTATAAAAGTTTCTAAAGTTATCTATAGTATCCAAAATCCTATTTGTACAGACAACAGCACATCAAGTTACCACAATCTGTCAAATTTCTGCAATCGATTTTCAACCTTCGCAATGGGGGTAGGTTAATGTTTGATTGGTAAAATTTGACAGATTGGTATACGTTGACCTGCTGTTGTGTGTACTTATAATATCCTAGCTGCACAATTTGCCCAACATTGCCAGACCACTCATACAAACAAGAAACATCCACATTGTAAAAACAGCTGTTAAAAGCTTCGCGGAACATAATTCAATATAGCTTTCTATGCACAACACGCCTTAAAATCTTTTTCAAGGTGCCCAAATTTGTTTGACAGCAAAAAAAAGATGTACCACATAGATGCAGAATATATTTTTGTGTCGTTCATTACGTGGTGCACAAAAAGCTGATATGAAAGTGATTGAGTTCGCTTTCGTGCTACAGTCAGACCACAGAGTAAAATAATATACAGAAGACCCACGGATATTGCCAATTCGTTCTGCGGTCAATAACCTCGTGTAAAATACTGCAAGTTGATCGATCTAGTTAAAGAGTACTTTTGAATGCAAAATAAATATAGGATGTTTAGGCTATTGATGATGGTATTCTGGTATGAATTGAAACAAGTATGATAATAATTGTGTACTTCAAATTGGCGAATTGACATTGGCGAAAAAAATAGGTAACTACGTACGAGTACCTACGCTTTTCTTTCGAAAACACTTGAATAATACCTAGTAATTTAAGTACCTACTTTTTTCTTTTTCAGTAACCCAACTTTTCCTTTTAAGCGTTTGATCTGTTTTGAGCAGCATTGATTCTCTACATTTCGCTACTCTGTGTAGCGATGTTTTGTATCAGTAACGAATAGTTATTGACACATCGTGAGGAGGTTAGAATTTCACTTGTTTCAATGTCAGAACATCGAAATGCTTTATTGTGCAGTCATTTTCTGATCAGAAACAATCGGTGAATGTTTTTGGTCATGTTAATACTTTCCTTGTCAGTTAAACAAGAGTTTACATCCGGGATCACGGGGGAAAATGTTATTAATGTTGTTTGTTAGTGCGAAAGTTTATCTGTCTGTTAAACTTTCACGGCTTATATGGGTGAACCAATTTTAAAATTAATTAAATTAAATTCTGTAAGAATGTGATGTTATTTGAACTTCATTTTGTTCAAATTTAGGTCAGTACTATAGAAGTAATAGGTACTCGTAGTGATACCGAGGTATGATGCCATATGCATCGATGTGCACCGTAGCTACGCAAAACACTGCAATTGACAGCACGCACCGCGCGACAATGCAGAGGAAATGCACAAGGTCTGGGGGACGCACCGAATTGTGACTGTCGGTGTTAGGTGAGTACTGTGACTAATATAGTCATGAATGTTTCATATATAAGTAACTCTGTATAAGTGTATATGTGTTACTATAAATTCATAATTATATCTACGCAGTAAGTACTTGAGTCACATTATAATAAGCGAAAAATCTATTGGCCGATAGGTAGGGCCTGCTGGAAGAGATTTCTTATGAAATAAGCAGTGCCCTTGTTCTTAATTGTTCTATGCTACTTCTTGTCTCATCTTCTGTGTACATAAACTGTTAAATAAAAGTAAACCGCCTTTATCACCGTAGGACCGACGGCAATAAGTAGATTTTATAATTGCAGCCACAGCCTGATTTTTATGTTAATAATAAACCAAAAAAAAACAATCTTCAGAGTTTTTACAACATAGGTAATTTTGAAATTATTTTAGTACCTATAATTTTACCTATAATTTTACAAAAACAATACCCCTGGTGTGACTATTCAAATTTTTTTAAACAAAACAAAAAGGAACTATAATTTTTCCGAAGCCTTTACGCATCAAAGCATGTGCCGGCGCATCAAAGTGTATTGTCACCGATAGTGCGACGAAGTAGTGTGCATGAGTCATATTATCTGTGTCAATCAGCCAATCACAGCACGCGCCAATTATCACTATTTATTAGTTGCGGATACTGCATTGTGACAGTAATAATAGGGGCATCTGTTTTCCGTGTTTACGTTGAATTGTGACCTGATGAATATAGCTAGTAGCTATGTTCTTGCTTTGCAAATGAACAAGACTTTAGGCTGATATTGCAAGGAACCAGCTTCATTGAAGTTGTTATCTGTCATGCTTAAATATTAATGAAAGAATCCGTGAATNCTTATAATATCCTAGCTGCACAATTTGCCCAACATTGCCAGACCACTCATACAAACAAGAAACATCCACATTGTAAAAACAGCTGTTAAAAGCTTCGCGGAACATAATTCAATATAGCTTTCTATGCACAACACGCCTTAAAATCTTTTTCAAGGTGCCCAAATTTGTTTGACAGCAAAAAAAAGATGTACCACATAGATGCAGAATATATTTTTGTGTCGTTCATTACGTGGTGCACAAAAAGCTGATATGAAAGTGATTGAGTTCGCTTTCGTGCTACAGTCAGACCACAGAGTAAAATAATATACAGAAGACCCACGGATATTGCCAATTCGTTCTGCGGTCAATAACCTCGTGTAAAATACTGCAAGTTGATCGATCTAGTTAAAGAGTACTTTTGAATGCAAAATAAATATAGGATGTTTAGGCTATTGATGATGGTATTCTGGTATGAATTGAAACAAGTATGATAATAATTGTGTACTTCAAATTGGCGAATTGACATTGGCGAAAAAAATAGGTAACTACGTACGAGTACCTACGCTTTTCTTTCGAAAACACTTGAATAATACCTAGTAATTTAAGTACCTACTTTTTTCTTTTTCAGTAACCCAACTTTTCCTTTTAAGCGTTTGATCTGTTTTGAGCAGCATTGATTCTCTACATTTCGCTACTCTGTGTAGCGATGTTTTGTATCAGTAACGAATAGTTATTGACACATCGTGAGGAGGTTAGAATTTCACTTGTTTCAATGTCAGAACATCGAAATGCTTTATTGTGCAGTCATTTTCTGATCAGAAACAATCGGTGAATGTTTTTGGTCATGTTAATACTTTCCTTGTCAGTTAAACAAGAGTTTACATCCGGGATCACGGGGGAAAATGTTATTAATGTTGTTTGTTAGTGCGAAAGTTTATCTGTCTGTTAAACTTTCACGGCTTATATGGGTGAACCAATTTTAAAATTAATTAAATTAAATTCTGTAAGAATGTGATGTTATTTGAACTTCATTTTGTTCAAATTTAGGTCAGTACTATAGAAGTAATAGGTACTCGTAGTGATACCGAGGTATGATGCCATATGCATCGATGTGCACCGTAGCTACGCAAAACACTGCAATTGACAGCACGCACCGCGCGACAATGCAGAGGAAATGCACAAGGTCTGGGGGACGCACCGAATTGTGACTGTCGGTGTTAGGTGAGTACTGTGACTAATATAGTCATGAATGTTTCATATATAAGTAACTCTGTATAAGTGTATATGTGTTACTATAAATTCATAATTATATCTACGCAGTAAGTACTTGAGTCACATTATAATAAGCGAAAAATCTATTGGCCGATAGGTAGGGCCTGCTGGAAGAGATTTCTTATGAAATAAGCAGTGCCCTTGTTCTTAATTGTTCTATGCTACTTCTTGTCTCATCTTCTGTGTACATAAACTGTTAAATAAAAGTAAACCGCCTTTATCACCGTAGGACCGACGGCAATAAGTAGATTTTATAATTGCAGCCACAGCCTGATTTTTATGTTAATAATAAACCAAAAAAAAACAATCTTCAGAGTTTTTACAACATAGGTAATTTTGAAATTATTTTAGTACCTATAATTTTACCTATAATTTTACAAAAACAATACCCCTGGTGTGACTATTCAAATTTTTTTAAACAAAACAAAAAGGAACTATAATTTTTCCGAAGCCTTTACGCATCAAAGCATGTGCCGGCGCATCAAAGTGTATTGTCACCGATAGTGCGACGAAGTAGTGTGCATGAGTCATATTATCTGTGTCAATCAGCCAATCACAGCACGCGCCAATTATCACTATTTATTAGTTGCGGATACTGCATTGTGACAGTAATAATAGGGGCATCTGTTTTCCGTGTTTACGTTGAATTGTGACCTGATGAATATAGCTAGTAGCTATGTTCTTGCTTTGCAAATGAACAAGACTTTAGGCTGATATTGCAAGGAACCAGCTTCATTGAAGTTGTTATCTGTCATGCTTAAATATTAATGAAAGAATCCGTGAATTAGGAAACTCCCGAAGTTCCTTGAAATCGATAGGCAGGCAAGCATTTAATAATTGGGTCTACTAATACCTACACACACTTCTTAAACTGTTTTATGTGTGTGCTACTTACATAATATTTCAATTCAAAAATAATACAAGTGAACGAACGAACAAGCGCATGGAACTCACACGGCTATTTTAATCGATAAACAGATTGATTAATCGATACCATAACAACCATCGTTACCTAATCGATAAAACATATCGATGTTAATTACATCGTTAAAAAAGGTCCTAATGAAAAAGGCGAAAGCTAATTAACAGTGTAAAATTATCAACGTTTCAATCTCTGTAGGCTGGCTTTCCAAAAGTTTCCTTATCTGCTGACGGCTTCATGGTATAAAGAATTGAAAATGTCGCTTTAATAACCCGCAATTACAGAGCAATTTTCCCATCATATTTAATACTATAACAATGTAAATTAACCATGTTTGAAAAACTGCTATCCTATCCCAAGGTCCTAAATTAACGTCCTATGTTTGATATCCCTTCAACTTCACACCATGAAAAAAACGATACTGAAATGTATGAATTAATTATATGCCCTAAAACACAAGATATCTATCACAGAAGAGACTAATCTACTACAGAGAATCAGCGTGAAATATGGCAATTAGTTTCCTGAATACAGCGATCTCGGTACAAAACTACATCATATAGGTAATTGGCAATTTGATGAGCTTCCCCACCATACTGAAGTCTTTGGCAAATTGTACGCGAAACGCGACATAATGACCCACATCGCAGATTCCGCCGGTGAGAGTACCAAACTCACAATAAATATGGAAAGTAATCGCAAGAGGCGCTCGGAAACCAATTGCCGCGTCCTTATTAGTTCCAACGATTTTAAGAAATTTTGGGTTTTTGGGCTCTTTTATATTTCCTTATAGTGGCCGTTATATAAAGATCGGTGACCATACAATGAACATTGAAGATATAATTAGAGCTGAATGAAAAAGTTTATCGAATTATCGCCAATGTTTGCGACGGAAACAGCCTTGATGTGTCGGTGGCCGATAATAATGATATCAGAGTATGACATTGGTCACTCAAATATGAATAAGTAAACATCTGTTAGCAGAGTTTAGAAAATTCTGGAAAAAAAATGATACTGAATGTGACTGAATTGGTCCTTTGGCTTATACCTTTTGATCCCGAGAGACCAGAAATATCATTATTTTTCTGTCTACATTGTCCTTTTAAAATATGATAAATGCACGCGATGAACCAATAACCTAAATAAAAAGACTTGTACAACATTCAAACTCATCTCTAACATGATTTCAATCGAAGCTTAAGCATTCATTGTATTGTAACAACGTCATTAGAGATCATAAGAATGATGTATACATGCGACTTAAACCTCGTTACACACGAAAAACAATTGATTTGATAAATGACTCCGACACGTTCCCAATTGTGCTGACAATTGTCATCTGTGAACCGTTAGATGTAAGCAAAGTTCATTCATTCAAGAATAAGAGGTCTACTGAGATTATAGAAAGGTAGACATGGCACAGAGGATAGTAGCACATATTATAAGTATGAACCAGGCATATTTACTACGCCGGATATTCTCATGTATATTTTCCTTTATCTATTCAAACATGCTACTTCCCACAAACAATAATAAAACAACAGAAGTAGGTTTGGTCATAAGACTGCCCCGGTCATGTAGGTAATTCCAGCAAATTAATCGGAATAGTTTTCAATTACTATCACAGCAAATTCCCATCAAGCTAACCAAAATGCCACATCCAAAACTTCTCGGATCTTCTGGTGGTCAAAACGAAACGTTTAGTGAATCAACCACAGTGAGTGGTTGGGCAGGTTGCCGGCGAACCTGTTCGGTATTGGGCACCCGTTCGCTTGTCGGGTCATCGATGACAACCGATAGGTGACAATTGCCAGAATCGGGGGCGAGCACATAAGCTTACTTAAGGGGTCATAAGTTTTTTTGGTCTTTTTGTATGCAATCTTACATTTATAAAGTAAATTTAAGATATCTACACCTACTTAATAATGAATGAATATGACTCTGATTTTTGAATTTTCTCTTTGCATTTTTTAAAGGTAAACCGCCAACAAATACCAAGTATAAACCTAGTCCTTACTAATGAAGATCATAAAACATCGGCGTTAGATCTTGAGGCAATAATTGTACACTGTGGATGTTAATCTCATGTTCCAGTTTGTTTGACAATTATATTTAAAATTGTATAGTATTATGCTAGAAATGCCAATCAAGAATCTCTTGGAGCGTAACGAATGAGCATAACTACGCATGCGCACTAATTTCTGCGCTTGCCATTAATTTTGGATCGAAAGCTGCTGTCAACGGGATTGTGAGGTCCCTTATTAGGGCTTATGTTATTAGGTTTTCAGGCCCTTGATCGTTAGGCTTTATAAATATTCTTATTTTGGTCAAGGGTTCATCCTGTTGTGTTTGGACAGGTAAAAACTTCAGAAGACTTATCTCATCCAGGTTCATCATCTGTGAACACTTTTTCTTCAAATAATATTGGAGTTTGATTAACGGACTTCGATACAGTTTTAACGATCAATCACTCATCATACGCGAAACTGGTTCAAGCCACAAAATTTAACGAACGAAAAAAATTGAGGTGTTAAGCCACATAATTAGTGCATTTTTTTTTAAATCGCGGTCACGGTTGCTCGCAAAAAAGAACTATTCCCACGCCTTAATTTGTATGGAATACGTATAATTTAATTTGATACGGGTAGTTTAGAAGGAATTTTAGTTGAAGCATTTTTTGTTATAATATTAAGCTCGATGTTCCGCTATGGGAAGTTTGGGACAACGAGTCCTTACCATTAGGGGTAATCATGGGATTCTCTTAAAAGCATTTTTAATGGGTCATGCTCCATTCATCTTTTTGTTTTTTACATTCAAACTTGGTTTTTAGTTCATTCAAGAAAGATGCTACAATTCGGTACTGCTATATTGAGCTTTTGTAAACATGAAGCTTTTTCGCAAACATAAAATATTTTTTTTTTTATATTCTTGTCAACTTTAACATGACTTTCCTAACCATCAAAGGTATTACAAATGATCCTAGTACCTAATTTGAAAACTAAAAATATCTTCAAGAAAAACAAATACTACCGAGAATAAATAGGTAACGAAGAAAAACCTATCCCGAAGCCTCCAATTAAAGACGTATATAAACTGACGTCATCAATTCAGCGGCAACAAGTATGTAAACTAAGCCGTTTATTTCAAAGAGCACTAGCATAGCATCAGCTGCGCATGCGCGAAGATATTGCAAAAACGTGTAATTAATAACTATGCGGCATACAATTATTATAACGCAATTACTTCACTTGACTTTTACAAGTTCCAGGAATACACACAGCTGATACATTCCTTTGGGTTTTCTTGTTTTAGATCTCGTATCGGTTATGTTTATTGCATGCCGTTTATTCAAATGTTGGAGAAAAATGCGGCGGCCGCCACAAACGAGGCGCAGTTTTGAAGTAATGGATTATTGTGACCAGCAGTCTGTATTTTACAACCAGCTACGAAAAAAAAGACTTACCTACATTGAAAGAAACTACAATTACTTGCTTCTAGATGATTCTAAATGAAAACAAAAAAAAAAGTTTTGAGGATTATTTTAAAGAATACAACTTTCTTCAAAATTTTAAAGTACAATACATCTTACCGCTGACTGGGTGACACACATTATTGGCCAAATTATGCCATAAATTCTCATTGGGTATCATGCGCAAACGCATTACCGCAACCCCTACTATTTCCACTGGCGATCGCAACAAGAATGTGAATATGTAACGATTGCACATCACCTCTTTATTAACGATAATTATCACTTACCGATAAAGATAACCTCATTTTAATCTTGCATAAATTAGAGTAAGCTTCTCAGTTATTGCCTGACGCAAGGCTTTAATAGAATTAAAATCAGGAGTTTATTTTGATTATATAACATAAGCTTTTTTTTAAGCTTGAATAATTTTATTGGTCCAATGTTCGGCGAATAAAACAGAACAGATCTCGTGGGAAATCAGCATTCCGGAGCGAATTGGAATCGAATAAAATATATTATCCACAACGAAATTATAGGGAGTCGAAAATGGCCTGAATTGCTTCGAGAAAAGTATGGTACGGCCGTGCCGCTTTTTTCTGCTTGACTTGGCGGGGGCACTGCCGTGCCTCCTGATATTAAGGCAATTCCAGAACATGTTTGCTATTTAGGTTAACGGAGAGCTAGGATTCGATCTGATCCAATACTAAAAAGGCAAAGAAAAGAGCTTTATTCATTTTATTTCGTTTCTTTTCTAAAACAATGCCGACGTTGTTATTGAAATCTGGAATTTATACGAGAAATATTAAAAGCATTTTTTACCTTACCGTATTCTTCTAATATCAAAAGTAACATTTCGTAGCCCGCATAATTGAATTCATTCCAATATCAACCAGCTTAGCTGTTTCAGTTTTACAGTTCCAATAAAAATACATATAAAAACTAACGGTTTCTTTGAATCGGATTTATTTCGTGGAATTTATTGAATCTTATGTAAAAACAATATTTTCAATTATCCGGATTATCGTTTAAATGTCGAAATATTTTCGTTCGTGTGAGAGAGTTTTTAATGTTCTGTCGATTATTTTATTGAAATGGTGACATTTATGTGAGAAATGTTATAGAACCAGAGGTAGTGGTTCCGAGCTACTGACGAATAACGGTCGGTGACCTACCATCGAATATTGATAGCGATGCGAACGTGAATATTTTACCTGTAATAAAATACTGAGGTGAAATATACGAGCATAAGCCTCGTATAGATCTTCATTTTGAGAAGCCAGACGTTCCAACCGATATTAAAAGAGACGGTATTATGAATACTTTTACTGTAGTAGGAAACGAGAACAAACCGAAACGCAATGCGACTGATGAAAAATAAGTAATATATTTTTTCTCAACATTATCAAACGATATTGAAGTACTTAATATGTGGGACCGAAATACCAATAGTCTACGCACGCTTTTTTTTGTTTCATTGGTAAAGTAATAGAAGTAAAAGAAAACTTCTTGAAAATCAGAAAGTGAAACCCAAGCAAACCTCAAATACAGTCAAGAGGATACAACTCACGATAACAGCCATCCTACAAACCACAAGACCGACTAACCAACAGTTTAATTCAAGTCACTATCTACACAAACCATTACAACTTATTCTACCTCTAAACACCTATTATTTCACAAAATCTAGGAAAGTGGGTGAGCGCAGAGTAACTATTAGTTAAAACGAAACACCTAATATCAATAATAACTATCCGTTACCGGCTTCAAGTTAAAAGCAATGTTTATTAGTTATTTACGACCAGTTAACGCCTCTCTGGGTTTCTAAACGATTAGCACAATTGCTAGGATTAAGACTGGAGCTACAGAGTCAATTTCTAGCCGCACTTGTACAGGCAAATCTAAATTAATATGTTCGTGTTGTTTCTAGATGTAAATACGATATAGAACAAGAAACTGTGAATAGGTTTGCAAAATGAGCAGGGAAATGAAAAGTATGAAAAGATAGTTCGTCATATTTGAGGACGCTTACAAAATGAGTAGCAATAAAATGAATTAGTTACTTTTAGTAGCTTCAGCTGATTGATTTAATAGAACATTGACCAGCAATACAACGATAATAACAGCAATAAACGTGTTGATACCAAGTTGATCTTAAAACCGAAACATGCTAAAACTAACACTAAATGAGAGTAGGACCTAGTAGGAACCAGTCAAACACTTTCCTTGGTTCGCGCCCACTGCACTAAGTAAATACCGTTATTAAAATCATTTAGTACTGTCTCCATAACTTTTCTGGTTAAAGCTAACACCGGTTACTATTAGCATGGTGATGTAATGCTAGTTATGAATGTGGACGAACTCCTTAAAAGGAACATGCATATGAAATATTTCAAAGCGTAATTTAACTTTTGTAAAAGAAGAAATGTCAAAATATATTGACTCTAATCTTCTATAAAAAACTTAGTGTACGGTACAGTTCTAGACTACTAAATAAAAGTACCAAACAAACCAAACTACCATAAGCTATAATAATATAACCATTTCCAAAGTTTGAGAATGGAAGAAATAAATATAAAGAAACAAAAATAGGCTTTAATATTAATTAAAATAAAAAATCTTTTATAGCTCGCTATTCCTTTAATTTCAGTTTATTATCACCAGAACTGAATAGCGTTCCAAAGTTTCGTATTTATACTCCTAACCCATGAAGAGTTCTCTCATGAGAAGATACACCTGGCAGCAAAATAGGTATATCAAATAAAAATCAAATAAAGAAGCTGTCCTATAAAACTAATTAACAAGGCATGTAAAATGTCAGCTTTTAAAAATAAACAAATACTGCAAAAAGCTTACTCTTTATAATGATCAGTCTTGCATGCATTTAGCGTTTACATTTTCCAATTAAACGAACTAATCAGTTCCTATTTATACACGTCGCACGACGCGTTCTAAGCAAAATGTCTGATGCAAAACTGCGTATGAGTATTCGTGAAACCTTATTAACTGTGCTATAGTGAATGCTGCCTGGCTTTGTCTATATCTATTGAGATACACATATTAAATTATAAAAAGTTTTTAGTCAAAGTACGCGATATATTGTTACTTTTTCATTAAGCTATACATGACGAAATAAATCTGAATTTTGACTCTTCTATAGGCTAATTGCTTAGCAGTTAGTTTTTGAGTAGGTACTGATCCAGAAAGTTTCTTAATAGTTAAGCAGTTAAGTATGATACGAGAGCGAGAATAAATAATATAAAAACAACAGCTTTTTTTAATCTAACATACCTAATCCAAGAATGCTCACAGTCATACAAAACAAAAGGAAAAACATAATAGCACAACAAAGAGACAGACATACGGTATTTTCCGTAATGATAGTTAAAGCGTGCGCTTGCGCCGATCACTGCGACTGTTTGTAATTGTTAATTGACATTCTTGAGCCGCACGGAAGGAAAGTACCGAGATAGGGTTGATGCATCGGAATTCAGCTGAAGACGCTAAATATAGACGCATTCCTCGAATGGATGGAAAGGAATTTACTTTCATGCCTGACATAGTGGGAATGTTGATGGAGTGTTTTGTTCTATTGAGAGAAATATGTTATCATAACAAAGGGGTCCAGTATTTGTTGGACAAAAGAACTCAGTAAACTATATATTTATTTATGACTATTGTATATAGATTGCAGGATCAGCATACTTTGTACTTATTATCCCTACTTTTAATATTAAAAATGCGAAAGTAACTCTGCCTGTCTGTCTGTTACGCTTTCACACCTAAACCAGTGAGCCGATTTTGATGAAATTTGGTACAGAAATAGAATAGACCCTGAGGAACAACATAGACTACTTTTTATTCGGGTACAGGAAATAGTTCCCTCGGGAAGTGAGCGAAGCCGCTGGCAGAAGCTAGTCAAAAATAAAGAAATAAAAGTTGACTTCAGAAATAGACAGAAGTAACATTTTTAGAAGTCAAATTGCAACATCTTCCTTTAATAGAAATGCCGTTCATCTTATCAGCAATATACAGCCATCGAGAAAACAATTAACAGAATAAGTTTGTCCGTTAATTGAATTCCTAACACAATACAATATTGACGCAGGCGCATTGGAGAGCCGGTGCCAATATAAATGAGTAATGCGAATTTTAATGAGATACATACTGCTGTACAGAATTCTCTAATAATAGAACCTGAAGATGTTACAGTATCTTAATAGGTATCTAATGAAGACCAAACCGCTAGTGTTGATTGCATTTCAAGAATTAACATAACGGATTGAATGAAAGTAACAGACGAAAGAACATTAACAATGACGAAAAACTTTGATGACCTAAAGAATGATATTAAAATAATACTTAAACAAAGGAC
>NWSH02000505.1:13648745-13675740 GCA_002382865.2 Heliothis virescens
AATGCAATAAAATAGCAACATCTTTTGATTGCGCAGGCTTAGAGATCTAGTTTTTTTTTCAGCACCATAGCACGGCAGGTTGTAATATCGGGTCTTAATTTTAACTTCTTTCCTCCACATGTTTCTGAGAAAAAGGGTTTTGATAGATAGTCCGACGAACTATAAAGTGATTTTACAAGAGTTCCTATTCTTTCAGAGGTACGGTATCATGAAAATACTACCGCGTGTTGTACGAAATACGAAATTAGTATTCGTTTCATAATGAATAGCTTTAATTATTGATAAAAACTGATTTTTATTTCAACTTAAATAACAACCCTAATTTGGCAATGTTCACCACAGTGAACATAAAAAAATGTATATATTTGTCCGTAGATTTGGCAATGTTCACTGTGGTGAACATTGATTTCCTGAAAACCTGTAAATGAACAATTTTTTTTCATATTTTTCCTTAGGCTGATATCACCCCAGGACTTAATATATATAAGTTATTTCATAAAATAAGACAATCTGATTCTCTGCCAAATTAAGGGTTAAACAATACAACAAGTCGATTATTGCAAAATGTCGATTCGATTAATTATTAGAAATCGATACTCGTATCACTCCATTCGATTACAGTTCCGAGTTCCTGTTACAAAGTAAACCGTGTTGAACTGCGGTGGGCTGCAACTGTCACGCTTTTGAAAACAGTTTGAAAACATTGTTATATCATGCATTATTATCGTGCACGAAGGGAATAAATTGATAATATCGTGTTATCTAATTTTAAAAGCCCTTAGGTGTATTACAATAGACTTATGTTAAGAGTGGTTTTAGAGAACCTGTCGGTATTGTGTTTCAAATTAATCTTATAGAAATAAACGATAAATATTATTTATGAATTAATTCACCATGTATCTTTATATATGGTCTGTTCCGGTATTTATCAATCGCTGAAATGGTGTGAGTCTATAGAGATTGGGAGAACAACTGCTTACATACATAAGTAAACGTGGCTATCTCTTCAACAGCCCTCTCATCCGTCAGACGAAAATCACAAACTTTTGACAAACACAACAATCTTAACTGAACACTTTACAAAAATTATCAATTAAAATGATAGGGAAAAAAGTTTAAAAAATCAGTTCGATAATCGAACTTGTCAATACAGAATTCAAATTCAACGGTCGCTCATGCTCGTACTGTCGTGGCGTGCAAATCGGTGCGCCCGCGCCGTCCGCCCAGCCGCAGGGTCGCACGCGCCGCTCCCATGTAATCGGTAATCAGTGCTCAGGATACATATTGCTGTACGTAATATTGTTGATGTTTGTTTGTTTTTATAGTAGGTACAGTTTTTTTTATGAAAACATAAAAGGCTCCTGCAGCAGAGATTTTTACTATTGAGAACTAAAACAAGCTGTGATGGGCACGTGTGCTCAATGTCATGACTTGATGAATTAAAATAATAAAACCTAACCACCTACATCTTTACTATAGATTTGGATCGCGAAAATGTAGTCAAACATTTTGAGATAGTATTATTTTTAATGTGATTAATTCAGCACAGTCATCATCGTTTCTTTGGGTCTCAATCCCATCCACATACATTCATTCTATAACAACGACACTATTCTTTTCAAAGTAATTGAGATATTACTTTGTACAGCCTAGGCAATTTCTAGTGCAGCCATAACGTTAGAAACTTCATTGTTGGCAAGGACGGGTGAAATTTAAATACTATATTTATACAATACTTTTACTGGAAGCCACTTATTTGTACGTTCACTTGTTGTTGGTTAAATCTGAACTGAAAGTGAAAACATTTACGCGTCAGCATTTATTGTGATGCAAAATTGACTTGTAGAGAAGTTAAGAGTGAACGCCATTCAAATTGGACATTGTTTTAAGATAGCGTTCGGAGAAAATTTGTGAGTAACACTAAATATATAAAATCTGGGAATTAAATGAACGACAAAATAAAGAAGATATGAAAAAACTTCTATCATCAGAAATAAGCTTTAGGCACAAAATTAACAAACCGGCCAAGTGCGAGTCGGACTCGCACACGAAGGGTTCCGTTCCATTATCTATGAAAAATAAACGGACTTATTACCTACAATTAGCCAAAAGACAAACTTTTATCGACAACAAAAATTAACTTTGTTTTTCTGAAAAAGTGCTATATCTCAAGAACTACTGACTGTATCTTGTTCAAACCAATTTTGGTTAGTAGTTTTTATTGAGATCTATAACATATATTTTTTTCAGATTTTTCACTTTGGTAGTTTAAGAATTACAGGGGGGGGGACACACATTTTGGCACTTTGGGAGTGTCTTACTCTAAAATGATTGACTTTAGGAAAAAATGGTTTTAGAAACCGCAATACCATTTTTTAAGACCTATCCATAGATACCCCACACGTATAGGTTTGATGAAAAAAAATATTTTTAGTTTCAGTTTCATGTATGGGGAGCCCCCCCTAATATTATTATTTTTTTATTTTTGTTACAAAAATCGTAAAGCGGTTAATATAATACATCTACCTACCAAGTTTTAACTGTGTAGTCCTAATAGTTTCGGAATAAAGTGGCTGTGACATACGGACGGACGGACAGACAGACAGACAGACAGACAGACAGACAGACAGACATGACGATTCTATAAGGGTTCCGTTTTTTGCCATTCGGCTACGGAACCCTAAAAATGGTAAGAACATGTATGGCTTAGCAAAAACACCTCTCCTTTCTTCAAAATCAAAGACGTCCCCTCTAATAAAAGCAATTGCTTCTTTATTCTGCAAATCTAGGCAGGATATTATATCAAGCTTGCAATCGAAACGAATAGCATAATGGCTGCACTTCATCGCCTGTTCAACCCACAGATGCACTATTGATGGATTTCTATAACTTATCTATCTTTCGTTTTACGATAAAATTTTGACATTAGCTCCATACAAATTATTCTTAAATCGGACAGTTGGATAGATAGATTATAGGAATAGACCATACGTATATCTTATGCACAGACATCGCACTTAATCTGCAAATAGCAACAAATTAATTCAACAGTAAGTAGGTACAACTATCAATTTAATTTCATCATAATTATCACCGTGTATTTCTGAATCACAGTGAATTCCCAGTATCAATTTTATAACGGGCCAAACCCAGAAATTGTAATTATTCCTCCCACATTAAATATTATCAAGTTTACGCTGGAAATATCGAAATTGATAAAATATTTCCAACCGAGTTTTGATCCTAATAAATTATATTGACAATACCTATATTATAAAACGAAAAACTTATTAAAGTTGCTGTAAATATTCGCCACAAAACTCTCACATTTTTTTTCTCTGTAAGTACAAAAATAACTTCTTAAAAATAACTGTTTAATTAATGAACTGCAAGTTACCAAGAAGAGAATTTTATCGTTCGCCTACGCTCTGCCCTTTCTCTCTTCAATGTTTTTTTTCATTTAATTACAAAACTTCAGTTTCTTTCGCTTTGAAAATATTTTTTTAATAGATCCATAATTAGGTCACGCCTCATTTTCTTACTATTTAAGTGTCTATTTATAGTTCTAATTTATAGTTTTAAATATATTCTTCGCGTTTCGCAAGTAAAGCTTGTGATGACCCAATGAACGCAGGTCAAAATTCACCGCTACTTATGCATATTTTACTTGAATATTTTACACCCTTACCGATACAGGAGCTATGACTTTCATTTTAGTTTTTGAGGAAATGAGAGCGCTGGCTTTAACATTTATTTTAATGTTAGCTCCAGAACGTTAAATAATAAAAATTATTCAGCCTATAATAGGCTCATAATTCAAAATCATCATTTCTGGATTCACGTGGGAAGAAAACATTCTTTCCATAGGTAATCTTTATAAAACACCAAAGCTCTATAATTAATTCAACACACGTGAAAATCCGACAAAGTTCTTAATGCGTATCAATTAATTAGCATAATAAGTTCGTTGCTAAGTCGCGGACGAATGGGCCAGTGCGCGCGCGCACGGTCAAGGCTAGCCGTTCGCTTTTTATCACCCGCGAAAGTTCAGCGCTCTCGATCAAGCAGCGAATTCACTCACTTGGTGCTTTACTATGGCTGGATGCCTGCGCTTTTAAACCTGGTGGTAAACTGCACATTTTATGATGCAAGGAAAAGTTAGCATATGCATATTACATCCATTCATAGAATTTTTTAATCATCATCATCTGCCTAGCCTTTTCCCAACTATTTTTGGGGTCGGCTTCCAGTCTAACCGGATGCAGCTGAGAACCAGTGTTTTACATGGAGCGATGCCTGTCTGACCTCCACAACCCAGTTACCTGGGCAACCCGATACCCATTGGTAAGACTGGTTGTCAAACTCAACCACGACTGTATTTGCCTAATAAATGCGTAAATAATACGAGTACTTCTTGACTTACAATGTAACAAACGAACATATGTACTAAGAAACTGCCTTAAATTCTTAAGTATTTAACGAAACGGTAATCAACTAAGTNGATGTCCAAATAGAATTTCTAAATGTCTTACCAATTAAACGTTTGATCATTATTAGTCTTATGCAAGATCTAATAACAGCTTTCCATATTAACCGTACAAATAAAAATGCATTAAAAACTAAGCAATTTAAAAATACTCTTGCAAGAGCCGATGTTACAAAACAGATATTTTAATTAGCATATGAAAGCCACGAGCGACGCGGCGTGGAAGCATTAGCTTTAATCTGCGTCTTAAATCTGAGCAATCAAGTATTAAGTTATGCACCGGCTCAGTAAAATGTTTATAGAGCATCTGATATGCCAATAATGACCATACGGCAGCCAACCGTAAAGTTATTACACTCTGATATCTTATTAATGAACTTAAGTAATTGAGGGACGAAGCGTTAAGAGAGAAATGTTTGATGTCAATTCTAGACCACATCATATGCCACTCACATCAAAGAGATCTTTTAAATATTGAGACAAACAGCAGAAATACTTTTCGAAGAAACTGATAAGTATGCAAAATCTGCATTTTTATAATCCACTGTGAGTTGGTGGAGTATTCTTAAAATTATAATAAGAACTATAAATAACAAATGATCTCAATCCAAAATCGTATCACATGAAAATTTAGAACAAGGTCAAGAATTGTCTCAGGGGACCCAGCGGACAATAACAAATGCACCGCCTACCGTGGGAGTGATCTTTGAGAACATTACACCGAATTCTAACAATACTAATATTACGAATCACGATAACTTTAATGATAAAACACAACTGTCAGGAAACCTTAAAGTAAATAATTTTAGGGCACAAAATCCAACCGCAGCAAAACATGATAAAAGCGAATTCTAAGATGATGTTAAACTTTACGATGCATGCTGAAATCGGTGCTCAAGCTAATAAAGTTAAATTGGAATAACAGGGCGTGACAGGAATGATAATGATAGTAACTCTTGTAAGTTTCATATATTATATTCATTACGAGAGGTCATGCTGGGAAGCGTTCTATTTACACATTGCTAGGCCTCAATACTCTCTCACGTCCTAGCCTTAGCAATTCTAATATCTAAATCCAAATGTACATCTTATTTAATCGTTTGTGGAGAATGACTGTCTTTATGTTGCTCTGTGAATAAGAGATATGTAAAAATTTCAAGTATTTTCATTATCCATAATATCGCGACAATGATTCATTGAATTAGCGTCAGTCTGAGTTAACGATAGTAATATAGATGTATAGTTTACTTAGGCTTGAGATTTTAAATTTAATTAAATCAACAGAGATATTATCTATCTATATATAAAACTCTTCCGTTACTGAGTGACTGACTGACAGACAACGCACAGTCGAAACTACTGGTCGTAGACAGCTGAAATTTGGAATGTAGGTTCCTTGGGATATGTAGGGGAGCACTAAGAAAGGATTTCCCGAAATTCCCACGGGAACGGGAAAAAACGGGATTTTAAGTTTTACGCGGGCGAAGCCGCTGGCAGAAGCTAGTTAATTATAATGTAAATAAATAAATATAAATGCCATGATTTGCATTCTGTACAATGTTTTAAGTTGGCCGATACCGCGAAGTTTTTTCAATTAACTCAAGTTTTAGCTTGGTTNGAAGCTAGTTTGGTATATTAAATAATCGTTTGGCATAGCTCCGTTAACATTCGTTAATTTCTCGCAAATTCTTTCCACAATTTCACGGGCATCGAAACTTGATATCGGGACCCAATTTTTTTCGCTGAAACTCCCATGCCATCAATTACTTTGGAGTATAAAACCCATAATTACGTGAACAGAAGCAATAAGTTATCAGGCCATTACGAGAGCCGCTGATTGCCTGCAGGTGATCCGAGCCCGCCTGGGAACAATCTAACTGTTCATACGGAGCCTGCAAATCATTAGAAGTTCCTATCAACGGGTAACGGTGGTTCGAACACCACCAAGTTTACTGCAAGCTTATCAAACGATATCGGGACTTGATAATCTGTTACTTGCATAGAGATTGCTGAAGATTAAAGGTTCTTGGTAAGACCGTAAATAAATGAATGGCTTTTTACTATGGTAATGGCAGATTAAAATGCAATTGAGAATGGTTTATTGGTGGTGTGTTCTACAAAGTTGCAGGAATTGATTTAAGCTACTCATAGATCGCCGATAGTTGTTAGAGACTATGGTCTTTCTTAGGAACTCTGACACCTCATGGAGTTGAAATTAAAGGCTTAACTTGTTTTAAAAATAAACCTCGGTTTACTAATGATTCTGCTTACAAATCATCATCTGAATAAGTCCTACGTGAACCATCTGTACCTGCATTTAAAGGAAAACCTCTCAAAAACACGAAATAATTTCCATTAAAAGTTTCCGCTTTTCCATTTACTGTGCTTTCATTAAAAAATCTCGTCAAGCATATTATGCGTTTGCGTTAAAAGCTCTGAAAGTGTGTCAAGTTCGAGCAAACCTTGAGGCCATTCGCAAACTGCCTATTAGTTGAATATAAATTATATCAAACTAAGTTTATCAGTGTACATTAATCGTAATCTTACGCATTAGATGGGTGCAGATTTTTGTTTATATTTTGAACCGGTCCGGTCGAGGACTTTTTTGAGGTCAATAATTTTTGTCATCATCAGTGACTGGTTTTTGTTATAAATATAACGTCTCTTGGTATCTACAGACTTGATTGCCTCCAGGTTCCTCTTGATTCCGTCAATGATTTATTAATACCAGACATCACATTTCGGTGTTTCGAGTTTTGATAACATTTATAGGCAGTTTGGTTTACATCCACAATCTGAGTGGTTGAACTGGTTCAGTAAATATATCAAGTTTAACTGTTCGAAGTTCAGAATCTTGTGTCTTATAGTTAATTTATTATAGCACGTGAATACTGTTAATAAACTCACCTTGAAGTGTTATAATTTGTTTTATTTTTTGAGAATTTAATTTTATGTAATTCGGTGATTTATAATTTATGCCTACTAATTATCATACCCAAGCTATATTGCGTAAATTTAAATTAATACAGTTTAAGTTTTAATACAAATAATAATTAGGAATTCATTATAATAGATATCATATTATCAATACGATTTGGTCATAGCAAGAACTGGCATCTACGATGATCTTATTACCATAGTGATGGATATCGATGATGTCAGATCGTACAGTTGCCCATCAGATCTACCTTCACTGAGACAATATTGTATCTAGGTAATCCATACTAATATTATAAAGCTGAAGAGTTTGTTTGTTTGAACGCGCTAATCTCAGGAACTACGGGTCCGATTTGAAAAATTATTTCAGTGTTAGATAGCCCATTTATCGAGGAAGGCTATAGGCTATACTTTTTATCCGGATGCGCCCAGTAGTTCCCACGGAACGCGGGTGAAACCGCTGGTAGAAGCTAGTAGTCAGATAAAAGTTAACTTCATCACAATAGAATACAAAAATTGCTTTCATTATTTTCGGTTAAAACAATGGTATACCTAAATAATTATTTCAGGAAGATTTTTGATAGGAAGAAAAGCATGACCTAATTTGAACCCGCTTCGCTAATGGACATCCGACAGTTCCAAGCCTAGATCTATAAACACAATGACTTGGACAGGGATGGAATTAATGGAACATATCATGCAAGTGTTGTATTAGCTTGTATTAAACTTCGAGCTGTTTAGAACCCATTGGGGTCAGCTAAGTGAGACGTGGAGAGCAAAAGTCAGTGTAATATCCAACTATGTTAACATTTTAATGATACAGTGAGTAAAAAAAGAAGTTATGTACAGACGACAGCAGGTCAACGTGCTCGAATTTGTCAAATTTTACCAATCGAATATTAACCTTCCGCTATTGTGACAAGATTGAAAATCTATTGCAGAAATTTGACAGATTGTGGTAACTTGATGTGCTGTCGTCTGTACAAAAGATAGAAAATTACAACGCAAGTATGTCAATTCATGAAGCTTGGAACTTAAGTTACTGTTTGTTTTGAACTTGCTATTTTTATCACGTTACTTACTATAAAGGTTGTAACAAATAGAGATGAGTAGGTACTACAAATGGGAGCCTTGATGTGAAAATAATGAACTTCAATCTTCTGTTTTAGCAATTTGTTTCACGAATTGCGTTCAAGATTGCAAAATGTAGTTCATTCATAATGAGTGTAACTGCAGTCATCGAAATAGTACCCTTCATTTTCAAACCATCAGTTAAGGCAATATTTAGAAAGATAGTGAAATAAAATTCTGATTTTTTGCCAAAACTGATGATGAAATTTTTAAATCTGACAAACGCGGTATCGGACAGGAAGCAATTGCTACCAGGAAACACAAACACCAGCGGAAACACAATGATCATAATGTTACCTCATCTGCGCGTCCCATTAATCGCAATGTCAAATAAAAAACTCAAATTACCATAACACAGACATAATTATTATATAAAACCAACGTTAAAGTACAGTAAATGATTCTGATAGGCGTCTTTATAAGGCATCCGGGGAAACTTGTAGGATAAGAAAAAATTGAATCTGAATTGGTCTCAACTAACATAAAAATATAGACACTGCAGCATTGGAAGCCATATGAAAAAGAATATAAAGAACTTTTAACTCAACCGTATTGATCGGATAAGTGTATCGGGAAGTTCTTATAGACATCATCATTAGTTTGCAATACATAAACATGAATGACACATTACACACCCGGATTAAACCTAATCACTTCCTCAATAAAGAATTAGAAATTGTGAGACCCACAATTACTGAGGTGGACACAGGAAACCAGGAAAAAGGTGTCTCAGCTAAAATTAATCATCTACTTGCTAATAATCAATGTACAGTAATCAATCACGATAGCGCCGCAGTACATTAATAAGATATGCATAATAACATTTTAAGTGTTGGTAATATCTCGTAACAGATGCAACGTATTTATTCAGCTAATAAGGCTTCTATGTCAAAGCTAATGCGTAAACCAGTCGCAGACAGGTTCCTACTGTAATCTATGAACTTACTCATTGGCTTTGGGTCCGATAATTTCCACACTAAGAGCTTAGCTGATGAATAATAACGGTATACATGGAGAGATGGCATTAAACCTTTATGTGAAGGTTCTGTAATGATATGGATATGATATGGAAAGACGATGTATTGCGCGGAGTTGAATAGGAAAGGTCTTTACATTAGCAAGGTAGACTTAGATATAATTTTGTACAGTATGTGGGATGTGGATGAACTTAAAAATGTTGCTTACATTTACCCTTAAGCTAACACGGGCTTTAAATATAATTTGACATACAAAATCTTTACACTAATTGGACAAAAGTTTACATCTAGACCTCCCAAAAGAAATAACAAGAACAATAATATAATGAGTGACTTAGGGGTATATCACCACGGCATTTTAAAAATTGTCTCTTGAAACAATTTAGATGAAATAAGGATTATTTTTACAAAAGATACGTAAAGCAAAACGAACATTAATAACAAAAAAGTTAAAGCTCTTAAATTAAATTGTTCCAAAGAAGTATAACATTACAAACGACTTAATACCTATAATTGAGTTAATGAGAATGGACACGAAAATCATGATTTACCACGACAAGCATCTAGCCAATGTTTTAATTAAAGGTAATTAGCGGAAATACGGAGCTCCTGAACGTGGTGGCATTTTGTTTCGTCCGCAAACTGTTGCTAATTGAACATCGCTGATCATTGCGTAGATTCGCTTTTTACTTCACTTGGTAGTTTGCTAATTAAAGCTATTGTTGCGTTTTAGAGATAAACTATCTTTTTCTGATCTATGAAGAAGACTTACATTACTGTGGTGGCCAATTAATTTTCATCCTTATCTTACTCTCTTTTGCCATCTATCGACTTTGCTTTTCAAAACCTATCAATATTTATTTACTCGTAATCGGAAGCAAGAAAGTGTTTGCAACCACCACATCACTTAGCTTTCATGCGATACTTTCCATGTCTTCATAATGATTACAAGACTTAACCGCCTCGCAAATGAGTTAAATATTTCTCGATACTTTTCCCACAGACGTTCGACAGCGAAAGATTGCCTTCCCCCGAGATCGATAACGACGATCGAATCACTTTCGCTGGTATCGATTCTTATCGCAAAAAGTTGTTGGACAGCACTAGCCGGCTCCTTGGGTTCCTGTATAACCTTGCTAATTTCAAACGTGTTATAGCTACGTTATAGTTGTTTAGGAGTATTGTGCTGCTACTTTCAGCCGGATTGTATTTCATTCACCGCGAGCGAAGTGATTGAACCCAGATCGCGAGTATCCTTGAGAACTGGTCGCGATTCAATAGTGTTATATAAAGCAACGTAAGATTCTTTGTGTTGTGTTTGTGTATACTGAGATGCAGAGAAATAAATAGTGCATTCCCACGGATGAGAATTTTCATTGTGTAGTTTCAAACAGAATTTATGAGATTTTTTTAAATTGTCTTAAACAACCTCCACGATCGCGATGCTACATGCCAGCTTCTATCATTGCTGCCAGTTTTATACAAGTATCACCGTAAAACTTTGCTCTTTGCTAAATCAGTATTGCAGTTGAACTTAATGCGACTACCAACCAACAAAACCGTTCTTTAATTCCATTGAAAAAACCCTGTCCAAATTCCGCAGTGATACATAATGTTCGAACAACCCGACCCATATACAGCGCGCAATAACCTGCGGGATAACTGTTCTCATCCATAATGTAAACCATACACTTCACGCCACAAAAACTGGGCAAACCAACGCATAAAAGTTAGTATCGAAATAAACCTTTCATAGAGCGAACGGGGCCTGAGAAACCCTCAGGCCTAGTTTGTGGGCATCGATCATTGTGATTGATGTACACTGGTGATAGATGGCGGTGCAACGAGCTTGCTTAGCAGCCGTCTAAGAACTTGTTAGCTGCCTCAGTTTTATGAACGAAGATATTACTGTTAGTTTTCTTGCGTTCTTAAGTTTGCACGTCAGTGTAAAGTTCTACCTACAAGTGTTTGAAAGTACTAATTGTCTTACCACATTGTAGGATGGTAAGGGCGTCGATAAAAGGAAATGCATTGGTAGGCTACATGAAGGAGGTTAATAATTGTGTTCAATATACAATCTAGATCAGAAAGAAAACCGCATGAAATTATCAAAATGGCTAACTGAAATGCACCCACGTAAGTCTACAAATTTAGCGTACAACGTACACGATTATGTGAACCGTAAAAGTCCATTGTTCTCCAAAACTAAAACGGGACTAAACTTACTATAATTATAAAAATATTTAATGCAATTCAAATATCGGAAACAGTTACATTTACACTTGCGTGAAAAATTAACAGCCCAGAAATAATTATGCTAACCGCTAAAATAACAAATTCGGAAGTGTGTTTGCGTAATTCAAACGTGGAACGAATTCATTCATACATTTGACGTTGCGCCCGAGTTTTACAATTACGTGCAAAATTATGTATGACACGCGTCCTCGAGTAGCTCTTTACAACTTTATTAAATTTTTTAGTGCAAAAAATATTGTGAATGCATTTAAATTCGCATATAGTAAAAAAATATGGCATTACTACAAAGAAGTTAAACAAACGTTTGACACGTGTTTAGAACTTTGTCAGGATCTATTTTAGACACTTGTCAACGTCTGTTTATCTTTTACACTGTTAACGTTTTGGGATCATTTGGGAAAATATAATTAAAAATAAGTTATTCTTACCCACACAAAAATTGATTTTATTTTAATTTCTATACGAATAGAACATCTGCAAGCAGCGACGAAATCAATAGCTCGATTAAAATCCAAGAAACTCAAATCGAGGTGGCCTAACTTTAAACAGGAACTTTATATATCCAAACAAAGTGACGTTTGACGTTGAAATAGATATCAACATGCATAATTCATGAGCTAAAATATCTCGATATTCACCCAGATAACCCTAAATCGATATGTTCGAACACAATAGGGTTAACCGTTGTAGACAAGTTTACAAATGGGGACTAGGACAACATCGTGTGGGGTAACCCTCCACTGCACGGTGGTCCTACCTGACTGTTTGAGGATGAATGGGGGAAACGGACCAGCGTATGGTAACTTACATTTGAATTATTGCGGGAAACAAGATGAATTATTTCGGAATGTATGGCCCATACATTCTTTCTCGGGAGTACGGTTGAGAAATCCAGACGTTTCCTAGTCTTTTATGAGCCATCGTCAAATATCGTACTTGTGTTTTTCCTTATCTCGCTAAAAAGTAAACAAGGCCCATTTACACATTGCAATTTCATTGTCCGTTGCTTTCCATTTTATAATGCAGGAAATCACAATGTGTAAACGGGCCTTTAGGAAATCGCAATGAGATGAAAGAAATTAAATCAAATCCCAAAAACTGCGATAGTTAGTTGATAAAACTCTTCTTGATGTAGTTTTAACAAAAAAAACTAATCATTTTAAGCATTGAAAAATGGAAAGTAAATCTATTAACACAAGATAGAATTTCAAATGCAATCTCAAACTGTAAAGTTTTTGTCTAAAAATAAATACAGGTATATCACCGACCGTGCTTAACCTGCACAGATTGAAACTATCACAGTTATTTTCTGTACGAATTTCTGTTTCTTCATGATAGTTTTCCTTAAGCCCCAGCAAAACATAGTGTCTAAGATAAACGTAGAAAAGTACTTGAAGATATAATTGGTGTGCCAGGGTTTCGAAACCACATCCTACTGCTTGAGAAGTAGGTTATTTTACCACTGACCATCACGACCTTTCCACATAATCATTCTTCATATTATCTAATTAAAAGTGCACTCACTTATCAAGCGATAGTGCAGGAATTGGGTTAAAGATTGCCTCGGCGCTTGTAAACTTAACTTAACCGTATCTAATCTGGTAGTTATAAACACTCGATTAATTAAAGTGTGTTATGTTTACCTGTGGAAAAGACAATGTTTGTTTCGGCAAGTTACATAAGGGTGTGAAGTGTGAACACTTTACATGATACGTAAAAGGGTCGCTATATTTTAAAGCTCTATAAAAAAACTCCCCTCGGTAGTTTTAAAATCAAATCAGTTAATAGTGTAGTTTAAATAAGGACGAGATAGGGTACACATACGACGGACGACATAGATAGAATATTGACCAAATAATCGATGAATGGGTTATGTGAAGGTCGATGACTTTAGTAAGAATGTTACTTATGAGATGGCGCTAGACAGTAAAGTTTGGGAGAGGAAATTGGCAAGAAATGATAAAGGTAATACAATAAAATTTAGAGCACAACCTACTTAATTTTCGAATACAGTCAATCCTTCAACTTGGCCTAAAATTAACAACCAATGTCATATTAATAAAATCAGTCATCCAAGTTCACCCATAGACTAAGAACGTGCGAATCTCGTGCGAACTAATTAGTCACTTGACGTGCTGTGAGAACAGACCCCGAAAATAACACGATCTCTAATTAAAACGTAAATTATAAAGTAATCTTACCTGTTGCTCAGAAGACACCTCTTCTCTGCTGCTGTCATCTGTAACAATTAAATAATCAAGTTTAATTTACGTTATTCAGCACAATATAAAAAAATACTATAAAGTGAACCTTATTCATCCACATTGCCAAAAATTATTTAAACACACCTACTAATTCTAAGCCAGCGGACCTAAGAAGGAGGATACTTTAAGGAGATTGAAACTAATATAAAGATATTTTGATGCACTAAAAAGTAAAAATGCTGTTGATCGTGAGTCGACCGAGAGCACTCTTAGACTTATGACTAAAATGTCTAAGTTGGCTCAACGTTATGCCCTAAAAACTAATAAGATAAGTTCCATTACATTCCCACATAGCTATCACCATAAGAAGACGCGTCACACTCTATTAAGTAGCACAGTTTCGAATACAACCTGCGCACTCGCAGATGATCTAATGAGGGGACACTGTGCGCAACATAATGCTATTACTATTAATTTTATATCGCATATTTAGTACAATGTTAAAAATAAACAGTAAAAAATAATAAATTCCAAAAACTCAAGTTAATTTTGCTTTCAATGTCCAAAATATCGCAAACTTTTAAGTAGCACAAAAGTTACGCCAACGAGCAAAAAAGCTTCACTAAAAATCAAAAGTAGTTGAGCTGAATCACCGTTGGAGATCATCGACCCTAGCGACCTAACTACAATTTCACGGTGCACACATAACACAATCAATGCATGCAACTCTAGCGAAACGACCCGACTCGACCCGGTTTCAGTCAATTTTCGCGTCGCATCCTGCCTGTCCGCCCATCTAACTGAATTTTTACGCTCATCGTATTGGGTGTGAAACGAATTTTGTGCTGAACAGCTACCTGACAAAGACAAAAAAATTACATCACTTTAAGAAAATGCTTCAACAGAAAAGTAAGTTTCAAATAACATGACAGTTTCCCCAATATAGTTAAGGCTTCGATGACCAGATAATGAAAATGCAGACGCAATTTGAAATATCAACGGAGTAAATATGGCAAGCTGAGAAAGATATCACCCAAAGACAGTATAAGATCTAAAGAAATTAGAACAAATCCGTATTTCTCCAAAACTAGCACAGCAGTTTTGAAGATGAGTCTGTAGAGACAGACAAATACGATCGTTTTTATCACCGTACTTCATTTCTATTGGCGTATCCAAGAGTCGTTGCGGTACGTTCCATTTTACGAGCCATTACTAACGAGAGGCGCGTCAAACTTTGTGAGCGGTGAACGAGCGAATTATTTCTTATTCTTTAGAAAATTTACCGAAAATATTCGAAGATTCATTGTGATGACTCAGGTCATGGCGGTATTAACGCTAATTCTTCAAGTTGAAGTCGTTAACATTTAAGAGGTCATGAGGAAGAAAGTACTAGGGTTTAATAAACTGAAGCTGGTAAAACTCGTCCAAGTCCAAGGAGGGAATTAAAGTAAGTACAGAAACCAAATAAAATGCACGTGAGCTGTGGTAATCATTGTGTTATCACAACTGAAGTGGTGATGGCTTTGAATAGAATGTTACATGTTTGTAACGCTCATTCAGTGATGTCAATACAAACAATCATTTTGTTGTTCAGTAAACACGTGCAGCTGATTCAAACTGTTCAACTGAACGAAATGTTACTTCAACAATGCAAAATACTTCAATACAAATGAAACCTTACTAAAGAAGGATAGTTTGAAAAATTCAATCACAAGTAATTTAGACGAAACCCAAATACAACATGATGAAATCAATTATCCTAACAAAACAAATACTAATTCAAACAATGAAACCCTTTATATATAACAAAGTTTTAGAAACCCGAAAACAAGCCTTTTAATTAAATTATCTATATGGGCCACTTAACTTTTACATTGTCTGTTCAAAAATTGTCGTAAAACAGAAGACTAGATATATTACACCTTTAGTAACAACACACATACCAATGGCCTTTAAATTTGAATTAAATATTACAAAAATAGTTTCTAATATACGCAAACTTCACTTTCGCAACTTCAGTAAGTATTCTAAAGTCAGCAGCGATGCTATTGACCTTTCGCTTTATGGGGACCGGTCACGCATCGAACGTTTAGTTAAATTCGTAACGGGCGAAAATTATTCAAGACATTACTATGTGCGTACTTAGTTCTAATGATAGACGATGTAATAGTAATGCTGGGTAATCATGAATTTCGAATTACGTAAGTACTGTAATAAGGATTGAATAAAAAATTAAAATGGTTGGTCTGAAAATTGATTTAAGTAGGTATGCAGTTGACATTCTACGAAAGGTGCCAGAACTGAACAATTAAAATTACATAGTAATGGAAGACCATGCATTTGACCAAAAAGTTATAATTTTGTCTTTACCGAGACTAATTAAATGCTGAGAACTACACAAATCTTAACAATCTCAAAATACATCGATAGCGTACCGCTAATACATCTAGGTTATGAGAACTGGTACGCAGAAAGCGCCGAAGATGAAGTCTTTTCCCTTACAATGACGAGCAGAATTCCAAACGGTAGCGACTTGAAATATGTACTTCAGCAGAACTCGATGGTGATTGCTATCTCAGGCCCGTTAGTTAGTGTACTGTCCAATGTCAACAGATACCCCAATTCCTAGCTATCTGGATTGTTTGATGAGATAACTTGCGAACAGTCTGCAAGCTAGGGTTGCTACTGGACATTACATTTCTGAATTATATTGGAAGCTTTTCTTAAAGTGCTTTCTATATGGATGATATGTTTGATTCCCTCATTCAAGGGCTCGTTTAGAACAGTTACAACCCATTTAGTTACCACATGGCGTGTCGTGTAAAAATCCCACACTCAATAATTTTATGGTTTGAAGATAACTGTTCTAAAAATACTGGAGATGTGAATGGAAACGCATTTACGGTCAATTCACAGGGAAAATACTGCTAGCAATTTTTAACGGCGAGTCATAAGATACGGACTGTCACTCTATTAATAAGAAGTGCTACACTTGTTTACACATATATGAGCAATTATCTGTAATTTAACTCTCATCTTAATAATATTAATGACTTCACAGTTCATAAAGATCACTCTTATCTTAGGATTAACTTTGATGAACGTAAAGACGCCGCCTGTGCTACAGATAACGCGCTAAGTCCATTAATAACATTCTATCTCTCCCCTTTCACACTTCAAAGTGCATTGAAGTATTATTGAAATTATTATCGCAGTGAGAAGATTTGCAATACCCGTATCAATCATCTTAGTATCAGATCGTGGCGGAGCTTCTTGCAAACTATTCCGCTGAATTTAATGCATATTCGCTGTTCAGCTGATCGATAGCAGCTTTAGTTCAGTTTAACGCCTCGGTGGTTTACTAATAGAAAAATAATTGCAGACGAAGTAGACACAACGTCTACAGTTACTGTAGGATCAACGGAGCATATGCTAGCTCTAATGAAATATAATGAAACGTACAAAGATTTATTTTAACGGAGCGAACATATTTGCGCAGTGCATTCACCCCCGCGAGCTCGTGACAAACCCATCCTGGCATAACATTATAACGCATTACACTTTTATATAACCAACTTGCCGATGCAGTCGGACAAGTTCAAACTTGAACTAAACACACGGCATTTCTCTGAATTGACAATTTGCGAACTGTAAACTTAAAATGGCGACGGCAAATATGTGGAGATTCAAAGCTAAAGAGGTTCTACCGAATGGACTTCGTTCCACATTCTGATTCCCTTGATACGCAAAAAATATTTGCGTTTATACGTACTACCGTTTCATCGAGTTGTAGGATAGTTTAACTGGTCATTATAATGTATCTAATTTTGTAACTAGTTGAAGCTGAATTAACTTAAGACTTGCGAATTGAAACAAGGTATTAAATTCTAACGGGTTGAATAAATTCCGGCTGTTCAAGTTACGCAGGTTAGCAACAAATTAATTGACGATGCACTGGGTAGAAACTACAAAACTATTATTAGGTACAAGAAAACCTAAAATTTTATATGCTGAATATAACTACGAAATAATCATCACCACTGACGTAAACCAAACGAAAAAGACTCCAAAAAACATCTTCACTTTTTGTTGATCCTCTGTCAAACACAGGGCGGCAAGCAAAAAGCAAGATGGTGTCACGTAAGAAGCCTAGCTATCACGTACGGAACGCTGGTAATGATGAATATAATCAATTTATGGTCCAGCGAGGACCGACGTACAGACAGACCGACAGACGGGAATACCTACACGTAAGTGGTAATGACTTCGTGGACGTTTAAGATCCAATTAACTTTTTTGACCAATTTCGGATTCGCAGTTCCAAATCCAACTTTAATTAAATTAAGAAGCAATTATAGGTAAACTGCGGACAGGAAAAATTGTAGATGAAGGAGATTTATTGCATACCAAATTATGATAAAATCTTTAGTGACATGACAATGATGGTAGAAATCAAAAATAAAACACGACTAATGGAAATGATGTCCAAATTCGACGCAATACTGGTACAAAACAATATTAAAATGTATCATATTTCAAAGTTAATTATGAAGCTATAAAAGTAGAACAAGCTTTTTTATAAGTTAACAAACACTTATTTGGTCATAAGTACGACCTTGAAGGAGCAGCAATTGTTAACGAGTAGGCAGATAACGTACGACATTGACCTTCGTTGACAATATTATGCAAATGCTATTAGGAAGTGAAATGATACGCCCACGCTCATCAAATATAAACATTGCAATTCGTTTACTTCCTCAACTACTTGCCGATTTAATTATTAAGTTATAACTCAATTTGATAACAGATGGTCTTTCATAAAAATGGAATATCAGACTTAGGTTCGCTACACTAAATCGTGAAAATTAATTCAAACTGGCCCTGATCGTTCCAATTTAGGCCCGGTCATTACTGACATGTTAATGACATCATTTGCACCGCCCATATATCACATTTCAGCTTTTATCTTGAACCAGTCAGTTCACAGAATAGTCTGTTTTATTGTTGATTTTTCAGCCCACATAATATCGAATGCTGACGACATTGCTTTATCTAACAAAGTAGGTGTTCGTTTCTCAGTTTGATATTTATTTACTAAGCTCCATTCGCCCACTGTATGTCCAAATTCTAGACCACCTTGCCAAATTTTAATCCTTCACTAAATTGTAGTTATCGAATAAAAACTTTTGTGATTTTTTTTTCACATTTCCTGCTATTCAATTCTGTACTTTTGGTCGGTTGATTAGTGAAGGAAACGTCTATTGATTGATTGCTTATTTGGATGAGTCAACGCGTTTTATCGTTTGATTTACTATAGTTTTTAGACCTGTCCTTTGATGTTATTTGTAATTGCATTAATGATCAAAATATTTGGGTTAACTGAGTTAACTTTCTACAAATAGTGAACTTAGTCTGCAAGACATTTGCTTCTTATTAGCTTTTCAACACCTTTCCCTAGCTTAAATATTAGCACCACTACAATGTAGCTCGAAACGTATTACCGATATAATTTGCACGGTTTAATGCTTTACTTCCCTAGAGCTAGAAAGCGTAATAGTAATCATTATGTACGCAAATTTTCATTATTTAACATATCGATTTTCCATTAGAAGCAAATCTTAAATTTCTAGCTACCGGGAGCCCTTTCTCTTGTGTCCCACAGCTAACAATCCTCATTTCCGGACGATTTCTTGTGAATAAATAAAATTTTATTCACACCAGTTTCTGTGCCACTTCTTACGATACCTACTCACTTATAAATCGAGAACGGTAAACAATGACTTGTGGTGACTAAAACACCTCAAACTATGTTATTTAAACATTAAATATTTTGGTGACATCATTGGCATAATTTTTTGCATGTGCAAAGTTTTCATTCTCAGTCGGCGTGTTCTTCATTATCTGCGGTTGTTCTAGATCAAGCAGTTGTCTTATGCATTTCATTTGTTTATGAGATAAGTTATCACTTCTCGGAGTCTTACTAATGTTTGCATTTGGCTGTGGTGCTGCAATTTGTTCGTGTAACTCTACGAGATAGAAATGTCTGTTATTATTTTGAAATGTCGATATGAATAAATGAATGTCATGCATATTTCTTTACATTATCAAAAATGTGAGAAATATCAAAATAGATCTATTTCTGGCATTTTTAATATAGTCAGAAAACTAATTGAATAGAAATGAGAAAGCTACTCAACTGTAGTAAGATCTAATATAGAAACTTATGATTAATTATTTCAAAACTGTAAAATGTTATATAATTTTTTCATAGGTGAATGTCATTACGTAATAACATCCGTCAATTAATTCAAGCAATTTCTTTCACAATTAACGGCTATCGGCAACTAAGATTGTATCAAATCAGTCTCGTTATTTCCTATATTGATCAGAATAAAGATAAAGATCTAATGCCTAAGTAATTATATTCCATCTAAGCCGTCGAGAGAAACTGAAAGTTATCACGTCCCGTAAAGTAAATGTCACGCATTCAAGTCAAATGGACATCGTTAAAGTAATGCAATAAATTATCTAGAACGTCCACCATATTAATAGCTAAAATTAAGTTGGTCAACATATGACCTGCTCATTAGACTTCCAGATTAGTTAGACAACACGTTACACAATAAAACTGCAACATTATATTTCGGAAGCGTTTGAGACACAATCAATGTTACAAAACACTAAAAACCTAATATTCCACAAACAAACTTACATTGAAAATATTTAGCTAAACACAGTCCAAACAATAATAAGTGCACGAGATCGTTTGTATCGTTTCGGCTAGACGTAAACGCAGCCAAGATGTCGGCGTGTGCGTTTACCAAAACAAAGCCGCGAATTCAAACAGAGCATTGTTTTACGGGAATTTATCGTCACGTGAAGTGTACTGTTACACCAGAAATACTCGTGATTACTCTACAGTTATGTCATTGCATAATAGTGGCGATATCAGGCTGAGATTTAGGCACCGTACCGTCTGGAAAATTCAAGCTAGAGATTTTTTTTTATTCAGGCATTATTTCACTTGATATCAAGCAGCGGGGTGTTAAAAGAGCTTCAAACTTCCACTTCCATTAAATGAAATTGTTTACAAGACCCAATGATTAAGATTCTGTCTAGATAGTACAGCTTTTACGTTCACCCCTTAAATGTAAAAACATGAATATTCAAGAGTTTAATTAACCTGGCTCGGGCATTCTTAAGAGATTTCTCTTGGAAACTATTTGGGCCAACAATGACACAGACGTAGTTCCAAAAGGAGTAGAATTGTGTAAATCTGAAATTAATCGGCGCAGGAGACACACAAACGAAGCAGGGCGTTTCATCACTTGACCTGAATGTGCGGCTGATGGTGATAAGATAAGTATTGTAGAACAGTTTGTTTGGCTTGATAGTGGCGTGACTCAAGGTCGTTCACGCGACCCTGCACTAATGGGATTTATTGATTTTTTCTACCATTTAGCACTATCCGACCACTTTCATGATATAATTGTCAATATGCTAATGGAGATACGAAGGCCGGCTATTGACGCAATTTATATTGTTTTGCCAAAAGTGAAAGAATTAACTCAAACAGTAGAAATTTTACAAACGGAAAATTTGCTATATAGATAGATACGTACGATAGTACGGATAGTACGGATAAATATGAAAACTTTTGTTCAGATGACATTGTTAACTTATGGATTCCGGTTGCTATGCTTTCCGACCAATATGTAGCATCAATGGATTCTTAGAAATGTTTCATTAGAAAACTTTTATGAAAAAGGCTTTTGTTCAAAGGTCATTTACAATAAAGGTGTAGCTACTGTTCGTGCCGGAAACTGTTGTAATGTGAAATATGAACTAACCTTTGTTGCGTGAGATTTGTGCTAATGCGAATGTTATCATAATGGCATATTTTGTCGTCTAACTTTAAAGGTTTTAATTTTATTATTATAATGGTCAGCTAGATGACCTTGAAGATCAACTTACTGCCATAATATAAAACAGTACTACACGTGAAACAACACAATGAAATATTTAGTGGGAATATTTGGCACCACAGTTTTCAGATGACGCATAATCATCCCACAGACATGACAGGCTCAGCCTAGTCATACATCCACTACGGATGACAAATCGCGAGCTCATTAGCAAGTGCACAATGACTCCATCCAAACAAGTGGCCGAAACAATAGGCTCGGAAAACTAGGAGCAGTTACACAGGTTGATAAAACCAATAACCATAAAGTAGTTAAGTATAATAAAACTAGAAGCTACAATAAAAGCATTATAGCAATTAAACTTACTACTAGCGCAACTACTAAGTTTAAATTAGATTATAACATCAAAACGGAGGAAACGATCAGATAACAACAGATTATTTTTGAACAATCGATCGTAAAGTTTATTTCCATCATTCACGATACTGTTTACTTGAAAACTAAGACTTATCGAGATATCGACTGATTCTTATCATTTAATAACTGTTTAGTGTTAACTACTGCGCCTGTTCTTGCACTTGAGTCTAGGTACTTATGTAATTCTTTCACTTCAGTATCTTGTTGAGGCTTTACATTTGTAGCTTATTTAGACGATTAAGTTGTTCTGAAGTACTTATTTGCTTTCTTCTAAAAGATCTTGTCACTACTATTATTAGATTTATTGCCTGTTTTATTACTTTCTTGCAAGACCTATAATTTTATACTAAGCTTTATTTCATTAATATCATACTTAACAGATTTTCATTGCGCGTTCCGTTCTTGTGTATTCTTGTCAACGTTAGCCAAATCTGGTACTGACTAAGATCTTTTCCGTACGTCAGTTCATGGTCAGACTACGGGATAGATGATGAAGATAAATACAAAAGGCATAACATCTCATCATTGCAAAACATGCAGATATTATCAACACATGTCAGTGTCCGCTTATCTGTCTGTCGCACGCAAATATTTGAGAAAAACATGAACAGGATTGTCAATGTTGGTGATGAAGTACTTACCTACGTACAGTCACGTTCACAGAACTCAGCGGGCATTCGCCAGTTCGTATCCCACATCGAAGGAAATATTTGTATGGCCTACATTTGCTACTTGTTCCGGATCTAGATGTAGTGTGTTATAATTTATCGGGGCAAAATATAGAGCGAAAGCTTACAGCTAAAACTCTCGCCTCGACTTTCGCGTTCAAACTTTCAAGAAAACTACGAAACTTCATAGATTTCCCCTATACGAGATAAACTATTTTTTAGTAGGCCAAGGCTGTGCGACCACTTTTTCCACATTTTCTAAGCGTCACTCAATGAGTGGTTATCAACGTCTGACTGATCACATGTCGCGGCAGAAGCTTCGAAAGTTAATTTGTAATGTGACAGAGATACGGATAGAAATAGGCCGCAAGGCAAATGCTTTCTCCCGATCTCTAGTAAAAGCCACTAAAATAGCGCTTAAAGAAAATGCGCTTGCAATTTCCACGCTATCTACGAGTTCCGCAAGTAAACGAGTAATTCACATTTTAAATTCAAAGTTAAGTAATGTTGGACCGAGAGAGCTCTTGCTTGATAAGTGGTTTCAAATAAATAATCATATTAAGTTTCGAATATTTCATCACAACTAAAAATGCATTTCTTTAAGTTTCTCTTGAGACGGTTTTTTGTGTTGGCAAATTGGCATATTTATGAACATAAAACCTCCTGAATCATGGTATCAGCTTGATAAATGCAAAGCAATTAAAAAGTACCGTTCTATATGCTTTAAGTCCAACTTTTGCAACACCAGTGGAGCTGATTAGAGCAGTTCATTCGATACGGTAAAGGTTAAGCGGCACGTAATTTCATTTAGTGAGGCAATAATAAGATCTGCAGTGGGTCACGAAAAACAAACGCCCTGGGTGATCGTGCGCCCGCGCTTCCTGGCTGACCGACGATGTGGCGAGCGATGGTTAGGCTATTTACACACCATGCTGTTGAAGAAGCGACGATAAAATTAAATACAGCTTATCAAGTTCATCGGGATTGTTCGTAAGATTTATTATGACCAGCGGGTTTTAGTCTGTAAGAATCTAACATGGTGAGAGAGACAGTTTCAGAAGGAAAGCTCAGCAGTGATAAAATATGGAAATCAAAACCGCAACATAAGGCAAATAAAAAATAAGTAAAAAATTAAATACATCCAATTATGACAGACTATGAATGGGAACCAAGATCCTTTCATGGCCTTTTGTCATTCAAGTAAAGGAAACCGCGAGAGCCTCAATCGCGTAGGCTGCAAATCGCCTCTAAAAACGTAATACATGGCGAGTTCACACCCGACAGACGGACAAGCCGACAATTCTTTCAACTTGACCGTCGCAATACGTTTTATGACGTCATAAATAAACCGGAGGATCTCGGAAAAGTTTATTTGATAATTTACGCAATTTTATTGCAAAAGAGGTTCTTGATCGGCGATGCCGAACGCGTCGTCTGAATGAAGCCTTAAATGGCTCAACTGTATACAGATTTAGTAGAGGTGTTTATTGTTTGAAAAGTACTTGATATATTTCTAGAACATAGAAGCTAAAGCTTATTATATTAAACCTTTCTAAAGATAGATAGATATTATTAATTTGGTATCTATAAGATACCCGCACATCTAATATTGCTGAGTATTATTACATAATGTTAAACGAACTAGTGTAAATTGTCGCTTGTATCGCCAGGGTCAGAGGGTTTCCTTGTAATTTTAGCGAGATAATATTCTTGATTATCATCTCCGTTTTGACAAAGATGTTTGTGTCTTTGCACCTCAGTAATAATGAATGACATGGTCATTTCCTTGATGTTTTTTTTTTGTATACTTGCAAAATTTAAAATTATCTCTTTTAAATACATTATCATAGTTAACCAAAATGCACCAAAAGGTTAACGCACTACAAGTAATCTCATGCTTCTACCCACTAAAACAAAACGATGATGCGACAATAGCGTGTCAAAAGACGCGAGCTCTACAACTTGAATGCGTTACAAGCATTCAACCGCAACGAGGCACAAAGAAACTATAACAGTTCCGATTTTAGAACATAATCGCAGTCCGACTGCCCGCGGCATCCGAACGAAATCGAAATTTTGAACAATATCCGACTAATAAGGACATGACGTGAAAGTGAGATTGAATGCGCAAAAACGCGCGAGTTCGCGTCACGACGCTAAACAACGAGATGCCACTAACCCACCTTTACACTACATTGTCCAAAACTGTGCTAAATGACTCTTAATAATCGTTTAGAAAGTCGTAATTTTATTATTTATACCAATAATTTGCTGAGAGGTTAAAGGTCCACGATCGGCCGCTTCCGTGCTTGACAACCATTAGTTGAAATACAAACTGTTTCGTACACGCAACTCGTCGAGAGAACTGTTATATCGGGTATACTGTAAGCTAGATTAGATCCTAACATTCACTGTTTTGGAGTAGAATAAAACAGCAAACTCAAAATTGATCTAAAACTACGTGTTTAAGTAAAAAACGTAAAACAGTTCTGTGGTTACGTTTGACCTAGATAATTTAAGGTAGTGAATCTTTGGACGAATTTGCATTGTCAAGTAGAAAGGGGGAAAAACTTACATACCCAAAAATATTAATCACTCCGTTTCACTTTTGAAAATCATGTATGTAAAAAAACAGATTGTCATCTCTTTGCATGAAACAAAACCGAATACCATACCAGCGAAGAAAGTAACAATAACGTATTCAATCATACGAAGGCAGAAATTTCACCCATTAAACCGGAACGGTCCAGTGAAGGTCATAATTTAAGACGAGATGAGTCCAAACAGTACTTAGCAACAATGGTCTTGAATGGTTAAAAGAATCAGGTAATTCACTGTGCGGGCCGAGCCATTTGCGGCACTCACAATGAACATTGCTTTCATACCGCGGTGTAAATGAGCGGTTACCGAGAGAAGATACGGATAGAAATGATATCAGACAATGCTTGATACGGAGAATGCCTTGAAATAGAAAGGGTGTCAGTGAAAATTAGAGTGCAAGTCGATATTCATTAGCCAATTGAATGAGATTTTTGGAAGCGTCAATATTTTACGTTTCAATATTTTTGTAATGAGACAGCATAGCATAGTATTGTTGAGTCGTAAAAGGGTATCGAATATCAATGCTCGTAAAGATAAACATTCGAGTAAAGATCTTATTTGGGAAACCTAGTCCTTAGCTTGACAAACCTAAGAAGAGTTTTTACTAAAGTAAAAATCGTAAACATACTGAAGTCTTGCCCTACATAAAGAACCATTTAACTAAAACCACATTAGATGAAGGCGAGAAATAAGGGAAAAGGCTTAAACATGGAGAAATTACGCCAACACTTAAGTGTGAAGAAATTAGAAAATCTAATTTTCCTTAGAGAACTTAAAATAACTTTATGATGTTTAACCACACTGCATGAGCAGCTGACGACGTTTACATTGTAACAACTAGGATTGTTGAGATGAAAGAGCACTTTATTGATAGTATAAAAGTAAAAAATAATAAAAAAAATACGTCGCGTTGGGGGACCGCTCCTAATTATTCCTTACTTATTTACGATTTTTTTCATAAGTATCACATGCCTACCTATTTAGGAGCGGTCCCCCAACGCGACGTATTTTTTTTATTATTTTTTACTTTTTAAAGGGAAATCAAGTTTTTGTGTCGGGGGTTTTTTAAATTTTTAATTTAATTTTTATTTCATTCTTTTTATAGGTAGGTAGGTCGGTACGAGTAGGTATTTTAATATACAAAGCTATTTGAGACCCCATCACTAATATACTCGATATCAATATACTCGATATTTGCCGACATTCGATTCATGTCCCCACTTTTACCCCCATAACTTTTAAACGGCTCAACCGATTTTGATCAAACATGTCTAAGAACACTCGCCCGTAAGTAACCTTTAATACAAAAAAAACTAAATTGAAATCACTGCTTCCGTTCGGGAGTTATGATGCCACAGACAGACTGACAGACAGACAGACAGACAGACAGACA
>NWSH02000505.1:13678057-13693782 GCA_002382865.2 Heliothis virescens
GTCTGTCTGTCAGTCTGTCTGTGGCATCATAACTCCCGAACGGAAGCAGTGATTTCAATTTAGTTTTTTTTGTATTAAAGGTTACTTACGGGCGAGTGTTCTTAGACATGTTTGATCAAAATCGGTTGAGCCGTTTAAAAGTTATGGGGGTAAAAGTGGGGACATGAATCGAATGTCGGCAAATATCGAGTATATTGATATCGAGTATATTAGTGATGGGGTCTCAAATAGCTTTGTATATTAAAATACCTACTCGTACCGACCTACCTACCTATAAAAAGAATGAAATAAAAATTAAATTAAAAATTTAAAAAACCCCCGACACAAAAACTTGATTTCCCTTTAAAAAGTAAAAAATAATAAAAAAAATACGTCGCGTTGGGGGACCGCTCCTAATTATTCCTTACTTATTTACGATTTTTTTCATAAGTATCACATGCCTACCTATTTAGGAGCGGTCCCCCAACGCGACGTATTTTTTTTATTATTTTTTACTTTTTAAAGGGAAATCAAGTTTTTGTGTCGGGGGTTTTTTAAATTTTTAATTTAATTTTTATTTCATTCTTTTTATAGGTAGGTAGGTCGGTACGAGTAGGTATTTTAATATACAAAGCTATTTGAGACCCCATCACTAATATACTCGATATCAATATACTCGATATTTGCCGACATTCGATTCATGTCCCCACTTTTACCCCCATAACTTTTAAACGGCTCAACCGATTTTGATCAAACATGTCTAAGAACACTCGCCCGTAAGTAACCTTTAATACAAAAAAAACTAAATTGAAATCACTGCTTCCGTTCGGGAGTTATGATGCCACAGACAGACTGACAGACAGACAGACAGACAGACAGACAGACAGACAGACAGACAGACACGTCAAACTTATAACACCCCTCTTTTTTCGTCGGGGGTTAAAAAAAACAGAACATTACTATGCATAACTTATTTCCTATCTTGTAGCTAATAGAGCAAATGCTTCCGCAATCAGAAGCAAAAATTAAAAGAGGATTGTTTTCTTGTTATCTCATTAAGTTTTCCCTATCCTCACAAACGGACAATTAATATCCGTAGAACATAAAACGCGGAAGGAAATTATTTTTGCTTCAACTCCTCTAGTCAGTTCACAAGAACGTTTCTTAGAAACATTACTTTCCTTTGTTAAAAGCACATGCAACGGCAAGTCATTCAGTTCGACCTTGAAGCAGAGAAAAGTAGTAAAATATCCTATAGCACGTTCAAGTCTCATATTTTCAGTAACAAGGTAATTAGTAAGTAATTGACAAGGTACTCATTAGTAAGCAAGCTGATGACCCGGAGGCCCTGTTACTGTAGATTCCTTACAACGCTATGACATGACCTGCACTAACAATTGCAAGAGCATGAAAGTAAACAGATGGTAATCCGTGAAACGTGTACCGAACAACACCAAGATACATTTGCGATCATCGAACACAACACCACTGAAATAGCTGCCTTGAACTGAAAGCCATAGAGTTTACTATTTGTTTGTTGTTAAAATAGCAGATGGTGAACAAGTTGGTAGGTTTAAAGCGTAAAGTTTATCTGCGAAGAGAGTAATTTCGCTAATTTGTTGAGCTAAATAGAACTGTAGATACGGTTACACGAACTTGGCGTATACACGAGAATCGTAAAGATGTTGAAAGTAATGGATGCAATTAAATGTTTTGCTGATTTCCAATGTTTAGTAGCGTTAGTGCTCAACTAAGCACCAATTACAGAAAACGAAACACCATCTGTAACTGCCAGATTATACAAAACCGTGGAAAAGATCAAAGATAATCTGATGTTAGAAGTGAATTTGTATAAGAAAATTTCGAGTTATCCAGTGCGAATCGATGTTGGAAATATGAACTTGATATTGATTGTTTTAGAATCGTATTAGCGTTTCCTCCTGCCGTCACTTCCAGTTGGCATAACAACCAGAAAGTGCACAACAAACTCCATTTCCGTGGGAACCGATATCATTGCAGAGCTCTCTACGATTTTTTATGTTTTCACAACACTAGATGCTTTTAGACCCAACTTGTATTGCTTCTCAATATAACTACTTCGAACAAAAAGAACATAAAAAGCCATCAAGTTCCTGTTCAAGAAATCTCCTAAAAGCAATTTACAACATCATCTGACCGTAAAAGGCGAACAATGATACCATAAATTATTCAAAAGAAGTTTATTACAAAGGCACCTGCCTCCCATGGGAACATTCGCAGGACATAGGCGTCACGCACCGCGGGACATCGTGGTACCATGGGGTTACTCCACTTATGTTACACCGTTTTATGATGGGATTTCGCGGAATGTATCCGAAAGGGAAAATGTTGAATGTGGTTACTATGTTACAGGTGAAGGGAAGAGGACTGAGGTTAATGAATATTCACAAATAGAAAGAATGAAAGTGAGAAGGAAAAGCCTACAGTAGGTTAAGAAAGTGATGATGAAAAAGATGTATGTAAGAATAAGGACAAAAGAAAACGAACTTCTAAACTATCGAAACAAATTCAACGCTCACATAATCGGACACAGCTTTAGAAAAAAAATATCAGGAATAAAAAGTATATTGAAGAAACAATAAAAGAGAAGACTTTGCTTCCAATACAGTAAACAAGAAATGTAATAAATACACGAGTCCATAAATAAGGTCGTTAACCGCTAGACCTTGATAGTAGCCTATCCCACAACAGCTATATAAAACACTAAAGCTATTAGCAGTAATTTGATTGTTAACTACCTCGGGGAAATTACTATAGGCCTATCACACCTAACATAAACTTTAGTAATGAAAACATAAGTAGAATTAATCCCATACCTGGCATATAAAGCTCCACCTGACTTATTTCCACGAAAAGTAATTGCAAACAATTTTGCTGGTAAAAGCATTCAGCTAAAAACATAACTTCGTGTAGGCCCACTAGAAATGGGAATTCCAAAAAATGAAAACACGCGACGGATAATTACTAAAGTAAAATCTGAACGAGCACTTTCGTGATATATGACAATCGCGCTGCAGTTCGACGCTATAAATTATACCTCATAATTGGTATTTGGGACACCGGCGGAGACAGAACTGGACAACATTTCTGTTGGACCTCACGCAAGCCGCTCGATAAAACTTCAGTATGAAACGGCTAATTTGAAAATATTAATGCAAGCTGTACATCTGGGACAACACAAGTACTTTTGAATTTAGTGGATTAACATCGTCTGTTGGCTACAAGTTTTACGGTGAGAACGTGAGAGCCTTATTGGCAAATCTCAATATGTGTAGGTGTCTCAAAACATCGTAATAAGAGAGATAATGCTAGGTTACTTATTTAAATTGAAGTGAAAATGTAAGGTGATAAGTGAAATTACAATTTCTTTTCGGTCATTCGCATGAAAGTTTTGCAAAGTAGGCGATGACGTACAATGTTAGCAGAATCAATTTCAATAATGTTATGGCTACAACAATATAAAATTTAGATTTTAGTGAAAGGTGTTATACAATATGTGAAACTGGAATAGTGATGATAAATATTTAAACAAACATCTTGTCTACTGAAGTTTATTTCTAAAACTAGCTAAATCTAGTTCCTTTATCTTAAATGAAATAAACAGAGAAACAAGAATGTCTGCGCACGCGATCAGCTGTCACGAAGCAGTAAAACCAACATTGACATTGAAAAAAGACGAATATTATACAGCAACGGGTGTTTTATAATTACCACCTGTCATCAGTTGGACTCATTTCGTTGACAGCTTTATAGAGACGAGGTAAATGTGAAAGAGAATGTCTGACGGGTATCGCGATGATGATAATGATGACTAATGTACAACTGTTTGTATGGTGTCTCAATAACTGTTGTGATATTTATTTTTATTTTCAAGTCTAATAATATTACCTGTTTCCATTTTATATTACCTACTCTGTGTATTTTATTGACTTGATTATCAATTCTAATATTTTAATTAAATGGATTTCATCAGGATTTACAAATGAATTTGAATACATTTGAATGATTTCTGCTACTTTCTTCAGAACCTTGGCACCTTGCATAAAAAGCGAACCAAATCACTGACCATAACACCGTTCAGAGAATTAAAAACTCATCTACGAATTAATCAAACCATTCACTTTGTACCAGCTGGTCAAAGTATAGTAGGCTTAAGACAGAAAGCCTATTCCCATCAACACCAAGCATCTACACACAGAAGAACGTAAGTTTCAAGATTGTTTAACACGAATCGTTTTTAAATCGAAAATGTTTGATGGTTTTGGCTTTATAATTTGATTAACTCCCGATTCCAAAAACTGGAACTCCTGCATAAAAGTCAGGTTTGACTAAAAGAAAGTAACAGTAGGATGAAGTGTAAATTAGTTAAGTATGAGCGTTAAGAACACGCGGTTTTTATTGATGAGCCTTCTGTATTTTCCGATGGCGCAGTAAGGGCCACCTTACAATGTTGAATCTTGAGACAAAGCTCAAGTACCGTTACCCGATACCTCGATGAAAGTAACACAAATGGAACGAGAATTTATTTCTGCTTTAATCACTGATGCTGGACCTTAATTTGGTACCTATTATAAACTTGCAAGTCGGGTTTAGAATCAATTTTGATAGAATTTGGCTACATAGTCCTGATCATTTAGTTACTACGCCATTCTGGCAAAAATGAAAATTGTATAAATAGTTCTTTTGAGATAAATGATACAGTAAGACAGCTTCTGCGTCAGTTTGGTGTAAAACCCCCTCTTATCAAAACATCGATCAATCAAAGTGACAATCACTTTGATCTATTGATATTCAAATTGCCTAAAACGTCGGAACTGACAAAAGCCTCTAGACCATTCTAAAAAAGTCTTCTCACTGTTTCAAAACACGACACCATCAATTTTCACGGTCGATTTCGGACAAGACAAAAAGCCGCCCGGCAACTGATATGAACGCTACTTAGTCCCAGATAATATAGATAACAGAACATTGATTAACACTCCAATGTTTTTTTTTGGAAACAGAATTTCTCAGATAAAATAAAAAGATAAATTAAAGACTTGTCAATAGTACCGTAATGAACAGAAAATTGATAAAAAAGACGCTAAAGTTGAATCAGTGAGTCGTGATATTTGGGACCCTATTCATTTTAATGAACCTATTTAGCTGCAGAGTTGTAGGGAGTAAAGTAAACGTTACGCAAGAGGGAACAAGTCGGGCGGGCGACACGGGTGGCGCTCCGGCGGATTACCTTCGCGGCTTCAATGACGTAACGGTCGCCGGACGTACCAAAAAAACAAACGATCCACGTGACATTGATTTTGAATATTGAACTTGAAATGTTACGGAAGAATGATCAGTTGTTTGTCGATGACTTAACCGCCGATGAGGCAGTAGAAAAAGCGCCCAGAAACTTCGACCTTACAGAGAAATTGTTCAAGATGTGTCACTTCATAAATACCCAGACGGTCGTTACTCTGCTGGATAACTGAGTGATCACGGAATTGACAATTATCCGTTTAACAAATCGAAATCACTTAAGTTCGTTAACAGAAGAGTTAAAGACGGATGTTCGTCTCGGAAAAAACTAGAAGCAAAATAACTTTATGAAGAGAAGAATGTAAACGAAAACATTTGTTGACATGATGAAAATTAATAGCCTTCATTGTTACATATACGGAAAAGAAAACAAAAATGCAGAAGAAGACGGTGAAGCTAAACAAACACAAGTTAAAGGAAAAGTACACAAAACTAATGATATGACAAAAGCGTCATTATTTTGTAAACACTGTCGCTTTATCAATAAATATATTTTTATCTTTGCAAGATATCCACAGTCTAAAACAGCAACTGCAAGGTGCAAATTAGATAACTGAGTTACGAAAACGTTACACAACGCAAGGCTGGCTGGAATGTTCACTGCCAACCCCTCAAGGCCTAAGGCTTGTAGCGGAGTAACGATTATGCTTCGACAAGGTGAAATAATTTCCTAAAATTAAATTAAACAGCGAATGAACTTAGGGGTTCAGGGCGACTTACATTTTCCTTCATGGGTGACTTGATCTGGAATTCTTTCTTAGAAGGCATAAAAGTCAGGCACTAGTAAATGTTAGGTAATAATCGCGTCAAGTCAAAACAAAAGGTTTCACTTACTGTAATGACAAAAATTTTGCTTGTGGCATTGAAATTTTAATGGATGACAAAGCGAATTATCTTCTCAAAGATTCGATTGTGATTCTTGCACACGATGATTGCGGTTTTATCTTTAGTGGCGCCAAATAAGATGTAACAAGAAAAAAAAACGGCTACGGCTAAATGAATTAAGTGTTGATAAATTAAACAATGTCAGTTCAGACGTGTGTACATTTTCTAATGATTAATGAACTTGGAAGTATTAATGTACAGTACAATGTGGCATTGTTAGTTGTTCTTTAGACCCCGCTCTGGGTGACAGGAGTCCAAACAATTTAACAGCATGATGGATACATCTTGTATGAAGTAAATATCAGTGAAATTATATGGAAGGTGAAAGTAGTGATGAAAAAGAAAATAAACTCTATACAAGAATAGAAATTGAAACCCATTGATATACAGGTAACAGAATAAGGAAGGTTTTTTGATGAACTTTCTGCATTATTAATAGCAGGTAGATGTTCTTTCAGCAGGCAGTGGTTTCATAAATACAGCGACACGTAGAAGATATCGTCAAATTAAAGATAATAATTTAGGAATCAATAAGAATTTAATACTTAACCGACCCACAACAGAACACTTCGGAACGAATGTAGACAATGAGTTGCATTTCGATACAGTAAGAAGATTTATAACCACTAGGGACATAGGTACTAGAATTGGTCGCAAAGTCCATTTGCATACAATTTATTACAACAATAATCTTGCAAATCAAGTCCAGAAAAGCAGTGATATTATAGCCCAAGTAAATTCTATCGTTATTAAATTATAATACTCGAGAGATGCGCATTTTCCACCGTCCTTGCGGTTAGTGGTATCGCGTTACCGACTCGTCGACTGCGGCTGTACGCCTCGTTGTGTACGATTTCTTGTGACGCCCGCGCCAATAGACCAAAGATCTGTGTAATCGCTTCTTGCATTCTTTGCTTTATATCTTTGTTTTGATTTCAGATAGGCGGCATTTTTTTTGCAAAATGTTGAAAATTACGGTAAAGTGTGTGAAGATATGAAAATGTTAATTCATTGGAGTTACCTAGACTAGGAAAAGAGGGGAAGTTAAAAATTGGCATTTTAGCAAATAGAGATGAATATTAAAGGATGAACCAACCTAAGCCCTAAAGAAATTGAGAGAACAGGAAAAACAGAGATATATGTATAACAATATAATACAGGATATTGCGTGTAACTTCAGTTACATTTCATTTTGTATTACATGACGTGGGAAGTGGCATCTAACTTAATTGCTCAGGTCACACAGGTCAACGAGTTAATCTTTAGACCACACGATTTTTATAATGCGTTTTGTATAAAATTAACTCTCATTTTCATTTCATAACAAGCACATTTGCATTTAAAAGAAATAATCGAATAGGATTTATAGCTGAACGGGTAAAATTCTTTCTAGATTCGCATTTCCCGTCCTTGCGGTTATAGTATAGTGTTGCGTCTACCATTCGTCGCCAGTTACCAGCGGTTGGTCAGATAGTTGTGTTCGGTTACCGAAGTGCTACGGTCACGTACTAGTGTTATTGATCTTTGTAAATGGTTGGCAAACCCATCCATTTTCGGTAATGAGAAACTTGAAAAAGCGCTCGAAAATTCCCTAGGACCAACGTTAATCGTTAGTAAACTTGAAAAGCAAGAAGAATTAACAGCGATGTGAAACGAAGATAATAGAGACAGGAAAATATTAGAATGACCAAACGAAGATGACAGTTATGATTTTTTAATCCCATATTAACATGAGATGTAAATCGACTATGACAATTATCTAAACGAAGATACACGGGAAATGAAAACTAAGTAAAATGTAACTAATGATGGCGTATTAATCTGCAGTGGACGGAAGTCATTATCACCCAGCGTGATACAACGGATTATCGTGTTCAATTTATTTATAACTATTTGAATCACGTGTTTACTGTCTCTATGGAATTAGAGATAGACGCACATGTAGGCACACGCGTTTTTATGAAAATATTTATCAGATATGTGGTTTTTCCAGTGATAAAGACTTGGTTGAGCGAGCAAAAAAAAACTAGAAATCAGGTCAGTTTCACGAAAATATTATCTAGTCAAAATTGGAGCCAAGATTCCTGAAATACATAATCATGAAAACCTCAGGAAATGTAAAATGCAAACCAAATTGTCGGTTTTCAAAATAAATGAACCACAGTGTAACATATTTCAGTTAATTTACAAACTAGGTTCCGCAGAATTATGTCAAGGACGAAAGTTGAACAGTAAGATTAACTGTAGAATTATACTGGCTTCAGTCCAAATGTTTCCACGCGAAAGAAAACGATGGAAAAAGTGGTTCATAAGTCCAATGGAAGGAAATGGTTACTTAATTGCATTCACGTGCCGCTAATTTGCATGCTGCAGTTATGCAATGTTGCAGCCATATTTTTCAGTCTGTGATTATATTGCAATAGTTAATTCGCTTTTCTTGTATGTTGGCATAACTATTTATTACTAGGAAAAGCTCACAGCTTCGGAGAAACTAACGTGATTACGCTTCAAAACAGGGAAGATCAAAACGTGTCATATCGTTGATGGAGCCACTGCATCAATCCAATTAGGACAAGCATTGTGTCCTACAAACGTTGCTTAAACTTCGACCTAGTTACGCAAGTCAAACCACCCCATACAGAAAACACGTTAACTACACGCCTATTTCGAAGACACAACATACAACAAAAGATTGGGCAACGTGAAAAATAACGTTCCATTACTAGTAGTGGGCGGGCCAATAACCCGGGAAACACCGACACGGGTCTAATGGACCCGCTACACATTCGCAAGCATGCAACACATCAAAATGTCATCCACCCGCCCACCGAGTGAGGCTCCAAGGCCGTTGGTACACCTACGCTCTAGTTAGGAGAAAGGACCTATTGTGACGATTTGAATCATGTGTCTGCGATTAGCCGCTATTATTAGACACAATTTGCATTGTCAGCCTTATTGTCGTGATTAGGTATGTTGAACTCGTAACGTAGCTGGTTTTGTTGAGTAACATGTGACAGGACAAAGTTGTGTCTGTTTATTGTTTGCCGCGAAATTGGAGCGAGGAGTCGCTTCATTGTGATGTTGGATAGAGATGATGAAACCAACTTTTTTGGCATCAAGAGTAGCCTGATTTTAGAAACGCTTGATTTTCATTTTCAAACAGATCTTTGCCTGCCACGTAATTTCTGATTCCCATATCCTACACTCTAGGATGACTCAACTAATACCAGTACTTTCTCACCGGTATTATGGCTGCATAAAACCGTGGGTGTTGCACACAATATCTGTCCTTGACATGAATGCATTATATCATAATTCAATGACGTTTGACAGCTCATTGCGGCCTTGGATTTAAAGCAGCGCGTGCGTCGATATTGCGACACATCTAGTTATGGTATTTCTATTACAAATATCCATGCATTGTCATGTTATTATTCGAAAATATTGGTTGGTATTGCCAAATTCGCTGTGCTATCTTTTCAATAAAGGATGGCAAAATCAGTCAGCAAAAGTCCTTGATAATAAACTCGATTACATTATCTTGGTGATAATCAGACATCTTGATTTGAAAAGTAGTGTCATTGATTGAAATCATGTCAATTTCAATAGTAAGTACCTACCTAACAATATTTGATAACCTTGCAGCGGCTTCTAATAATGTGAAGGTTCATGCACATCAATATATTTTTATCAAATTGTTTGGCTATCAGATATCCCTTTCCAATCATCTGAAATTAGGTCAATGTACGTTTCTCCTTTTTCCTGTCCATTAACATCGGTCTCAAGCGTCCTTGTGAATCATTTCTTATCGAATTTTATCATTGTGAAGTGTAAGGGTTAACTTTATTTATACTTAAAAGGCAATCTTCAATGGCTGTCCTTGTACCGAAGATAAAAATGTATTTTGAGTTAAGTGTTGCTTGTTATAGCACAATAACTCATTAAGTAGTAGTAGGTAGAAGTAGGTATTGACTAACTGCGGAAATCAATATTCTGTCTATCTCTGGATTTGCTTACTAGTGATAGGATTTTGACATTAGCCCCATACAAGTAATGTCAAATTTCTATCTCTGGTAAGCAAATCCAGAGTTAGATAGGTTATTGGGAACGGCCGTAAAATGATCATGTTTGCTGGATATTTTACTCTTATTTGTTTTGATATCTCATTTCTAGAAATTTCGTTTTGCATATTATTGAATTCGACCATTAATTTCACAAATTCTCCAATCTCCATGTCGCGAATCTCAAAACCGATAAAATACACGACAAACTGTCAGACCATTGATTGAAATGGATTTATTAAGTCTGAGAGCGATGACGCACGAAGATAAAAACAACGTGAAAATCAATTGCGATTATATTATTTATCATACATATAAAGAGACGGAAATAGAATATATAGATAGCAGTATAAATCTGTGCAAGTTGTCGTTACAGATACTTTCCATGTTATTGCACATTTTGCGAAATGTACAAGTGTGTGATAATGTCGTTGATGGCTCTTTCTACCTTTCCCGTCGAAGCAATTCTTAGGTTTAATACCTAGTTTCATCCTACAAAGTACTACTAAATCAATCTAAATCAAGGTCGTATATCGTCCTCTAAAATACACACTAAAGCTTCAATCAAAATTCTAAAAAACAAAAGCAAAACTTGATACTACATTACTTTTGTCCGCAAAAAACGTAAATATAGTTGGCGTATCTAATTGTTTGCTCGGACCCGATGAACCGTGACAGAAGTCACTGAATCGCGTTAAAGACTCAACTCTTTGGAAGTCCAAGTTTTTGTGGAAAAAACTGTCAATCACTATTTTAGCAAGAAATAAAAATACTCAAAGCAAAAGCCGAAGAAAATAAATAGTGGAAATGTTTTAAATTGATACTAAACGATGTGAACAGAAAAACAATAAAAGCACTTTATAGCTGGCTATAATACTAGAATATGAGCAATATCAAAGTCAAGGTAAACTACCTATGCCTGTAAATAAACACGTGACTAGAACTGAAAGTATAAAGTCAAAATGACAAAACTAACAAAAACTTGCAAAAAGCAGATTTGAAACAGCAAACGCTATTGTTTGTTACGGCTTTTAGTTTGAAACATTTAACAGAACTTTGAAAGCGGACGTTTATAAGCCCCACAAATTAGGTAAATTAAAAATCTTTTGTCGTACAGATTTTATCTACGGAACAATAGAACAGGACGATAAAGGCAGCGAAACCATAAAACGGTCAAAAACCGACACCCACTCGATTGTGTCAAATTTTGGATATGCAAAGTGAATGACGTAATGACAGACAGCTGGTGGCGTATATTATGTTGAACTGAAGTATAATAGAATCTAGATTTCTATCTAAAGCTTTGAAGAATTTGCATGAAATTAAGATAAAAGAGAAAACGTATCCGTTAAAGTAAGAGAGTAATTTATCAATGAATCCAATAAATTGAATAGCGGTAAAAATAAGATGAATATGGATACAACGATCTCGCGCACTGAGATACTCATAGTTGTTGGCTAAAAAGAAATGCTGTTCAGAATTGCTGACCAAACGCTGAATAATAAAGCAATAACAATAACTGACCAAACACCACAACACAAAAGCTGTTACGAACACTTCCCACAGACAGCAGTTTAAACAACCACAATGACTCTCATTACATCTGATTCACAAAATCGATAGCTCCGAATTTGCATGCATTATATAAAATATAAATAAAAGATTTCGTTGCGTAAAAGGAAACGAAACGTATAGCGTACTGCGATTTGGATCTCAAAGAAACAAAAGCAAAACCGTTTAGGATAGTTAAATTGCAGTTTTTTCTTATCTGCCATCAGTACGATTTGCGCTGGTAGAAATTTGCACCTATCATCGAGTTTCCCACGATAGAAGCTCGTTACATCAAGTTGCTTGCGAAGAAAGAAAATACTTAGACAGTAAAGACCACAGACCGCTTGACTATTAACTTCTAGTGATGGGCAGTTACCAACTAATGATAATATGATCAAACTAATGAAAAATCGAAAATAGTTTTCTTAATTAAATAATTACCGCATGTTGAATCATCGGCCATTAAACAAACAACGTGTGTAATTAATNTTTGACATTAGCCCCATACAAGTAATGTCAAATTTCTATCTCTGGTAAGCAAATCCAGAGTTAGATAGGTTATTGGGAACGGCCGTAAAATGATCATGTTTGCTGGATATTTTACTCTTATTTGTTTTGATATCTCATTTCTAGAAATTTCGTTTTGCATATTATTGAATTCGACCATTAATTTCACAAATTCTCCAATCTCCATGTCGCGAATCTCAAAACCGATAAAATACACGACAAACTGTCAGACCATTGATTGAAATGGATTTATTAAGTCTGAGAGCGATGACGCACGAAGATAAAAACAACGTGAAAATCAATTGCGATTATATTATTTATCATACATATAAAGAGACGGAAATAGAATATATAGATAGCAGTATAAATCTGTGCAAGTTGTCGTTACAGATACTTTCCATGTTATTGCACATTTTGCGAAATGTACAAGTGTGTGATAATGTCGTTGATGGCTCTTTCTACCTTTCCCGTCGAAGCAATTCTTAGGTTTAATACCTAGTTTCATCCTACAAAGTACTACTAAATCAATCTAAATCAAGGTCGTATATCGTCCTCTAAAATACACACTAAAGCTTCAATCAAAATTCTAAAAAACAAAAGCAAAACTTGATACTACATTACTTTTGTCCGCAAAAAACGTAAATATAGTTGGCGTATCTAATTGTTTGCTCGGACCCGATGAACCGTGACAGAAGTCACTGAATCGCGTTAAAGACTCAACTCTTTGGAAGTCCAAGTTTTTGTGGAAAAAACTGTCAATCACTATTTTAGCAAGAAATAAAAATACTCAAAGCAAAAGCCGAAGAAAATAAATAGTGGAAATGTTTTAAATTGATACTAAACGATGTGAACAGAAAAACAATAAAAGCACTTTATAGCTGGCTATAATACTAGAATATGAGCAATATCAAAGTCAAGGTAAACTACCTATGCCTGTAAATAAACACGTGACTAGAACTGAAAGTATAAAGTCAAAATGACAAAACTAACAAAAACTTGCAAAAAGCAGATTTGAAACAGCAAACGCTATTGTTTGTTACGGCTTTTAGTTTGAAACATTTAACAGAACTTTGAAAGCGGACGTTTATAAGCCCCACAAATTAGGTAAATTAAAAATCTTTTGTCGTACAGATTTTATCTACGGAACAATAGAACAGGACGATAAAGGCAGCGAAACCATAAAACGGTCAAAAACCGACACCCACTCGATTGTGTCAAATTTTGGATATGCAAAGTGAATGACGTAATGACAGACAGCTGGTGGCGTATATTATGTTGAACTGAAGTATAATAGAATCTAGATTTCTATCTAAAGCTTTGAAGAATTTGCATGAAATTAAGATAAAAGAGAAAACGTATCCGTTAAAGTAAGAGAGTAATTTATCAATGAATCCAATAAATTGAATAGCGGTAAAAATAAGATGAATATGGATACAACGATCTCGCGCACTGAGATACTCATAGTTGTTGGCTAAAAAGAAATGCTGTTCAGAATTGCTGACCAAACGCTGAATAATAAAGCAATAACAATAACTGACCAAACACCACAACACAAAAGCTGTTACGAACACTTCCCACAGACAGCAGTTTAAACAACCACAATGACTCTCATTACATCTGATTCACAAAATCGATAGCTCCGAATTTGCATGCATTATATAAAATATAAATAAAAGATTTCGTTGCGTAAAAGGAAACGAAACGTATAGCGTACTGCGATTTGGATCTCAAAGAAACAAAAGCAAAACCGTTTAGGATAGTTAAATTGCAGTTTTTTCTTATCTGCCATCAGTACGATTTGCGCTGGTAGAAATTTGCACCTATCATCGAGTTTCCCACGATAGAAGCTCGTTACATCAAGTTGCTTGCGAAGAAAGAAAATACTTAGACAGTAAAGACCACAGACCGCTTGACTATTAACTTCTAGTGATGGGCAGTTACCAACTAATGATAATATGATCAAACTAATGAAAAATCGAAAATAGTTTTCTTAATTAAATAATTACCGCATGTTGAATCATCGGCCATTAAACAAACAACGTGTGTAATTAATAAATCAGACATTTATTAATTAAAGAAATATTTAGGATGAAACATGAGAGGAAACAAATATTTTAATGACGGTTACTTTAAACCGACGTTGCCGTCCAAAACATGATTATCAAGATAAGGATGTTAAGATAATTTTTGATGAGAGATGAAAGCTGATAATTAAAATGACGAAAGCCTTGGACTACATAAACTTGGAAGTAGATGATTATTTCGAGGAAAGCAATCATCAAGATGCAGTACGCCAATTATGATGAGCAGAAGAAAAATCTACACAGGTTACACAATTGAAGAAAAGAAAGGAAGTAGCTTTATAAGAACTATCGTTCCTCGCTCAGATCAGTTCCCGCACTAGCATCCGTTGGTTCCCACACAAAGGACGGGGAGCGCATCTAGACGGAGAACTCTTACGAAACTTACAATTTCATTAAAATTATCTACAACAGAGATTTGAAACAGGTTCCATGGCACCCGACGACACCCGAGGCTACAGTGAAGTTTCCCAATCAAAAAACGTTGAACAAATAATAAGGCAATAAATATGGGCTGGATAATTGTTAGTAAAGTTACTGGAAGGAGCAATATTCTTGAAATATTGAACGAGTTTTCAATTATCTCCAAGATTAGGAAAAGGGGCTCTCGAAGTGTGGATAAATTGGAGTTTGTTGGTGGGAATATTGATGGCCGTTTATCGAGTGCCTGATTCAATCGGAGACTGGACTACTCTACGCTGGGTTGCTGGCCATAAGCAGTTTATATTGACTTTTTAATACAATTCATAACTCTCATTAAGATTGCCACAGAAGACCGCCAACAAATATGTCATTGTTATCAATCCAAGCATCACTCATTTTAATTCGACGATCGAGAAAGGCCTGCTCATCAATTTATAAATGCATCATTACATGGTATAAACACACTTGCGTAACATAAAGTTCCGGTTCGACGGACCGAATTTCTCAATGTGCAGCATAATTCTTAATTCGATGGCATGGGAGTGCATCTTAGGATTATTTAATATATCGATGGGCTTGGTAAAATAATGGCTATTGCCTAAGACGGTAAATGTTTTAGTACGTGTGTGAGAATCGATCATAGAACAGATAAGCTGTTTGGATAGACGTGACATAAAAAAAAACTTTTTACAAAAAAAACAAAACCGACTTCACAAAAAAACACTGAAAGGGATAAAAAAATAAAACTTTTCACATGGCTCTAGAAGTCGGTGTCTGCAGGTCTGTTGAATGTGTTTATTTTGCCACCGACTTCTAGAGCCATGTGAAAAGTTTTATTTTTTTATCCCTTTCAGTGTTTTTTTGTGAAGTCGGTTTTGTTTTTTTTGTAAAAAGTTTTTTT
>NWSH02000505.1:13707868-13728791 GCA_002382865.2 Heliothis virescens
GACGAGCCTGAACGGAGCTTTGGTATGAACTTTGGTCCATTAAAGCCTGAGCAATGCGGGGGCCCATTCGATTAGTGGAATATTCCATAGACGTTAAATTGCGTGCGTTCAGAAGATTATAATAAAAAAAAAAGTAAATAAATATCAAAAGTATGTGAATATCGGAATTCCGGAATTATTCCACTCAATTCCGGAACTGAAAAATCATCCGGAATTCCGGAGTTACGGAATTCCGGAATTCCGGAGTTGCATGCCCTAGTCACTGTACATAACTTTAATAATAACAAACACTATAAAGACGATATAGAAGATTAAGGAGGAATTTGTCCAGTAATAGACCCAGGTGAAGATGATTGATTGGCAGATAAAGGTTGATCTGCAATATTATCCTTTGACCTAGCTTGAATCATATGATTGTCACACACGAGTTCAGGAGAGTTCAAGGGGAATCACTCAGTACATATAATCTATAGAACCCAGCAGAGCAGTGTATTAATGATAACAAAAATATTCAACGTACCGTAGATAAGACGCATCTGGTGTACCTAATGGACATGCGCATTTCACAATAATTTCAATACGAGCGACTAATCATTCGGTAGATACTGGTAGGTTTATCGTGACCTTAAAATGTACCTACGTAATTATGCATGACGATTTATTGACATCATGAATATAAATTGACCGTTGATCGAATTTCGTTTAGCTCTAAAAAAAGGTCCGCTATCTCATTTGCAGATGGCAAATATCCAATTCATTTAGTATTGCGTTCCGATTTTAATAATCATGAAAAATAAAGGCCTTATTTTTTTCTGGTCTTTAACTAACGAGGCTCTTTAAATACCAACCAATCAGACAGATTTTACTATCCCTAATAACCATTGATCAACATCAGCTTTTTATCTTGTATAACATAAAGAAAAGGAATAGCATCTGATTGGAGTAATATCCTCCTTAGAGAACTTTATGGTGGGGTTACTGCCAGCGACTTGGCAAATGATGGAAGGTAAAAGGGTACAAGTGACGGACAATCATAGTCACTAAAACTAAAATGGTCGCACAACAAGACAGTCTGAACTAACTAAACCACTCTAAATAACTTTCATTTACAATACCAATAAGATTTTCCACCGACAAAAATACAGATACAAAAAACATATCAATTGAAATCACAATACATTATATCGGACAAACACGCATTACATGAATGTGACGCATAAAACATAATCTGAGCCCGTTTATCTCAATCAAAGGTCGCTTGTTATCTACTTCTAGATAATAGCACCTACACAAACACGAAGCTATTACTTTAGAAAGTTGATAGATCATCGTTCACAATTGATAATCATTTGGCGGGTGATGTTCTGAAGACTTGAGGAAAAATTGGTGGCCTTGCTGGTGATGTACGAAGAATAGACGTAATTATAGGAGAAAAAAAGCAGTATGTTAATATGAATTTGGAAGAAAGTAAATGTCTGCTTGATGCTATTACCGTGTCATCGGTTTCTACTCTAAGATAAGAATTGCAGAACATGTTAAGGGTCCGAGACAAATGCAAGTAACGCGCATGAAGTTATGTTAAACGATCAGGGGTACAGTAAAATTCCAGGTGGAAAACCCTTGACGATTACACGATCGATCCTTAGGCAATTTGCTTGCGGTAAAAGCGCGTGCCACTACTAGAGCGTACGGTACCAACTCAACTAATTCAACTTTTTTGGTGACATCCAAGCTTTTCAACTCACTGTCAATTCAATTAACCGCAACAAACTAGGAAGAAACATCTTATCAGCAAACTGTAAAAGACGGCGACCATTAATCAAGTTTTTCCCACAGCAAAAACTCATCAAAACATGTAGGACGATAATTAATTATCCCGTACAAATGGCTTTCACCGCGTTTATGGTGCCTATAGCTGCGTTCCGAGGTACGGCAAATAAGGAAGGATTCTGATCGATAGCGTAATTGCGCGAGACGCCGAGTGCGGCGGCGAGTGTCCGCCGGAGTGTCAAGCGCGTGCCGACGACTAAGGAATGATGCACAATGTAGAGGATATTAGTTGAGCAGAAAAACCTGTTTAAATTATGGATACCGATAAGTGTTCCAGAGTTTTGTATTGAGCAGATGCAGCGTGCAATGAATGGGAAGCTAATCAACATTTTGGAAATGGAGATGGAACGACTTTATTTCGTAAAAGATGTTAGAGTTGGAAAATATTTCAAATAATTAACAGCTTGGTACTAATCTTGGAACAATGTGCTTTAGCATAAAGTTTATTTGGCAGAATAATAAAGCAGTTATATTATAAACGTTGCATTTCTTTCCAGCTGTAAAGAAGAGTGAGAAAATATGCAATGTATCTTAACCCTTAAAGTGAATAGTAATCCAATTGACAGGGAATGTGTGAGATCACGCGACGCCTACGCCGCTCTAAGTATAGGTTGTCTAAGTTATACATGCCACACACGTTTATGAAATACTTGCTCATACAAATATGTCTAGATAGCCTGCCATCTTATTTCTTAAGTCTTCAATACCTACGATGTTAGAACAAATGACGAGAAGTAATACAGAATATTTTCAGAGGATTTATTCCGGGAAATGTGGAATGAAGTCTCAGAATCGTCCACACATTACTGAAAATTCGTGTTCCTTGTAATACCTAATATTCTTTTGTGAATAAAGCCTCATAGTCCTAAGTTCGTAAGGCAACATAAGAAAGGGTTAGAATCGTAAACTTTTAGTACCACACCAACAGGTCTCATGTTTGTGGCAACATGCCAACTCGCTCCCTAGGGGCACGACCCAAAAAATATACTAAACAGACACACCTGCAAATATTAATTCCTAACTTCTAAACGTAAACACAAAGCCTTACTATAATTTGGGGGCACGGCAGTGCCCCCGCCAAGTCGAGCGCAAAGCAAACACTGCCGTACCATCCTTTACTGGAACCATTTCGACGCATTTTCAGGCCTCTGTTTGAGAACCTCTGGATAATACCAGAACGCCGAAATTTTCATCATCCAGAAAGCTATAATCACATACGTAAAACCCAGAATTTCAAGTCTTTAGGTCATTTAATTTAGAAGTTAATCGAAAGCAAAGTTTCGTATTTTCGACACACACTCACTCATGATCATCAAAATAGAACTAGTACTTCCAATAAACTCAGAGAGCTGAAATTTGGAACAGAGTTTAATGACCACATATAAGGAAAACTATTAAAAACTAGGAATAATCGAAGACTCTGGAGTACCTGATTAGAAAACACAAAAGCCCAACCAAACTATTAGAGGAATCAACATAACGCCTTAGGTAGATATCAATAAGCTCACGTTTCTACAAAAAGAAGTGAAATCCCACCAAAAACATTCTGTAAAAAACTAGCCAATTCTCGCTGAAGCTGCTTGTTTATCTCTAAAAAGTAATGAAATCTAGACAAAGTCGTGCTGAGTCTAAGGATTCTTACGGCGATTTCTTTACTATTATAGTTAATGCTACATGACTGGCCGTTGACTTGTACTCACTAACGTATAAAGAATGATCAACGGCCAGTCTTATAGCATTAACTATAATAATAGTAAAGAAACCGCAGTAAGAATCCTTAGAGTGCCTGTAAGCTATTATTTGAGCTGAAACAAAAGCTACTCACACAATTGATCCCCTAGGCGACGTCCATTGTTTCATTAACGTACAAACTACAATATTTAAACGTCATCTCATAGCGAATTATTGTTTACCTCCTCGAGAACAATATTTTGTTATTCTTTTTCGTTTGTAAACATCCGAATTGAGAGCCTTCTTTTATGGGAAGTAGGTGAAAAAGGTATTTGTTTTTCAGTTCCTGCTGTAAATAAAGGAAGAGGACATCTTGAAGAAACTCCACATCTGTTTCTAAAGATTGTTTTATTAAAGTGGTACCGTATAACGTTTCAAGAATATTATCATGCAGGCAACCAAGATCTATAAGTTCTAAATATGAACTCTAAGATAGTTGACTATCTAGATAGAAATCAAGCAAGCATTCTCCCAAATCGCGATTTCATGAAACACGTGTAACACCAAACTGGCCACCATCTCCAAAACAAACTCAGCAGGCCACTAATCTAAAAAGTCAAGTACATAAAAAAAACTGCAACTTTTTCAAGAATCTCTCTTCTCACGAGGCGCAAGTCTTTCAATGGCAAGAAATTGTCCATCTTCGCACAATAGATGGCGCTCTCGTCCTAGGTCGGGTGTGGTCGGGTCACGAAGTCGTGCGACCACGATCACATTGTTGAACCAGTGGACACCAGCAAACATGAATTTTATTACAATAGCCTGTACCCTGTTGACTTTCTAGTCGTACAAGTAATGATCGAGAGCTTTTTAATCAATCTTTATTGAAGAACTTCCGAGAAATGAAGATCGATGCTCCAATGAGAAGCCAAACAGATGTTCAGCCTTGATTCGATAGTGGAAAAGCTATTATAAGCATTGCTAGGTTAATTTGCGCTACTACGATCGATATTTGCAATTCCGTGAATTCATCGCAGTGCAGTAATTATGGAGTACCAGGAAAATTAATTTATTCGTCGTTTGCACATAACTGCAACAAAACTATTTTGCCCATTTTAGGGTATCGTCATTTTCAAACTCTGAAGCTGAAAGCTCTGTTAAGGTGACAAAACGGTACATAGTATATAAACCAATTGTACCTAATTGTACAAATAAAGCAGACCTACCTAATACAATTCCTTTCAATTCCACCTCTGCAATATTTGCAGAGCCATCATATTCAATCGTCCGTTCAGCGAATGCCAACACTCGAGCATTATGTTCGCGTATTTACTCTGTACCTCAAAGTTAACCCGCAACTTTGTAAGTGCTTTAAGAATAAATAAAAGGCTAAGGAAATTAAGTAGGTGCCCGAGTAGCTGAACAATGTTGCCGCAAGTTTATTGGCAGGCAATAATTATAAAATACTTTCGTTTTAATGCCTAGCTTATGGCAGTTTAGTGCTTCTTGTAATGGCTCTAGCGTTCCAAGCTTAATGAATTTTATTCTTTTTTTTTTGAAAAAGTTCGTTCCTCAATAAGGTCATTCATACGTTTTCGGCTGATGTCCAATTACATCACATAACGTGTAAATTCGAATGTCATTTACTCCTTGTAACCCGCCTACCTGTAGCCTCATCAATTCCAGGAAAATAGGCAGGTAAATAGAAAAGACAGTAAGATGTATTCCAAAGCTAATAAGGTTTAAAATCGTTAAGTTTCAGTCCATTGTTATTTTTTCTGTTCGGAAGCCATTCCGAGGAAGGCTCTATTTATTGAACTCACAAAAAGGATTCCAATGTTGATCGGTTTTTGTAATGGACTGTCAAAGAAACCGCCAGTTTTTTGCTCGGAAAGAATCCTGTAATTTATTGGCGACAACGAATTAATTTTATGATTGGTAAATAAATTGCCAATAGCTTTATGATTGAGGTTCGCATTCTAAGCACGTAAAAAACAAAATTAATCCAGATGCCAAGCGTACCTTTTGTTCGAAAGGACTACAACTATGCTTCTATACAATATTTTGGAACTAACAAGCGCCACCAAATAGCTTCATTCCTAATGTTAGAATTTGCTCATATAAATGTACCGGTATACGTAACCCGAAAATGTCACTACAGGCCAAAACGAACGCTTACCGCTAATCAATCCGAATAAATTAGCATAACATACATACTCATTAGTGATTAAAAAATGAACTTTGCTTATCATGTAGCAATGTAAAAATAGCTTTTTTCGTGAAAAAATAACTATTCGTTGCAACTTTTATCACATTCCATATGAATTGAGGTTATATTTTTACTTATTACCAATAAATAACAGAAACAGCCGGTTTTAAGCAGAAAAATGTAGTCCACTGTACGAACTGCTACTAATAAAATAGAAATCGTTTCAATACAGTTATACTCTCATAAAATACATTATCCCGGTATTAAACAATAATCCGGTTTATTTAAGTGTCATAATATGCACCATTCAATGGGACTTGGTGACCCACTGTGGCGTTTTAGGGTTAATTTTATTGAGACTTTTCTATGCACCTTTAAAAAATATATAAAAAAAGACAAATTTATGGCCTATTGTGTTCCATAAAATTAAGGCGACGAAGATTAAGAACGTGGAACATATTTTAATGTAAACGACTAACTGTTTTCTTGGGAAAAAGATTTCGAATTAAATAACACGTTATATTGGAGCATTTGACAATACTAATCTGTTACTACAATAAGCTGTCAAAAACACAATTAAAACTAACTATTGTATCACAACATAATTGATTTCCACATCAATTAACATGGACGCTCCACGCCCATTCACGAAAATTCTCATGTCCATTAGACGCAGCGACATCCGAAGTATTGGCAAATATTTGCGAGAACTACAGCAACAGATTAATGACACTAGTTCAACAAACCTAACAGCACAAAGAGATGTATGTAACTATGTAATTTCTCTGACATGCAACGCAAAAAAGTCTCGATTGATAATAGCAGTTCGAAACTTTCCGGGATCGAGACCCGTTTCACACGCGCGGGGTGAGATCGGCCGACAGAACAATACGACCGTATGAATAACTCGGCAAAAAGCGATACACTGCACTTGACTGTGCTGGTGAACAGTGGTGATCAACTGTGGGTAATCAAGCGATAAGTTCTTCTAATTAAAAAGTATCACCATTAATATATTAAATTGATAGAATGAGGACGAGGAAGGCATGTCGACCTGTGTAGACCATTAACATGTTGCTAAAATATTCAAATATAAACTTAAAGGTTTATTTTTGCCCTTATCATAATTCAATAAAAGCTATTTGTCAATTATGTGGACTATAATAAAACTTTTTAACGTGATAACATACCCCAGAAGTTAATGTCCAAAAATCACGCAGAACCTTAACACGGCCTTAAAAACTTTGACTTGAAAATTAAAATCATAACCGTCGTTTATGTCAAAACTTCGCTGCGACAAAAACCCCGCAATGGCGCGTTGCGAAAAAACTTTGAGAGTCACTGTCCCAAGTATTGTGTCAATGAAATGCCTGCTGATTATCATAATCGCGTGCGCATCACCTGTACCTGTCCATTCATTGTAATACATAATTGATTTACTATCTACATGGAAGAATAACTCCGGAATGGATGTCTAAGTTTATTCATAGTCTAGTTGTTAAAAAAGTAAGAAAACTCATGGAAAGTGTAAAGAAAACGCAGTGTGGAAACCACTAAGTACACGCTATTAAAACTTTGAGCAAGTTTATTGCGAAGGAAATTGAGCTGCTTTTCTGCACTTGCTATTTATTTAATGCCTTCCAGATGTATAAAAATGTACAAATAAATACAATTTGTTTTAGTTATGCAGAAGACATTGAAACAATAGTGTCATCTCGTTAACACTTACCACTTAATATTAAGCCAAACAAAACCTAACCTTGATTGTACGGTATTCCGTGTTTTTGTTCACACCACAGACCACAGACTAATCTGGTTAGTGATTCAGTATATTTTTTAGGCTTCACGCAAAATTAGATAGTTGACAAAAACTTTAGATCTGTCGTATTCAATCGGTCCAAATTCTTAGGTGTCTAACGCTACTACGACTACATAACAATCAGAAGTAAATAAATCCTTAAATGAGTAAATTAGAGTCGAATTTAACATGTGGATTCCCAAGAAAGTCATATGATGTCATGGATGAAAAAAGTACGAAGCAGCCTGCTGCATTTTTTCTTATATTTTCAAAAATTATGTCAAAGTTTGATTCATTATCTGAAACTTAGTAAAAATGGAAAAGGTCAAAAGATGTCTCAAGGGCAACTAACAATCGGCAATATATTCCTGTAATGACCACCATTAATATTAAAGTCACCTTTACAAAAATAATCAGGTCACAACATTCTCGAGAAAACTCACGATAATGCTATAATTGACTCCTTAACCTACAAACAAAATGCATTTAAAGTCTAAATTAACATCGGAAAATCGATTCGTAATATTGTGCAACGATCGATCGTAAGACTACATAAACAAATCGACTGACATCTCGAAGATAGAACTTGTCACTTATAGCGTCGGTCTTGTTAGCAAGTGTTCCACGAATATGGGTCAGCGGTAAATAGCCTAATAGAAACATGCATGCAAAATCGCTTAAATTGCAAGGCAATGTATGAGTGCTGTCAGCAATGATTGGTGTCTGGCACTTCGGCCAGTGTCGGGCACTGTCGGCCAGATTCACTGTTCAACCTGCGGCGGATGCTTTATGTGCGGCGCGCCGAGGGTTACGAGTATTATGGCCATCTGCAAATGATTAATACGCCACGAAAATGTTTTGTTCTGAAAAGGTCGCGTGGAAAATATTGCACAGTTTCTCATCTCGTTTTCAAGGTCCGCTACGAGCAGAGATTTTTGCATTATCTTCTTTTAGGCAGACACGTTCGCGGTTTTAAATAGGCCACCCCTTTTGTATCTTTAAAGGTCATCGTTACTTTATTAGAAGAGGACAAGGTACCATCGTTCACTGCATTATAATAAGCTGTATCTCCGCTGAGGGTTTCAATGTGACAATATGACAACTTGGACGGCAGATGACCTCCCATATACAAGCTACGAGGTACGATAACATGTCCCGCCTATTCGCACTGCGGTCTAGAATTCTAGATACATAGAAATTGTTACATGACACCTAGCAATCACTAGAACAGGCTATTTGTGTGAAGGCGTTACACTGAAATGTTAGCCGGGACATATGAGATGTGGACTCGTTTCCAATAAATTTTGATTAGGCATTTGTTATTGGATACAGCCGTTCTAGCGTATGAATACATAGATACACTTACAGTATTTTCTTTAGGAAAGTATGTCAATTGAGAATGGCCATTTAGCAAATCATGGGTTGAGTAAAGTGTATCATAAAGTTGAACCTTGGGTTGCAAAAGCTGCTACTGGGAGCATCCTGATAAATTTAGACTGGTCTTCGAATTAAACGAACTGTTAGTTCCAACTAGTTAACTACTATTTAAGCATATTATGTAGAGGTTGCATGTTGCCAATTATGTTTAATTGCAAATTAAACTTGCTGAGGTTGTATTAAAGATCAGAAACCCGTTAGTTAAGCACGGAAAGACACACCGATGATCCTGTTAGGTAGTTCAGCTAAAATAGAAGATTTAATGCTTCAACAGTTCTAAGAACTCAACCTTCCGGTTTGGTGCATTTCATTGATCGCTAGATTGACAAAAATAAACTATACACACGCCGATCATCTCGTTATCTAACTTTATAAACTCCTAAGTTAATCAATGTTGCTGTTTATACCGAAAGTTTTGGCGAAGTTATTATGATAGACATGATATCGGTTCAAGGTAAATAGGACGAATTCCGTAAGTAAACAAACATGCCTGCAGATATGAACCGATGTAATACGTTCAGACGAAAGGTTCGTGTCGACTAGTCTGTAATACACCTACACGCTATGAAAAGATAACGAACATTTAACAATTGGTAGCACATCATCGCGAACTCTAAATTAGGGCATCTTAGCTGCTAGCTTTCGAAGCAACCGAACGCTAGGGGCTATCGATCTAAAGCTTTAATTAAAGCTACGCTTGTTGTTTTAAATAGTTCTTACGAACTTTCCCAGTAATGACAATTATTTGCCGTTGCTCTTTTCAACTAATTAATTATGAAATAGAATTAAAAGTATGAACTAAACTCGTGACGAATTTTGTACGTATTTAAATTAGCACCGCAACAAATCTGTCTTGTTTTTCACTCTAAATAATTTTACCTGTCTCTAAAATTTACCTGCCCTGCCGGTTGCGAGGTAGTCAAAGCATACCTTAACGTTACTGAAATAATAACATTATTTGTATGTATGTACAGACGACAGCACATCAAGTTACCACAATCTGTCAAATTTGTGCAATAGATTTTCAACCTTATCGCAATGGAGGTAGGTTAATGTTTGATTGGTAAATTTTGACAAATTCGTATACGTTGACCTGCTGTTGTCTGTACAAAAACGTGGGATCTTTCGTAAAAGGAACATGTTATGAGTAAACCCAAATCGATACAACTTGGTTTTGTTAAGTTATTCATTTGGACTCATATTCATGTATCGTGCCAAAAATAACTGGAGCATTGGGTGGCTTTACCGCAGTTATAGGTTTGTGAGATTCTATTATTCTGAAGAAAAAACTCTGTGTCTATTTGATTTCTTGCCATTTTTCGGCCACACAAGTTATAATTTTAGGAAGAAGAAGGGTTATATTTTAAGAGGAATACCTTGTAAGTTGTATGGAAGTTGTCTTTTTTTTTCAGTAAACATAAATTCACATGCCTGAAAAAATTCCAGTACATTATGAAGTCTATTCCACATTTTCGTATTTTAAAGAAATGCTCGCGAATATCTTGAAGAAAGCATTGACGCTGTATTCCTCCCATTCATGAGTTATAATGAAGATAACCAACGAACATTATGCTAAAAGTAATTGCTGTGAGGCTAATCCTATCAATGAGTTTCTTCACGTAGAGAAATTCCAGCCAGACTTAAAGTCTTCGTAGGTAAAATATAGATGAATGCATTGATGCGGTCTAAGAATGTTCCGATAGCATCTATGGCGGTTTTATGCGGGGTTTGGTTATCTAAACTATGCGGTGCATGATTATTAGCATGCGGCATTATTGCATTATTGGGTATCGGACGCCAATCTTTCCGGGTAGATACGTCGGCTAGATTGAGGAAATAATTTGCAAGTTTGAGATACGAGGATGAAATATAATTGCTGTGAATGCTCATCCACGGTGAGAAATACATTTTATACTGCGTGATACGTATAAAATTATTCTATGCTTTTTTGTATTCAGTGAACCAAATCAAAGCTGAAACAATTTCTCGAAATAATGAGGTAGGTACGTAATGTTATGTTCAGCATTTTTTATCATAATGAGCGTGTTAGTGAACTTGATAAGTCAAGTGTAATCACAATACAGACTGATTTAAATAATGTAAGTGCTAATTAGTAACAATAGGTGCTCCAAACCGCTGGTACAACTACTGATAATACAAGGTCGCTAATTTGCAAAAATATAATAATCTATCTAACTAATAAACTGTGATTACACAGAATTAGCTGATACACAACAAGCCACTGTTATGTTAATTTATGAAATAAATTGGGTAGGTAACTTACTATTCTTATCACTGTTTTAGTTTGGTGATAAACTCTTATTGACGTGTCCGATAAAACAGTTTGGTCATCCATAAATGTTGTAATAAAATGTATTAGCATTACATGGTGTGTACTGACCTCCTGGATGCAGCAGCGTGCTGGGGTGCACGGTGCCGTCCTTGTGCAGCAGCACATGGCGCGGCTCCGTCACCAGGTAGCCGACGGGCCCGTCCGTCAGGCACTTCTGGAAGCAGCGCGCCGCCTGGTAGAAGAGCGCCCACGCGTGCTCCTCGCTGATGGTCGAGTTGAACGCTTGCAGGATCTGCTGCAGCGTGATGCAGTCCGCCGCGTCCAGCGAGAACTCCGTCCCGCCGGGTGCGCCGGCGTTCTCCTTGCGCATCATCGCGCCTAACCCGCCGGCCCACCACCATCCATCCTCGGAACCAACAACACAACCACTGCGACACCTATCGATCGCACAAAATTCACCAGTTGATCGTACCACTGAAAATTTTCACTGAATCACGTAAATAATTTTTGTAAACTACATAATACGAATGCGTGTTATTGTCACCGTGCTCCNAGGTAGGTTAATGTTTGATTGGTAAATTTTGACAAATTCGTATACGTTGACCTGCTGTTGTCTGTACGTAAACGTGGGATCTTTCGTAAAAGGAACATGTTATGAGTAAACCCAAATCGATACAACTTGGTTTTGTTAAGTTATTCATTTGGACTCATATTCATGTATCGTGCCAAAAATAACTGGAGCATTGGGTGGCTTTACCGCAGTTATAGGTTTGTGAGATTCTATTATTCTGAAGAAAAAACTCTGTGTCTATTTGATTTCTTGCCATTTTTCGGCCACACAAGTTATAATTTTAGGAAGAAGAAGGGTTATATTTTAAGAGGAATACCTTGTAAGTTGTATGGAAGTTGTCTTTTTTTTTCAGTAAACATAAATTCACATGCCTGAAAAAATTCCAGTACATTATGAAGTCTATTCCACATTTTCGTATTTTAAAGAAATGCTCGCGAATATCTTGAAGAAAGCATTGACGCTGTATTCCTCCCATTCATGAGTTATAATGAAGATAACCAACGAACATTATGCTAAAAGTAATTGCTGTGAGGCTAATCCTATCAATGAGTTTCTTCACGTAGAGAAATTCCAGCCAGACTTAAAGTCTTCGTAGGTAAAATATAGATGAATGCATTGATGCGGTCTAAGAATGTTCCGATAGCATCTATGGCGGTTTTATGCGGGGTTTGGTTATCTAAACTATGCGGTGCATGATTATTAGCATGCGGCATTATTGCATTATTGGGTATCGGACGCCAATCTTTCCGGGTAGATACGTCGGCTAGATTGAGGAAATAATTTGCAAGTTTGAGATACGAGGATGAAATATAATTGCTGTGAATGCTCATCCACGGTGAGAAATACATTTTATACTGCGTGATACGTATAAAATTATTCTATGCTTTTTTGTATTCAGTGAACCAAATCAAAGCTGAAACAATTTCTCGAAATAATGAGGTAGGTACGTAATGTTATGTTCAGCATTTTTTATCATAATGAGCGTGTTAGTGAACTTGATAAGTCAAGTGTAATCACAATACAGACTGATTTAAATAATGTAAGTGCTAATTAGTAACAATAGGTGCTCCAAACCGCTGGTACAACTACTGATAATACAAGGTCGCTAATTTGCAAAAATATAATAATCTATCTAACTAATAAACTGTGATTACACAGAATTAGCTGATACACAACAAGCCACTGTTATGTTAATTTATGAAATAAATTGGGTAGGTAACTTACTATTCTTATCACTGTTTTAGTTTGGTGATAAACTCTTATTGACGTGTCCGATAAAACAGTTTGGTCATCCATAAATGTTGTAATAAAATGTATTAGCATTACATGGTGTGTACTGACCTCCTGGATGCAGCAGCGTGCTGGGGTGCACGGTGCCGTCCTTGTGCAGCAGCACATGGCGCGGCTCCGTCACCAGGTAGCCGACGGGCCCGTCCGTCAGGCACTTCTGGAAGCAGCGCGCCGCCTGGTAGAAGAGCGCCCACGCGTGCTCCTCGCTGATGGTCGAGTTGAACGCTTGCAGGATCTGCTGCAGCGTGATGCAGTCCGCCGCGTCCAGCGAGAACTCCGTCCCGCCGGGTGCGCCGGCGTTCTCCTTGCGCATCATCGCGCCTAACCCGCCGGCCCACCACCATCCATCCTCGGAACCAACAACACAACCACTGCGACACCTATCGATCGCACAAAATTCACCAGTTGATCGTACCACTGAAAATTTTCACTGAATCACGTAAATAATTTTTGTAAACTACATAATACGAATGCGTGTTATTGTCACCGTGCTCCCCCCCGAAACGTCACTGTCACTTTTCGTTGGCAAGTGGGTGGCGTGAATTTTTTTTTCGTAATGTTTTGGTGCGTCGCGATCGCGTTCGCGCGTGCGCGCTGCGGCCAGGGCTACACGTGACACGTGGTGCGGCGTCGACGGCTCGGCGCGGACTGGCGGCGCGCGGCCCCAGCCTCCACGATAACGTGCGCGCTACCCCGGAACCACTTCCTAGTTTCCTCGGCTTTTCCTGCAGGAGCTGACTGGCCGGCACGCAGGCGGTGTACTCCGGGAGCAACTCGCTAAGTAGCCGATATCCGTCTTCGCAAATCGGAATCCTAGATAAGATATTAGCTAAGCGATTATATCACTATACGGAGATATCTGAATGGATTGTCTGCAATAAAACAAGAATATCTCAGTCCAATTTATTTTATTTGAGTATGCTATGAATATCAGTACCTAACTACAGTATTAAATTCATTAATATTCGTTACATTTTATTACAATAGATAATAATACAAAATCAACTTTTATTAAAATGTATGAAAATTCAAATACATAACTATAATTAGAGTATAATTAGCGAACATTAAACAATTTAGCTGCTTTACAATAACTATCGCACCTACGTATTAGACAATGTTGACATATTCCGGTCAGTGAGCACATTACCTGCGCTTTCATAGTGTTCAGTTTTGGCTGAACATGTCAACATTGTGTGCACCTATAAATACATTGGCATCCCGAAATGCGTGCGTTACATGAATTAAATATTATAATATAATAATTTATAGCTAAAATAAAACAAAACACGAGGAATGTAGTTACATTACTATGCACCATTTAGTGTTAGCTAAAACAGTGTTGGAATAATACAATGTCTTACACTAAGGCTGAGTTCAGATGGTCGGCGCATGCGCAACTTCTGTTTTATGGGTATCTACAACAATTTCAAAGTAATAGAACAGAACGCTCACCATAAGAACTAAACCTGTGTTAACACTCATTTCAAATTAAAATATTTGCTATAATAAAATTACATGGTTGTTAATTGTATCATCAATATCAATAAAAACAGTTTCTTTTAAATATCTATAAATCGATCAATATTTAAAAAACTTCATAAAGGCGTTTCTACACTGAAAAGATTGCCCCTTGAAAACATGTATCAATAAACGTAGACGTGTCGTATCTAATATTCGAAGCCCGTAGCAACTTTTTCTATCGATAAATGCTTCAAACTTATCGATATCGAAATGTAGAAAAAATATCGATGAAATACTAATCGATTCAATGTAGAAGCAGCTTTTATTAATATTACTGTCATAATATCTGTTACATTGCCATAAAACTTGAATACTAAAATTGACCACTTTGAAATATAACTTTACATAGTAATTTATTTATATTGTAAGTTAATATCAAAAGTATGTACATACCATATTTTAGATAACCAGCGGGTCTTAATCGCGATTAAATTGTAAAGGTTTACGATACCTTTTTTTTTTTTTGTATGTACATACCAATACAATACAGAGTTTCTAGTCTGAAATATGTGTTATTCGCATATATATCATTTAAAACACTATATTTAATTTATATGAACGAAAATGATTGTGACGGTTATTATTTCGATATATTTTTTTGGCAAATCATCATTAATAGCATATTTCGTAAATTTTAATAAACAAAATCCGATATCATCAGCTATTTATTAATCCGTTCAATACTTTCTTGATATTCCGCATCAAAATGAAATTAATAGGAAACCGTTAAATATAGAATACTAGATGTTACCCCGCGGTTTCACCCGCGTCCCTTGGGAACTTCATCTCGTACCAGGATAAAGTATAGGCTGCACTCGGGAATAGTGAAACTTCCCAGTTTAAGAATTCTTCAATCAGTTCAGTAATTTCGGAGCCTTTAGGGCACAAACGAGGACAAACGAACGAACAAAAAATGTTTCCTCTTTATTGTATTAGTATATAGAAGTATAGAAAACGTATTCGATCATTAATTAATGTACGTGATAAACCAAAAGTAGATGAAATTAAAGCCAACTAAATTATATTTTTTCGCCTTGCTCATTTAATACGATTTTCAGTCACACTTTGTGGTAATTAATATCGAGATATGCTAATTTCAAACCATAAATCTATTAACACGATAATAAATAATAAGAATACTCATTTTTTGTGGAATCATTTTGTTATTTATCCCTTCTTATAAAGAAATTAAAATTTTAATTAAACTAAATACGTCACGAAAACATATAGATGGCTGAGTAAAACACTTTTACGATTAAAATCATTTAAATAATTTTGATTAATTAATTAACAAGTAATATCTAAATACATATTCGGCACTTCGTGTATGAGAGACGAAAGGGATCACGAACATAATTTTATTTACTTCACCGTGTGCTATCTACATCAGCGATACTCAACCTGCCATTTTCTGAGGCCGCAACAACACAGCCGCACCTATCCATATGCTAAGTAATACTCGTTATACGTGAGATCTGAACCTGAGCGGGCCGAAGGTTGAGTATCGCTGCGTCCAGTGACGTCATTTTCCATCGAACCAATTGCGAACGATTGTGGGAGGGAGCTCACTTTTTCTTCAAGCTCCAGAGTGGATCGAGGAAGTTGAGGGGGTCCTTCATATCTCCGCTTTTCAGCCCCGGGGATTGTTTCATTTCCTCGAAGGATTCGCGGGAGAACTTGGTGATTTTCTGTCCGGCGGTGGAAGGGTTAGGAGTGACTGGGGGGAGTACCGCCGCGCCTGATGGGAGTGACACTGCTTCGCCGTTGAAAGTTGTTGTACCTTTGGGAAAATAAAGTTTTTTGTATTTTTCGGTTACTGAATTGATTTAGTATATCCAAGATTTTTCGTAGATATTGTTAGTACTTGTAACACTGAATCATCATTCCCCTGCCCTTGTCAATATGTATTTTTTGGGGTCAGCGCTGTAATGTTTTCTTCTTCCACCCTCCTATCTGTCGTCATATTACAAGTTACATTTTTTGCGGCATACACACACAACCTATCCATTGATGTCCATGTCCAATCGTGGTCATTGTAGAAATAAATACATTGCTTGTACCTAACTCTAACTAAAGTTGCTTATTCCAAAATAGTGCAACAACTCATGTTTAGAAGTGGACATTTTACTAAATATGATAGGCTCGCTAATTATATTTCTGGGGAATTACTAAAACGTGTAGTCAAGTTCATGTTTGTCGTTATCTTAATAAGCTTAGATAACAAATTAATCATGCAATATTAATTACTTTCAATAACGAATATAGAAATATTATTTCCGATCGTGTATATTGGATTTCTATGCACCAAAAATGACATTAGCTAATTCCATATTTTTTACTTAGGTATAATTTTGTTATCATTTGCGTCAATGAATTTTAATAAGGACGTAGAAAGCAGATTAAGATATAATTAGGGTTGGGCTCACAAAATACAAAAATATCCCGTGTAATAGTGGATTAGCTGCTTGTATCAGATAATTAGTAGATTTCTATCTTATTCTTACTATGACAGTCACTTATTTCGAGATAATGCAAGTCTTCAGAAATTAACAAAATAGGCGCCAAAAATGATGGCCTCCTAGCCGATTATCGGCCACGGCGGCTGTTCTCATATAAGGAGATCAGCCAGCTGCGCAGGACATATTATAGTGCACAAGCATTTGCGCAGACACAGGTGCACTCCCTATTCCCTCACTCTCATAACCCGATGGGACGGCAATCCGACACGACCGGAGAGAGATCAGGCGCAGGACCGACATTAACGTGCTCTCCGATGCACGGGTGTATCAATCACCAACTTCCAACTCCGGGCTGCTTTGTGAAAGTTTCTAAAACCCACAAAGCGATTTCGGCCCGTCCCGGGAATCGAACCCGAGACCTCGTGATCAGCAGTCGGCTATGCGACAACTAGACCAACGAGGCAGTCAAGGCGCCAAAACATACGACACGTAAGTAAGACGAAAATAAGTGAAAGGTCTCGAAATACTCGAGCAAACATATTGCTTCGAAATCTAGCTTCCAGTCCACTTACCGGAACACAGGACTCCTTGGACATAAAACAATGCAGTTCTGTAGGCGTCCGCCAAATATTTGGTGTCTTCCAAAACGTTGCTCCTATGTGTGTACAAGTTTATGCACGCGGCGTCTAACATATCTGTGAACAATACAGATTCATTAGCAAGATAATAAACTATTTGGGGCTGCGGGGTTGTTCGAAAGAGTTATCGCAGCCCTGGTACACAAAGGGCTCAAGAAAGAACATGGTCGGTTTAATTAGTAAGATTCTGACGCTCTCGCACGCCGCCAAGCGGGAGGGGTCATTATTGACAACCTCATGATTTACAACCAAAAAAAAAATAAAGAAGATTACTATACAGCAATTTAAAAAAACTTTATGTAAATTACAGCATACAATTGGGTCTTCACATAGAAATGATGTGTCAATGGGCAAGTCCCAATTCCTAATCGAGTAACATTACCATTAACACTTCCCAACCGATTCATACTTCGGAAAAACCGATGCAAGCATCATTTAGTTCTATCTAGTGTCGGTGAGTCGCAATTCTGTATGCAAGACACGCATTGATAAGAACGCGAAACTATACTATTTGGACTTCCGTTGGAAAAAGTAAGACAGGGGTTACACGATCAGTCTGGCGTCATTCTGGCATCAGTCTCGGAACTGACGAAAGACTGACGGAAAAAAAACACGGTACATTTTGGACCATCAGTCCGTCAATCAACCGGTTACACGATCATTCTCCCATCATTCTGGACCAGACTGATGGAATGGACAGTTGTCTGCCGGCAGTACTACTCACCACACAGCTCCATCTGCCCCGCTCGCACTTGGCACATGAGCATCAGCAGCAGAGCGAGCACGCAGCTGCGGCCCGCCCCCGCCGCGTCCTGCACCCACGCGCCGCACAGCTGGTTGCTCAGTCTGCCGTCGTACGTCTGGCTGAGCAGTTGTCTGCCGGCAGTACTACTCACCACACAGCTCCATCTGCCCCGCTCGCACTTGGCACATGAGCATCAGCAGCAGAGCGAGCACGCAGCTGCGGCCCGCCCCCGCCGCGTCCTGCACCCACGCGCCGCACAGCTGGTTGCTCAGTCTGCCGTCGTACGTCTGGCTGAGCAGTTGTCTGCCGGCAGTACTACTCACCACACAGCTCCATCTGCCCCGCTCGCACTTGGCACATGAGCATCAGCAGCAGAGCGAGCACGCAGCTGCGGCCCGCCCCCGCCGCGTCCTGCACCCACGCGCCGCACAGCTGGTTGCTCAGTCTGCCGTCGTACGTCTGGCTGAGCAGTTGTCTGCCGGCAGTACTACTCACCACACAGCTCCATCTGCCCCGCTCGCACTTGGCACATGAGCATCAGCAGCAGAGCGAGCACGCAGCTGCGGCCCGCCCCCGCCGCGTCCTGCACCCACGCGCCGCACAGCTGGTTGCTCAGTCTGCCGTCGTACGTCTGGCTGAGCAGTTGTCTGCCGGCAGTACTACTCACCACACAGCTCCATCTGCCCCGCTCGCACTTGGCACATGAGCATCAGCAGCAGAGCGAGCACGCAGCTGCGGCCCGCCCCCGCCGCGTCCTGCACCCACGCGCCGCACAGCTGGTTGCTCAGTCTGCCGTCGTACGTCTGGCTGAGCAGTTGTCTGCCGGCAGTACTACTCACCACACAGCTCCATCTGCCCCGCTCGCACTTGGCACATGAGCATCAGCAGCAGAGCGAGCACGCAGCTGCGGCCCGCCCCCGCCGCGTCCTGCACCCACGCGCCGCACAGCTGGTTGCTCAGTCTGCCGTCGTACGTCTGGCTGAGCAGTTTGTCTGCTAGAAGTACTAGGGGGGAGCAGACGATCCTGTAGGAATGAAGGAATTTGTTGTTTTATAGTTCTTGCCAGGTAGCCCTGGAATGTCCTAAATGCTGTCACGTTGACAAATATAATGCCTAAAATCGTTGTCTTTTAAGCTTTTGCCTGTCCAATAGGTACACAAATAGGTTGACCCTATAAATATCTTCGATGCTCAAGGGCCTCAAATTGTCAAGCCTGCTGCGGCAGACTAGCAGAATGAATAATTTTAAGGCATCGTATTAGCTTGAGCAGTCAACTATTTCTTAAATGGAATTAGGCTACATTTTATAACTTTTATGTTTTTAATTCTGTAGCTGCTTCACATTTGATTAACGGTTATAATAAACCACATGAGTGATTGCGAGCCAAAGTAACATAACACTTCTTATTACTGACGAAAATTAAACAATAAATAACATCGATAAATATTACTGTCAATTTGATGGCAAGCTCCCCAGCGATTGGACAATTAGCGGAATTAAATTTCAATCAATAAAAAAAAACATAAATTAAATCAAATAACTGTCTCAGAAGCTACTCGATTTATTTAGTAATTAAGGCTTATGGTACACTAAAAGCAGCTAGGTAAGTAATTACAGTAATCAAGTCGATAATTGCCTTTATAACGGTAAGGCCCTCAATACACGCAAACTTTCGGTGACTCATGATTCAAAATACTGAGCAGAACTTTATGGTGCGTTGATGAGTTGCGTGAGATAGGTATTTGAAACTTTATGCTAAAGAAATAAGGTGTTATATTGCACAGTAATTTTAAAGTTACGATTAAGAGCTAGATTTATGGATAGATTGGAACACAATCTCCGTACATCTTAGGTGACATTAGGTGACTTAATGCATTTGGACTCTTGACTTTTATTTAACGAGCACCAAAAATATCAATAGTTTTGTTTTATAGCTCCTTTTCGAGATTCGATAATGTGTGACGAGAACTAAAAAGCCTAATAAAACATACATGCAACAAACACACTTCTATATATAAGGTGCTCTAAAAATATCTGCCTGAACTTTAACGGGGGATAGTATTGTGTATATAGATTACAATAGTAAAGATAACTTATTGAAAATAGGTCACAATTTGTTTCATATAATAAAAAGTGCGTATAAGTTTGAATTGATTTATTTGCATGAGAACATCCCGCGTAGTAAATAGTAGTAATCAGCTGTGGCCGCACATTTTATTTCACAAAATACTGTTGCCATCCTTATCATACGACGGCGACACGCCGGCGCCGTCAAAGCCGTAGGTAGATAACACACACCGCGCCGCGCGGGCGCGCACCCCCCGCCCTATCCCTTTCGTCGCACGCGCCGCCCGCCCGGCACCAGCCAGTCTGTCCGCGTCGGCGAGCCGCGCTGTTTCAAAGCAAGTTTTTGTGGTTTTTTGTGGTCAGCAAAGGGAGAATCGCGTGCGCTTTCTCT
>NWSH02000505.1:13731934-13755158 GCA_002382865.2 Heliothis virescens
GAAATGTCTGTCCGAAGACAATATTCAAATCAAGAATATCTTGAAATGTTATTATGCTACCGCGAGTGTAACCAAATACTTGTGCGTTCAGTAAACTTATACCTAACCAGCAGAGGTTTGGTGTGCGAGTAAGTCATCATAAAAAAGGCGCATCAAACGTTCTTTTCAACAAGTTAAAAGTGATAGGGACACATTAAACAGGATAAAAAGACATGAACGCAAGCGTGCCTACATTTGTGTGCAACGCGAAGGCGGCTACGTACCTACAGCAGTTTTGTTAATAAATGTGTTAGTGTTTAGTGTAAAACCTACTTTTGTGTGCTACGTGAAATTGTTGTAAATAAGGTGATTGACTTTAAACGGCTTATGTTTAACGGACCACCAAATATAGTAACTTTTAACAGACAAAAATAGTAAATGATCACCAAAACTAGTACCCCCATTTTAAAGTAAAGATCACTAAAGTTTAAGATGTTAAAACTTTAGTGATCATTTTACTTTAAAATGTGTCACTGTCCTATTTAAGTAAAATATCTCCAAGAAAATCATTTTTACCCAAAAATAGTTAATGAAACACAATTATTACCGACATTTTAATATACAATGATATGCAAAAGAATAACATTTCAGTAGTCTATTTAAGCAAAATAACTCCAAGGAAATTATTGTTAACCAAACTAGTTAATGAATACCAAATTATGAACGCCATTTTAATATAAAATGATACGCAAAAAATAACACTTGCTATCCAACTAAAGTACTTAGATACCCGAACGCGTCCGTCGAAGCCGTAGGGTCAGGTGTAGCAAAGGGTGTGCAAGGAGTTTAGGACAGAAAATTTTCGGGCAATTTTTTTTTTACATTTTCATTATTTTTTGGTTTCTATCGTGTAGAGGGATTGAAAAAATAAACACACTTTTCGATCTGATCACTTTTCGTCTAGCGTCAGCCGTTCTCCGGTTATAACGAGTAAAAGGTTTTTGCAGCAGGAAGTTTTCTGTCATGGCTCCGGCGCTGCGAGCTCCGGCGGTCTCACGCGAGTTTATCGTCACAGATAGGTTTAACACTCACCACCGCAGCTTCGGCTTGCTGGCCGGCGGCGCGGCCAGCCTCAGCCACGGCGTTACAACCACCTGCCCCTCAACTCGCGGCCCGCCTCGCTCCTCGCGCCTACGCGATTTGGAATTGCACTCTAGGGTAGGAGACAAGACTGCGTGGAGTCGGATTTACAGCAATCGTTTAAATATGGCATCATAATACTTTATTTGGTAATAAGCCTACATTTTATGGTAATCACAGTGGTTTATTTAGGGAGAAATAGCGCATTAATTTGGTCGCTAAGATTTGGTGATCATTTACTATATTTGGTGTTCGAATACAATTTAAAGTCAAGTTGTGACTAAAATAGGTAGTACTATTGCAATTTTAGGCTTTATTTTTTTGGTGTTAAGTAAATTTTTTTGGTGATAGATCTAAGGGTATCACAACATTTTTTGGTGGTCGTTATATTTGTTCCCCTTTTAAACACGCCAAGTTACTGGAAATAATCGTTATTTTATCTAAGCGCCTATTGTTGTTTTGGTGTGATAAGGAAACAGGTAAGTAGGTACTTTATAATACTTTTAAAGCTATTACACAAAGTGCCTTCTGTACCGGCGGCCCGGCCGCCCGTTTGACCCAAGAGCCGAACTGGCGTTGGTCAGCTGATTACAGTGTTCATTCACAGTAAAGATAGAAAGAAATAGCAACTGTTTTCATTGACGAAGCAACACATTGGGCGTAGTTTGTGAACCGCGTTATGCAGAATTGAGTCAATATTTATTATTACGTTGCTATCTCAATTAGTTGTTTTTTTTATTCCGGTGTATAAAATATCTTCACTATTGTAATCTATATACACAATACTATCCCCCGTTAAAGTTCTGGCAGATATTTTTAGAGCACCTTATATAGGTATACTTACTTGGCAGGGAACACGTTAATCTGATAGTGCGTGACATTCAACACGGTTTTCCCGCTGGCCACCGTGAGTTTCCTCTCTGTCCAGTGCACAGTACACGTCACCTCGTCTAAGAGAACCTTCAAGCCATCTGACAGATCTAGGCTTTGTCCTTTTGCTGTGGGCCAGTAGGTTTTGCCTTGCATCTGGTGGGAAAAATTTCATTATCACCTTTAAATTTGCAAACTGAATGGCCGCTCGAAATATTGCGCGATTCGCTACGCAGCAACATTGAGGTATCAGCGACAGGGGGCGTACGCGAGGAGTATGACCGTATACTTTTACGTGTGCTCGGAAGATACTTGCGAGCCGTCATTAAGTTTGGCTAGAACAATAAAATCGGCTTGACGAAATGATTGGCTGTCTTTTAGTTTATTATTTGGGTATTGTTATTATGAAACATTTTTTTTACGGCGCAAGAATTAATCAGTTAACCGTTTTTGAAGTCGCTCTTGAGTTGTTGTTGAGATTCTAAGTAGCATAATAAAATTAACAGCGTAGTTTGATTATTCATTCATTAACATAGAAATTAGTATGACATGTTTATTTATTTATAGTGTGTGATGTTTAACGCAAAAAAGCACAAATTTAAATAATTTTGTGATAAAATCCGATCCTAAAACTAAAGCTTACCTCAATTTCACTCAACAGACACACGATGCAGGTGATTTTGTTTTCTAATACCGCTTTCCAGAACACGGTGTATTCAGACTCACTGGGATTCTTTGAGATCACAAGGGGAATGCACCAAGGCGCTAGTTGCTGTAACAAACATTATACAAAATCTTTATGGACTATCCTCCACCAGGATCAGTGGAGGAGTGTGTTGGGCTATTAAGAAGCCTCCACACTACTGAGGAACTTGATCACAGCCAATGAGGACAGAGTATAGCGAGGCAAAGTTTGCCTCCACACTCTTTATATTCGCCTGACCTCGGCCAACTTCGCGAGAAGTCTGGAGGACGCTCTAGAGACTGAAACCAACTTGGTGTTGCCTCGTCATACTTTTGGTCGGTCTTAAATTGATACTACATCCTACACTACTTTCTTGGGTTTTGTATAACTTTTTGAGAATACTAACTTCACGCACCCGGATATTAATTAGCCAATTTACTACATTTACGCATTTATTAAAACATCAATATTAAAAGTGACGATGAGTCATCTTATTTGAATATCCATAATTTATTAAGATTGTATCTGTACCAAATGTTTAAAAACAGTCACAAACTTGCGGAAACTGGAATCTATCTACCTACATAATACGACGTCTTAAAAACATCATTATACCCATTTTGTAGATGGGCCTCCCATTTAATGATAGATATGACACATATTCAATTTATATTGGGATCGATATACATATTTTATATAAAAAAAACTCGTTACCCTTGTTTTGATGTTATTCTAAAGCTTAATTATAATTATTGGAATATTAACACGATGTCACATTACTAATATACGTGGTATTTAATTTATTTTATTAATGAGTACTTTTAAAAGATAAGTCAAATTTGGTCATACTGTAATTTTGGCTGCTAAGTATATATTTTTTCCAATTAAGCGAATTATATCATAAAAAAGTACTTCAATCTTGCACTCAAAAGATCTTATTTAAAGCTAATGTATCTGAAATAAATCTAAATAGTCTTACCTTATAATAGGAGGCGTTGATAAACGCATCGGGGTCAGACTTGAGAGTCAGACGCGAGTCGTCGTAAGGCACTACTTCAGTCACTATATTGCCGTGTATATGCTGCATGGCAATCGTCTTACTACGCGTCATGTTCTGCTTCGTCTAAAATATACAAATAAGTTATAGTTTTGAAATAATTACCGCCGGTTTCTGAGTCCCGCTATCGAAAGTTTATCTATTCATTTTTAAGGGAAAATGAATAGATAAACCACTGACAAAGGTGCTCAGAAACTGGCCATTAATGATTCCCAAGCCCCAATATGATTTACACACGGATGGAAAAGCGTAACCCCCGTTTATTGGTTCAATAAAACCTTAAAATGCTATAAGATTCCCGACAAAATAGCTAAACATTTTTTATGCTATATTGACTAAACTAAATTAGTTATCTGGGAAAGACAGACAGCAACAAGACATTCACAAATGACGTTACCTGTGAAATGTAGCAAACAAATAATTCTTTGAGAAAAAATAAAAACCTTAAATACTTACCTGAAAATCTTGGAAATCCTTCCATTTGGAGTCCAATACCGTCAACCCACTGGATGTTTTGTTGGTCAACGAATCGGTCAATTTCTGCAAATTCTTCACTTCTTGAGTGAACTGGTTCAACAAACTCGGGTCGGAGAATAAATCTCGCTTAGCAGGTCGTTCAATCACTTCTTCCTTTACTGGTGCCTTTTTCACAGGTTCCGGTCTAGGTACCACAGGTTTCCGTATAGCACTCTCAGATATTTGCGGCACTTTAATTTCAGGCATTAGTGGCGTTTGTTCTACTGAAAAGTCGATCTCCGATAGCAGATCGAAAGCAGTCAACTCAGGTTTGGCCTCAGGCTTAACGTCTATCGGAACTGCTTCTGGAACTTTCTGCTCTGCGGCAGAACTTCGCTCTACATTTGGCGCACTTTGTTCTACACTTGGAGTACTTTGTTCTACATAAGGAGTACTCTGCTCTACATTCGAAGTGCTTTGATTGTCTACATTAGGATAAGTCTCAAATTTTGGCTCAACATTCTCACTCGGTGCCGACACTGCAATGGCGAATGAAATTCCATTTTACTTTAAATTCGTTTATTGACAAATAATTACAATATTTCTCGTACAAATTATTCATAAAATCTTACCTGCACCACTATTGAATGTGACGTGATGGTCCTGTGGGGTCTGGATGTTGGGTACGTAGCCCGTCTGGTTCGGGTTCACCACGTAGTTGTTGGGAACATTCTGCTGCGCAGTTTGCGCGTCGTTGACCGGTGACGTCACACTCTGGTAGCCGTACGTGTTGTTATAGTACATCTGGTTGTTCACTCCTTGTTCTGCCGGCATTTGCGGCACTATCTGCGAGTTGTCAGTCGGCGACTGCACAGTCTCACAGGTCCCCACCTTCCCCGCACTCGTGTAAATGGCTGGCTGCTGCCAATTCTGATCTTTCTCCGCCGGCTGATAGTTCACATTCTCTTGAACAGTATTATCGTACGTGTAAGAGTTTTGCGAACCGAAATTGTACTCGTAGGTTCCCGTTGACGAGTTGAAGTTATAACCCGGATGATTTTGGTAGGACTGTGCGAAGTTTGTGTTTGTTTGGTCGGTGTAGCCGTACGTGCTGGTCGGGTTATATGTCTGGGATTGGTTGGAGTACCCGGGAACATTGGAGCCATAGTTCTGGTAGGATGGCTGGAAGCTGATGCTGGATAGAGCTTCGCCCTTCGCGTGGGACTTTATCGGCTTGTCTAAAGCGTCTAGCTGAGACAGAGCTGGGTTATAGTTGTCCATTTCTGAAGGGAAGGCGTATGGGAGACCGGTGGAATTTGTCATGCTTGAGGTTGTCGAAGTATTGGCATTAGTATATGTGTACCCTTGAGAAGTCGAGGCGAATGTTGTGGCATAGTTGTACGAAGGGTCAGCCGCAGAGAACGTCGGCATTTGCTGACTGTACTGTGTCGACTCGTTACTGTACGGGTAGTTTAACGTGTAGTCAGAATTCAATTGAGACGGCGCTAAACTCGTGTTAGAATTCTGAGGAGCGCTCGTATAAGCAGCCGAGCCAGGAGTCGACACATTTGGGTACTGCACGCTGTAGAAAGTCTGCGAATAATCCGCTCCAATTTCATGGTGATCAGGCTTAGGCCCCGAAACATGCATCTGTGCGAAGTTCGCGATCATGTCTGTTTGATTCGCAGTACTGTAAGCGGACACTGACGACATAGACGACTCGGGAATTGGACCCATCTGATTCATATACGGTTCGTACATCTGATTAGGATTCACGTTGATTTGATTAGGATTCACATTGACTTGGTTTGGATTCACATTGACTTGATTTGAATTCACATTGACTTGGTTTGGATTCACATTGACTTGATTTGGATTCACATTGACTTGGTTTGGATTCACATTGACTTGGTTTGGATTCACACTGACTTGGCTCGGATTCACATTGATTTGGTTTGGATTCACATTGACTTGGCTTGGATTCATATTGACTTGGCTTGGGTTCACACTGACTTGGTTCGGATTCACGTTAGAGAAGTTCTGTGAGTCAGTGACTACTGTAGCATTATTTTGAGCGCCATAAGAATTGGCGTAGTACGGATTAGAATATATTTGTTGTTCTGAGGTATTTGCAGAAAACTGCTGTGGAGTATATGTAGAGTAACCGTAGCTAAGGTCTTCGTGTGAAGGTTTTTCGTAAGTTTTGCTGGTATTAGGGAAGAGGTAGTTGGAGGGGATGGCGTAAGGTTCGGATTCGGCTGGGCCGTACAAGTACCGGTCGTACGGACTGGGCACGGCTTGTACGGGAGGCATTACCACGCCATCCGGCAACTGCATCTGATTTATGTCCGTTGCTGCAACAAATATTGGTCATTGGAGTTTTAAGTCATATACCACCTTATTATGAAACATGGTTTTAAAATGTACTGACTATAGTGCTAGATTTAGACCTTTAACTTTGTTCAAGATCATGGTTTAAGCCTGGCATTAAAGCCGGTACTTTTTAAATACCACGTTTTATAATAAGGTGGCTTAGGTTTTAATAAAGTTAGCAAAGTTGGGGAGAACAAAGTAATCATGGCTTACCTTCTGATCCAACGGGTGTCGGGCGTACAGAAGTAGGATAAATGCCTTCAGGATAATATGAGTCCAGAGGAATTGGCTCCACGGGAGCTGCAATATAAAAACACACGTATTTAACCGACTTCCCAAAACGAGGAGGTTCTCAATTCGGATTTTTTTAGGAATATTGGTACGTTAACTTTGTTACCGATTGACATATTGCTGTATTATCAAACAACGAAAAAGGGAGTAAAGGTACATGTATCAGTTCATACACTTATGATTTTGAAATGGCTGGCCTAATGGACGTAAGACTGGTTACTTCGATATAGAGATCTGTCAAACCCAACTGGATTTTCCTTAAGGTTTAATAGTTCAGGATGTTGGACTCTTGACTGGCTATTTTTTATATAAAGTGTATTATAGTTACCTTGTGGAGTCATACCGCGGCTCCTGGTCTTCATATAAGGCAGGTAGTCCTTCAGTTTGCGCGGTCCTCCGCCCGCCGCCAGTGAGGGAGGCAGCTGGCTCACTATGGCACTTGCCTCCGCCTGCTTGGAGGGCGGGGGACTGGCTGCCGCTGTGGGGGTTGGGGTACTCGCTGTGAAAGCGGGTTTCAAGTTAGCATGTGTGTGTAAGATAATACGAGGTGGTTTTCACCATCTCTCTAGAGTTGATATGAGTGACAAAATATTGGAGTAGGCCACATTTTGTCTGCTTTCTCAGCACATCTATGTGACAGCAGCACATAGCACTTACCTTTCCCCTGTTGCTTGGCGAGCAGCTGCGCCCTCTCCTCGCGCTGCACCTGGCACGTGCTGCGCAGGCGCGTCAGCAGCTGCGACACGTTGTGTGACAGCAGCACATAGCACTTACCTTTCCCCTGTTGCTTGGCGAGCAGCTGCGCCCTCTCCTCGCGCTGCACCTGGCACGTGCTGCGCAGGCGCGTCAGCAGCTGCGACACGTTGTGTGACAGCAGCACATAGCACTTACCTTTCCCCTGTTGCTTGGCGAGCAGCTGCGCCCTCTCCTCGCGCTGCACCTGGCACGTGCTGCGCAGGCGCGTCAGCAGCTGCGACACGTTGTGTGACAGCAGCACATAGCACTTACCTTTCCCCTGTTGCTTGGCGAGCAGCTGCGCCCTCTCCTCGCGCTGCACCTGGCACGTGCTGCGCAGGCGCGTCAGCAGCTGCGACACGTTGTGTGACAGCAGCACATAGCACTTACCTTTCCCCTGTTGCTTGGCGAGCAGCTGCGCCCTCTCCTCGCGCTGCACCTGGCACGTGCTGCGCAGGCGCGTCAGCAGCTGCGACACGTTGTGTGACAGCAGCACATAGCACTTACCTTTCCCCTGTTGCTTGGCGAGCAGCTGCGCCCTCTCCTCGCGCTGCACCTGGCACGTGCTGCGCAGGCGCGTCAGCAGCTGCGACACGTTGTGTGACAGCAGCACATAGCACTTACCTTTCCCCTGTTGCTTGGCGAGCAGCTGCGCCCTCTCCTCGCGCTGCACCTGGCACGTGCTGCGCAGGCGCGTCAGCAGCTGCGACACGTTGTGTGACAGCAGCACATAGCACTTACCTTTCCCCTGTTGCTTGGCGAGCAGCTGCGCCCTCTCCTCGCGCTGCACCTGGCACGTGCTGCGCAGGCGCGTCAGCAGCTGCGACACGTTGTGTGACAGCAGCACATAGCACTTACCTTTCCCCTGTTGCTTGGCGAGCAGCTGCGCCCTCTCCTCGCGCTGCACCTGGCACGTGCTGCGCAGGCGCGTCAGCAGCTGCGACACGTTGTGTGACAGCAGCACATAGCACTTACCTTTCCCCTGTTGCTTGGCGAGCAGCTGCGCCCTCTCCTCGCGCTGCACCTGGCACGTGCTGCGCAGGCGCGTCAGCAGCTGCGACACGTTGTGTGACAGCAGCACATAGCACTTACCTTTCCCCTGTTGCTTGGCGAGCAGCTGCGCCCTCTCCTCGCGCTGCACCTGGCACGTGCTGCGCAGGCGCGTCAGCAGCTGCGACACGTTGTGTGACAGCAGCACATAGCACTTACCTTTCCCCTGTTGCTTGGCGAGCAGCTGCGCCCTCTCCTCGCGCTGCACCTGGCACGTGCTGCGCAGGCGCGTCAGCAGCTGCGACACGTTGTGTGACAGCAGCACATAGCACTTACCTTTCCCCTGTTGCTTGGCGAGCAGCTGCGCCCTCTCCTCGCGCTGCACCTGGCACGTGCTGCGCAGGCGCGTCAGCAGCTGCGACACGTTGTGTGACAGCAGCACATAGCACTTACCTTTCCCCTGTTGCTTGGCGAGCAGCTGCGCCCTCTCCTCGCGCTGCACCTGGCACGTGCTGCGCAGGCGCGTCAGCAGCTGCGACACGTTGTGTGACAGCAGCACATAGCACTTACCTTTCCCCTGTTGCTTGGCGAGCAGCTGCGCCCTCTCCTCGCGCTGCACCTGGCACGTGCTGCGCAGGCGCGTCAGCAGCTGCGACACGTTGTGTGACAGCAGCACATAGCACTTACCTTTCCCCTGTTGCTTGGCGAGCAGCTGCGCCCTCTCCTCGCGCTGCACCTGGCACGTGCTGCGCAGGCGCGTCAGCAGCTGCGACACGTTGTGTGACAGCAGCACATAGCACTTACCTTTCCCCTGTTGCTTGGCGAGCAGCTGCGCCCTCTCCTCGCGCTGCACCTGGCACGTGCTGCGCAGGCGCGTCAGCAGCTGCGACACGTTGTGTGACAGCAGCACATAGCACTTACCTTTCCCCTGTTGCTTGGCGAGCAGCTGCGCCCTCTCCTCGCGCTGCACCTGGCACGTGCTGCGCAGGCGCGTCAGCAGCTGCGACACGTTGTGTGACAGCAGCACATAGCACTTACCTTTCCCCTGTTGCTTGGCGAGCAGCTGCGCCCTCTCCTCGCGCTGCACCTGGCACGTGCTGCGCAGGCGCGTCAGCAGCTGCGACACGTTGTGTGACAGCAGCACATAGCACTTACCTTTCCCCTGTTGCTTGGCGAGCAGCTGCGCCCTCTCCTCGCGCTGCACCTGGCACGTGCTGCGCAGGCGCGTCAGCAGCTGCGACACGTTGTGTGACAGCAGCACATAGCACTTACCTTTCCCCTGTTGCTTGGCGAGCAGCTGCGCCCTCTCCTCGCGCTGCACCTGGCACGTGCTGCGCAGGCGCGTCAGCAGCTGCGACACGTTGTGTGACAGCAGCACATAGCACTTACCTTTCCCCTGTTGCTTGGCGAGCAGCTGCGCCCTCTCCTCGCGCTGCACCTGGCACGTGCTGCGCAGGCGCGTCAGCAGCTGCGACACGTTGTGTGACAGCAGCACATAGCACTTACCTTTCCCCTGTTGCTTGGCGAGCAGCTGCGCCCTCTCCTCGCGCTGCACCTGGCACGTGCTGCGCAGGCGCGTCAGCAGCTGCGACACGTTGTGTGACAGCAGCACATAGCACTTACCTTTCCCCTGTTGCTTGGCGAGCAGCTGCGCCCTCTCCTCGCGCTGCACCTGGCACGTGCTGCGCAGGCGCGTCAGCAGCTGCGACACGTTGTGTGACAGCAGCACATAGCACTTACCTTTCCCCTGTTGCTTGGCGAGCAGCTGCGCCCTCTCCTCGCGCTGCACCTGGCACGTGCTGCGCAGGCGCGTCAGCAGCTGCGACACGTTGTGTGACAGCAGCACATAGCACTTACCTTTCCCCTGTTGCTTGGCGAGCAGCTGCGCCCTCTCCTCGCGCTGCACCTGGCACGTGCTGCGCAGGCGCGTCAGCAGCTGCGACACGTTGTGTGACAGCAGCACATAGCACTTACCTTTCCCCTGTTGCTTGGCGAGCAGCTGCGCCCTCTCCTCGCGCTGCACCTGGCACGTGCTGCGCAGGCGCGTCAGCAGCTGCGACACGTTGTGTGACAGCAGCACATAGCACTTACCTTTCCCCTGTTGCTTGGCGAGCAGCTGCGCCCTCTCCTCGCGCTGCACCTGGCACGTGCTGCGCAGGCGCGTCAGCAGCTGCGACACGTTGTGTGACAGCAGCACATAGCACTTACCTTTCCCCTGTTGCTTGGCGAGCAGCTGCGCCCTCTCCTCGCGCTGCACCTGGCACGTGCTGCGCAGGCGCGTCAGCAGCTGCGACACGTTGTGTGACAGCAGCACATAGCACTTACCTTTCCCCTGTTGCTTGGCGAGCAGCTGCGCCCTCTCCTCGCGCTGCACCTGGCACGTGCTGCGCAGGCGCGTCAGCAGCTGCGACACGTTGTGTGACAGCAGCACATAGCACTTACCTTTCCCCTGTTGCTTGGCGAGCAGCTGCGCCCTCTCCTCGCGCTGCACCTGGCACGTGCTGCGCAGGCGCGTCAGCAGCTGCGACACGTTGTGTGACAGCAGCACATAGCACTTACCTTTCCCCTGTTGCTTGGCGAGCAGCTGCGCCCTCTCCTCGCGCTGCACCTGGCACGTGCTGCGCAGGCGCGTCAGCAGCTGCGACACGTTGTGTGACAGCAGCACATAGCACTTACCTTTCCCCTGTTGCTTGGCGAGCAGCTGCGCCCTCTCCTCGCGCTGCACCTGGCACGTGCTGCGCAGGCGCGTCAGCAGCTGCGACACGTTGTGTGACAGCAGCACATAGCACTTACCTTTCCCCTGTTGCTTGGCGAGCAGCTGCGCCCTCTCCTCGCGCTGCACCTGGCACGTGCTGCGCAGGCGCGTCAGCAGCTGCGACACGTTGTGTGACAGCAGCACATAGCACTTACCTTTCCCCTGTTGCTTGGCGAGCAGCTGCGCCCTCTCCTCGCGCTGCACCTGGCACGTGCTGCGCAGGCGCGTCAGCAGCTGCGACACGTTGTGTGACAGCAGCACATAGCACTTACCTTTCCCCTGTTGCTTGGCGAGCAGCTGCGCCCTCTCCTCGCGCTGCACCTGGCACGTGCTGCGCAGGCGCGTCAGCAGCTGCGACACGTTGTGTGACAGCAGCACATAGCACTTACCTTTCCCCTGTTGCTTGGCGAGCAGCTGCGCCCTCTCCTCGCGCTGCACCTGGCACGTGCTGCGCAGGCGCGTCAGCAGCTGCGACACGTTGTGTGACAGCAGCACATAGCACTTACCTTTCCCCTGTTGCTTGGCGAGCAGCTGCGCCCTCTCCTCGCGCTGCACCTGGCACGTGCTGCGCAGGCGCGTCAGCAGCTGCGACACGTTGTGTGACAGCAGCACATAGCACTTACCTTTCCCCTGTTGCTTGGCGAGCAGCTGCGCCCTCTCCTCGCGCTGCACCTGGCACGTGCTGCGCAGGCGCGTCAGCAGCTGCGACACGTTGTGTGACAGCTTCGCGTAGAACTCTAAGCCCTTCTGCGACTTGCCCAGCAGTTCCTCGTATGTGTCGTATGATGTGATTAGAGCTAGGAGAAAGAAAATCTAAATTAGGAGATGACAAAACAACTAAAATGCTTCTGTGTCTGTGTTATTCAATCAACCGAAGAACTAGAATGACATAAAGACCATCATTATTTCAACTTTTTAATTCTCACAAAAGTAAAACTAAATCGAAAAATCACTTCAAAGGCACGTTAAAAACCTGACGCAATAAAAATCTTCAATTTTTAATTCGGCAAACTACAAGTGTAAACCAATATAATCAAATATAACCCTTAGCACATAGCACATAAGGTTGTAATTATCCTATTTCTCACCATTGATGAGCCCCTCTCGTTTCCTCAGCACATCGGACAGCAAACGCCTGGAGTCACCGTATGACGCGTACACCGATGTCAGCTTGTTTATTATGTTCTCCTGCGCTGCTAGGTTCGCTTCGATTATTTGTATCTGTGACAAATACGAATATTTTTACATAAACATTATCAGCATAAACTCTCTCGTCAAAACATGGTATTATGTTACATAGCAGTGGACAAAAAAACGTATTTTGGAAGTGTCTAGGCATGCCAAAAGTTCATTTAGAAAACAAAAATAGTAATTATCTTGAACGAGGAAGAAATTATAGACTTAAAAATATAACTCAAGAAAAAACATTGAACTGTGGGATTGTTTTGCAAACTCTTGAACACAAAAGGACCCTAGAAAGAAAGTGATTGGATTTCCATCAGTGTCGGATTTACGGCCGTTCCCAATAACCTATCTAACTCTGGATTTGCTTACCAGAGATAGAAATTTGACATTACTTGTATGGGGCTAATGTCAAAATCCTATCACTAGTAAGCAAATCCAGAGATAGACAGAATATTGATTTCCGCAGTTAATCATCACCCCCGCCCGCTCCAAAGACGGCTAAAGAAGTAATTTATCAATGTCCCAATGCAAAAAAAAAGAACAAATACACCCACTTACCGTAGGATTATGTTTCTTCAACTCCTGTTTGAAGATCTCCTCTTTGGGTTCATTATTCCTCGCCAGTAGCTGCGAAGTGATGTCGTCATTGGTGACTGCCTCCCTCAGCTGTTGTACGAGCGAGTCGCGCTGTGTTTGCATCTCGCGAACTTTGCCGACCACGCGACGCATCTCTGTCATAGTCTCGCGGTCTAGACCTACTGTGGAAAAAGAAAATTGCCTTAGTTTATATTTTATCTATTAGAGTAAGATCCCAGGGCCACCAGACGTCATGTATTTTCTGACGAAGGAAATGTGGACGATTGAGTAGTGTTAGTATGTACTAAGAACGCATGCCTATCGGCTAGCTTGCTCAGACGGCCAATTTTCAGGTATCGGGTAATCAAGGTACATCAAAAGATTACTTACCTCACGTAAATTCTCCAAGCTGATTTTTACGTATATTTTAGGCAATATCCTTAAAAATAAGTCGCCAATACTCCCAGACAGTTTCCGTCGGCCGTTTTGCTTTGCAGACGCTTTAAAGCTCCCAAAATAATTATTAAAGTCACGTAAATTCTGATGCTCCATTTTTATATATGTCTACCAGGCAACTATTTTAAAATCTTTTACAAGTAGATAGACCGATCCAAGGGGCCAATCACCCCATAAGCTCAATTTTAATGCCTCTGTGGGTAGGAGCGCGAGGGCACTATCCACGCGCATGAGACTGAGTGAGACATGTATTAGAATATATTGACTTCTCTCTCTCTTACTCCGTTACAATTTACTCATATCAATTTATTGTTAATATAAAAAAATTGCGTGAATTTACGTGACTTAAAGTAATTATTTTGGGAGCTTTAAAGCGTCTGCAAAGCAAAACGGCTGACGGAAACTGTCTGGGAGTATTGGCGACTTATTTTTAAGGATATTGCCTAAAATATACGTAAAAATCAGCTTGGAGAATTTACGTGAGGTAAGTAATCTTTTAATGTACCTTGATTACCCGATACCTGAAAATTGGCCGTCTGAGCAAGCTAGCCGATAGGCATGCGTTCTTAGTACATACTAACACTACTCAATCGTCCACATTTTCTTCGTCAGAAAATACGTGACGTCTGGTGGCCCTGGGATCTTGGGCCATATAGAAATGTTGCCTTATCAATTTTAAATCAATATTAATAGAAAGATCAAAATAATATTGGATAGATATTATGTAAAAAAAAGAAACTTTGAATTTAGAACCTCCTCAAGTTTATTATACACGAGTGTATTGTAAGTGGCCATCATCATTTACCACGATAACTTCGACATGACCAGTGATAAAATTAGATAAAATATAAACACACAACTTCAGATGGTGTATATTTTAGCAGTATTTCTTCTTCATTATATGCTTACTGCCTTGTGTTCCTCTTTGCCTCTTTGTTCTCATGTATGTAATGTATGTAAACAGTTGTAATGTCTCACCAATATTATCGATGCTGGGTATCTTGCACTGCAGCACGTCTAGCGGCTGAGCCAGCAGCCGCAGGTTGGCGATGTGAAGCGTCATCGCCTTGTGTAGCACCTGGTTGCTCTCGTTAGTCCGCGCATGCGCCTCCTCGTACTTGTGGAACTCGCGAGACAGTTCCGTTTGTACTATGGAGGGGGGACGCGGTCCCATGATTTTTTGGTATTCCTTTTCTTTTGTTGTCTCTTCCTATCAAGCAGAAATGTAAAAATAGGCATTATTTACTTCCCTCTGATACAGATTTGGATAATTTGTAGCGACAAGCTTTCATTGACTACATTTTGAGAAGAAAACACTAGCAATATTTTACGAATCGGGGACTAGTCGTATCGCAATGGAAAATAAAAGTGTGATCTGCCAACCTGTATGATTTCTTTGATCTCAGCCAAAGACTCTTCGACGTCACTGATCACTTCAGCGAGGTTGTTCATTGAGTCAACCAGCGTCTGAATGATCTCGGTTTTGGCGTTCATTGCGGCACATCTATCTACAATCTCTTGAGGTACTCTGAAAAGCGAATGACATGATAATCTATGTGTGCAAGTTACGTGAACAAAATGCTATATTGCTGACCTTATATCACAGGTTTATTTTATTTTCATAAAAAAGAAAAATATTAGGGCTATGTAGTCAAAAGTGTGTAATGGAACCAAAATGAAAATCACCTTTTCCTAATGATCACTGAATATGCCACACAAATATAGCACTTATATTAACAACCGCAAGACTCACTTTTGATCGGACTCAATGACGTCCAGCTGATCCAGTTGCAGCGAGGACATGAACTCGGTGAGCTCCGTGTTCTTAGCCTCCACTAAACCGACTATGTGACGTAACATCTGGGCTTTTTCCTCTGAGTACACGGACGACGCTTCGTGGGCCATCATTGGAACTAGGCGGGAGAATGCGTCGGCGCCTGATACCTGAGAGGGAAGATATTTTTGGTTAGTGGTATGATGAATAGGAATTGAAGGCCTGGGGTTCTGGTATGAAGCGTGAATTGGGCAAATGTAGTTCTTAGAAGAATTGGCAATAGTCTAAGATAATATGTCCTAATTACAGTTTATGTTTTATTACTTTGATGCACCGAAAGTACTGATACATCTGTCATAATTCTATTCAGATATTCATTTTTTATTTGGAAAATACTGTTTTTGGGGCGAGTCGCGACAGGAGTGATGAATTAATAATTAATATTTACTAAATACACTGTTGTGGCCAAAAAGTGACGCAGCTACACTGGTGTTTGTAGATAACTAGAATGAGCGCAGACAACAATCCCGCAACATAAATATTATAAAAATAATGATAGGAAAATGGATGCATAAGTTATTTTTAGGCATTAAGGGGTATTGTTTGAGACCCTTTTTGACTTCCTTATGTGCATAACAGTCTAGTAGCTGCTGCACACGGAGTCGCAGGAATAATGTGTACATAATTAGATTTACCAGTCTTGTAGCCAATAAAGCCTCTAAAACTCACTGACAATAAGATTACTTATAAGTGAACATAAAACTAAATCTTCTAAACAAGCTATAGTGCCTTTCCAATAAAATTATAAGTTGTGCGCGACCAACGACCAATACCCCACGACAGACATCGAATCTACATACATCATACATGTATATCAAAAGGGGACCTTCATAAAGATAAAAAGATCGAGTATCCAACTCACCTCAGGATCATTAAAGTTAATAGGCAAAGCCTTCACCAGGCAAACAGGCTTCATATCCGAAAGTAAATCCTTCTCCGGCACTTCTTCATGATAAATGAATTCATTTTCATTCTTGGCCGCTTTCCTCTTCCCTTCCACCACGTCGTTGGTGAAGGTCAGAGCTTCCTGCACCACTTGGGCCGGTTCTATGTTCTTGGTAAGTTTCCTGGCTTCAGCTAACCGCTCGACGGCATGCTGGTAGAAGGCTACACGTTCGCCCATTTTCTGTTGTTCTTCTGCGTGCATACCTGTGGAGAAAGGTGTGGTGTAGGATTGTGGTGTCATTTCCTATCATACCCTGAAATACTCAAATGTTAAAATTCTTCTTAAAGTTACATTTGTTGTTAAGAAAGACGAGTAAGAACTGACAAGTCTTTCTGTCGCAATTTACGTAAGTGTGACTGTGAAAGAACGATGTTTAAACAGCACATAAAATGAGTGACGTTTCAGTATTCGACCAAGTGTATCTTTGTGTGTGACAAGTGTTAGGGTCTCTGTTTCTATAAAGAGCGATTCCATCCGGTTGCGTAAGGCTGATTAAAGCATGGAACTCTCAAATTTACCCCAATTCAACAAATATAACGCCCATTAATAAATCTATACTAATTATAATGCTAAAGAGTTTGTTTGTTTGAACGCGCTAATCTCAAGAACTACTGGTCCGATTTGAAAAAATCTTTCAGTGTTAGATAGCTCATGTATCGAGGAAGGCTACAGGCTATGGCTATTTTGGAACTAGCTTCCGCCAACGGTTTCACCCGCTTCCTCGTGGGAACTACTCGGCGCACCCGGATAAAAAGTAGCCTATAGCCTTCTTCGATAAATGGGCTATCTAACACTGAAATATTTTTTCAAATCGGACCTCTTTCTATGTTGGATAGACCATTTATCTAGGAAGGTTATTAGGACATGGGAAGGAGTTCCCATATGATGTGTGAAATGGCTGACGGAAGCTATTATATTAATAACATTTTAAGAGTGCACACCAGGTGACACTTTCATAAATAATTTTCTGGCAAAGAACAAAATAAGTAATACCCATAATGGTCGAGAAAAGATCACTATTACGCCTTGTGAAGGCAAGTTAGGTCTATTTATTTGTTTACAGTCAATGAGCACAGCTACGTAATTGTTGTGTCATTTCACGAGAACAATGAATGTCAACAGCGCCGGCATTGTATGCGGGTTAAAGTGCACTTTTAAATTAATACGCCTATAGCTCAGTATAGCCATTGATTTAATAAAATGTATTTTAAAAAAAATGCACTCAACATAAATATGTATTTATCAATCTTCTTGTAGTCTTAGCCAGGGGTGTCAGGTTGCCCAGATAACTATGTTGAGGGCAATCGCGCCATGTAAAACACTGGTACTCAGATGCATCCAGTGAGAATATGAGCAGACCATAACATAGTTAGGAAAAGGCTGGGCAAATGAAGATTTATCCACACTCAAATTATATATATTAACAGAATTAAATCCTAATTAGAAAACTTTATTAATTTATTGAAATCTTATTATCCTTCGAACTTATTGCAGCAAGAATCTACTTAATGTTTTAGGAAAATCGTTCGAATCCCAATAACAATAAAAACAAGAACATACCTTGATACAAACAAACAACACAGCCAATATAGTTGAGCTTGAAGGACAGGTATCTGTGCCAGTAGTTGTAGAGCTTTGTGCCAACTATCTCGTGAACTATGTCAGCTCCCATGTTGGGGCCCAGGTACCCCAGTGAGTTCTTGTAGAAGTACATCACTTGTGTTGCTACAGCACCTATGATAAAAATACAAATATTTTACAAAAACATATTAGGATGCTTTTAGAAAAATTTAATTTATAGTGAACCTTTACAAAATGTACACAAGAGAAAGGGAAAGATATGCTGTGAGTGAATCAAACTAGAAAACAAAACAAACATCATAATTACTAACAGTAATTTCTCAGCTTTTGCAATGAGATCAAAACTTCAAATAAGAACCTAACGATTATTAAAATACCTAACCTGATATAATGGAGATTTAAAGATATAAACTTACCAACAACACTAGGTTTCCTCGTATCCTGAATACTCTTCTCAAGAATGCACTCCTGAGCGAGAGCAAAACATATCTCCTGCATCATCCTCATGATCTCCGAGCACACATCCACACCGGACGGCTGCGGTAACTGTTCTCGTAAGTACTGGAACACCCATGCAGCTTGTTGGAAGTGTGTGCAAGCCGTTTTGAGGCTGTCGGCTGTGTTACGAGGTTCCGCAGCACCGAGCTGCGTGAGGAGTGCCCCTATGTTGTATAGAATGCTTGCCATTTCGAACCTTATGTCTGCTAGAGTTCTGTTCATATTTGCATACAGGTCTTTCCTTGAAAGGAGAAATATTTTTAGAGATTAATGACTGAGATAGTTTGAAATCATATGAATTGTTTCAAAAACTGTTGTAAAATTATTTTGAACTTTAGGCAATTCACCCTACATGATACAAAAAAAATATTGTCTTTTATGGATAATAAAAATTAAACTCGCTCTAACGTTCATACATACATTGTGCAATCAACAGTATACTTATTACTCATTACTTGAAAAATGCCTAAAAGAAATCTCATAAAGCAAATATACTCAAGAAGACTTCAAAGTAATCTAGGCCATTTCAAAACATAAAGAATACCACAAACAAAAGTATATAAAACTTTTTATCAGACAATGATATTATCAATGCCTTTCAGACATAATGTAAACAACTCTATACCTACTATCATGATTCATTCATACATCCAAAAGAAAAATCAATATGAATGATGTAAATGTTAATTAGATTTACCAGCTGAAAGAACACGCAGCAGGTTGACCTTTAGCCATTGGGAATCGGCTTTGCAGCGACCGCAGCTGACAAAAATATCTGATTAGGGCGCTCAACCCAACAGAATCGATTGTAGGGCGAACGGCCGCTGAGCGCAAACCCTCCAACTGATGTATCTCATTGCTATAGCTGTCTGGATCCTCCCTATAAGCTTCCGCAATGTACTAGAAAAAAGTACAACGTAAATTCACCACAAAGAAATGTTGAAAGTAACTTTATCTAAGATTACTCGAGACCTACTTACCTGTTTCAATTTTGGTCCAAAATGCGTGTTCTCGTGGCTCACCTTCAACTCAAAACTTAACATGGGTAATTTTGGAACGGCTTCCATGATTATCAAAGCTGTTTTTACCCGTTTCAACTATTTTTCACTCGGTAAAACAATTTCATCACAAATTAGCTTATTTGTTCCACTGACATTTTTTTGTGTTTTTTAATTTTGTTAGAGGATGAAGTATTATTCTTGTCACAATTACGGTCTTGGAAAACCGGTTATCAGAATTCATTAGTATTACAATCTTGGCACGGCTTTAATTGCTCCATTTTAAATTATATTCAGAATGTGACGTAAAGCTAGATTTTAATCCGGGTTATTAATAAATGTAGTGAAAACTTGTAAAAGATGTCGCTATTTACCGTAAATAATCATAAAAGTGATTCAATTTCTTATCTGTGGTACAAAAAAAACAAACAGGGACTGACATTCATTGTCTATGATTTGTTGTCAAGCGTCTTGCTGGGTGTTTGCTGTTCGATTTGTTATTTTGTAACAAAATACATCATAAACCCGGAAAATATTACATGTGGACGATCAAAAATCTTTCACCATGAAGCTGAAAAAGCTTAAAACTGATACCGAGGTAAACTTCTTCACCAAATACCTTTTGTTTACATGTCCTCGGTCCCCGGTCGTGCAATGCAATGCAAAACATTCACTTTCATCGTCTTGTAGCCATACTTATCCTTGTTTTACCATTAAAACTTGCTGAAAACCTGATTGCATACTGAATTACGATGATTTTTCAACCTATTCAGCCATTCTGTAAACCTTTTTTCTAGGAGGCATTGCCTGTCTTGCCTCCGCAAGCTGAGATCATAGAAGCTGATCTATACAAGCGCTCGTACTTCGGTCCTGACGTGCCTACCTTGGAGCTAGAGTGCTGGGAGGAGGAGCTGTCTGAGGCCCAACTGCAAGCTTATAAGAATGCTGATGATGAATACAAGAGCATCCAGAACCGCTTGGATGAGATGGTCAAGGATACGGGAGGGGAAATTGTGTACAATGGAGACCAGTTCACAGCCTATCAGTTGCTTGGAAAGTAAGTTACTGGTTTTTCTAATTGAAACTAAAATCTTCCAGTAAGAAATTCTATTATAGCAATCTATATTTGAAAATATACTGGTGCTATTTAGATGAGAATATGTTATCTTATCTTTATATGTAATGAAAATCATTATTTTACCAAACTTTATCTAAAATTATTAAAGAACTCTAGTCACCATAGCCCTTAAGTATATATCACTCTTTTGTTATATTTTTGTATGTTGACAGTACTTATTGTAATTTTATAACATTCCTTCACAATTTATTTTACAGACAACCTGTTCTGAAGGATTTGGAAAGGCAAAGTGCTGAAATTATAAGATCAAGATCTCGCTCCCTGTCTATATCTAGGGAGAATAAGCCTGGAAAGAGAGGTATTGTATAAGACTATGGACTTAGTTAAAATATTTCACATTTTCTATTACAAAATAAAAAAAATATATTTTGCCAGCTTACTAGTTGTAATTTTTTTACTGCTCATTATCATATTACAAGTAAAAAGACAGGTGCTCTGCTGTATCCAGTTAGACTGGGAGCTGACCCCAACATATTTGGGAAAAGATTTCAATGATTTGATTTGATTTTAAAGAATAGGCAGACACACCCATTTACATAAAAAATCTATCTTTTATTGTATCTATAACACACTTATAAAAATTATCACTATTTTGTCTGACCAGGACGACCAAAGAAAATTCGCACTGAAGAGGACCGTGACTATTCACCATCCCCTGAGAGGAACAGGTCTCCGGAGGTCAAACATAAGAAGAAGAAGAAGGATAAGGAAAAGGCTAAAGATAGTAAAGAGAAGGATAAAGATACTAAAACTAAAGACAAGACTCTGGCACCTTCTAGTAAGTGGTTTATTTTATGTTTTAGCTAACCTCTTGTATATCATAATCATAATCTATACTAATATTATAAAGCTGAAGAGCTTGTTTGTTTGTTTGAACACCCTCATCTCAGGAACTACTGGTCTGATTAAAAATTCTTTTAGTGTTAGATAGCCCATTTATCGAGGAAGGTTATAGGCTACTTTTTATCCGGGTGCGCCGAGTAGTTCCCACTTAAGAAATTAACTGATTGATTGATATCTTAAAATTTAAATATTGAATTACATAATAATATTTCTGGTGTCTCCAATCCTCCTGATACACATAGACTTCCACAATCTACCCACAGCTTTACCCATCCAACTTCTATGTCAACCTTTTTGCACCATACTTATAATATTTGTAACTCCTACAGATGTGCACAGCGTAGTGACTAATGTCCGGCCTTCGGAAGCTACAGCTATAGGTGGCTTGCTCACCGGCAGTGCTACTAAGACAACTGCCATTGTTGATCTCACTAAAGATGATGGCAATAAGAATGTTGCCGATTCGAGAGAAGTCTCCTTTAATAAGTTGCAAGGTAAGTAAGCTTTTTTACAAAGAAAGGACCATGCGTCAATTTGTACCCACTTTTAAACATTGCTCAACAGTGATGTGACCTATGTCAAATGAAAGCTCTTGATGAGCACTTTATTTCATTGTATGGCAACCAAGTCCGAATCCAGCGCTAACATGGTGTTTTTGACCATTTAAGAAAGTAATGTTTGTAACCGTACAACGTGCAACAGTGATGAAACCTATATCAAATGAAAGGTCTAAATGAGCACTTTATTTCATTGTATGGCAGCCAAGTCCGAATCCGGCGCCAACATGGTGTTTTCGACCATTTAAGAAAGTTATGTTTCTGACTGTACAACGTGCAACAGTGATGTGACCTATGTCAAATGAAAGCTCTTGATGAGCACTTTATTTCATTTTATGGCAGCCAAGTTCGAATCCAGCGCGAACAAGGTGTTTAGACCGTTATAAATATTATTTGAGGAATGTACAAAATGCGACATTCAACAGTGATGAAACCTATGTCATTCGAAAGTCCCTAAAAAGTACATAATTTCATTCTTTGACAACCATGTTCAATGTCAGCGCCATCTTGGTGTTTTGGCCATGGGCGTTTCGTACCCATTTTCAAATATGGCTCAACAGTGATCAAACCTATGTCATATGAAAGCCATCAATGAGTACTTTATTTCATTCTATCGCAGCCAAGTTCGAATCTAGCGCGAACATGGTGTTTTCGACCATTTAAGGAAGTTATGTTTCTGAACTCACAACGTGCAACAGCGATGAAACCTATGTCAAATGAAAGCTCTTGATGAGCACTTTATTTCATTGTATCGAAACCAAGTCCAAATCTGGCGCCAACATGGTGTTTTCGACCATTTAAAAAAGTTATGTTTGTGTCCTTACAACATGCAACAGTGATTAAACCTATATCGCACTCGGCCGGTTTTTAAATAATAACTATAACAGTCTAAACACCATGTTGGCGCCGGATTCGAGCTTGGTCGTCATTGAATAAAATAATGTGCTCATCACGAGCTTTCATAACAAAACTATTTTTAAATGGTCGAAAACACCATGTTGGCGCCGGATTCGGACTTAGCTGCCATACAATGAAATAAAGTGCTCATCAAGAGCTTTCATTTGACAAAGGTTTCATTGCTGTTGCACGTTATGAGTTCAGAAACATAACTTCCTTAAATGGTCGAAAACACCATGTTCGCGCTAGATTCGAACTTGACTGCGATAGAATGAAATAGAGTACTTATTGATGGCTTTCATATGACATAGGTTTGATCACTGTTGAGCCATATTTGAAAATGGGTACGAAACGCCCATGGCCAAAACACCAAGATGGCGCTGA